>LR750307.1:483734-544603 GCA_902729485.2 Mus minutoides | reverse complement strand
AGTGGGCTCCTTTCTAGTGCCCAGGCCTTGCCCCTGAGGAATGTCTCTGGGCAACCTACACAGGGATGGTGATGGAGGTGGATGCCTGACCAGGGGCCTGGATCTTGAAAGCAAAATTAGTCAAAAGGATCAGTGCTCGGACTTCAAAGTCCTCTGTGAAAAGAACAAAGACTAGTGTGAGAGGGACTGATAAACAGATCTTCCAACTGAAGGCAAGGTGGAAGCAGAGATAAGGGACAGACAGGAAGTGAGAGCTGAACTCCTCCACAGAAAGAAGAGAACTCAACTCAACGGCAGAACAAAGGAAAAGGAAAGTAACTGTCAACAAGCTACTCCTCTAAGAATGGCGGGCAGAGCCAGGGGGAGCTGTGCGCAGGTGCTATGTGAACAGAAGCGGTTGGTGAAAAAACACCAGAGCAAGGAGGCCGGCTCACACAGGGCACCTCAGAGCAAGGAGGCCAGCTTACACAGGGCACCTCAGAGCAAGGAGGCCAGCTCACACTGGGCACCTCAGAGCTCGGCATGTGCAATGATCAACAACAGTCTTGGAAAACCAGACTCCTCACCAGCATGAGGACAGAGGCAGAGTCAATGCAGCGAGTTTGAAATGGCTTCAGCCCAGACACCGCTGACTCTTTACGCTGGGACAGTCCAGACACTACAGACTTAACACAACATAATTTCTATTTTTCATATAATTTATACCAGCGGTTCTCAACCTTCTGAACGCTATGACCTTTTAATACAGCTCCTCATGTCGTGGTGACCCCAACCATAACATTATTTTCGTTGCTACTTCATAGCTGTAATTTTGCTACAGTTATGAATCATAATGGAAATCTCTGTTTTCCTATAGTCTTAGGCGCCCTGTGAAAGGCTGAGAAAGGCTGATTTACAGCCACACGACTCCCACAGAGTAGATGCATCTTGTTTCTAAATGCCAAGTCCACATTTCCTCCTGTCATCATCTCCCGAACATCAACACCTCCAGCTTGATGTCAGCTCTGCCCCAGGCTGCCAGCAGCCACTGCCCCAGAAAGCCTTTCTTCAGACTCCTGGCACTGCTCACTCAGGACAGCAAAGCATGCTGGACTTAAATCTGTCTCAGGTCTTCTGGAACCCACTGACCGGAGAAGCACCAGAGAGACCTGCCTTCATTTCTCCAGTGTTTTAACTGGGGGGCAGGGAGGAAGGGAGAGAGAGAGAGCAAGAGGGAAAGATACTATTTTCATCTTCAGACTTCCAAGCTCCCTGAGGGCTGACTCTGTCCTCCTCTTGAATCCTGAGTTAGTCGTCACCCTGTCAAGGCACCCAATAAACCACTCTTTCCCATAAGAAGGAATCACCAGGATCCGCTCCCACAAGATACTCAGTCATGTCCTTGTCTCTCCAAGGATGCGTACTTTCTCACTAGGAAGGAAGGCAGAACCATGGAAAGCCAACAACTACCTGGGTCAGCTTCGGGGTGCTCCTGGCTCTCGGGCCTACAATACTTTCCGAATGCCTCCTCCTTGGGAATGTCGGGGTAGAGGTAAACAAGTGGAGACACCAGGATGTTGGTCGCATCCATGATCTTATAGCCCATGATGATTTCAGCAAATGACATGTTGTTCAGCTGCTGCTTGGTGTATGGCTCTACAGACTGGATCTGGGTCTTGCCTGTCACGGAACATGGAAGGAGAGATTATGCCAGTGTAGTGCTGGAGACTCTGAATGTCCTGCCCAGGGACTTGGAAATGAGGCAATATCCAGGCTTGGAGAGATCCAGCTGGCTCATAGGCAAAAACACTTGCTGCAAATGTATTAATGGGGTAGGCAGGAAAGGAAATACAGAAGTAAGGTTTAAATCACACTTTTCTACACAAATGTTAGCCAAATGAATGAACAGAACTGGCAGGCCACCCCTTCAGGAGGCACAGGCCCTCTCTGCCCTCCAGGGGGCAGTAGCACCCAGAACATGTAGCAGCCAGGTGCTGCCAGTGGCCAGCAGGTGGAGCAAGTGAGACAGGAGATGAGCGCTCTTACCACTGATGTCCTTTTCCACCCAAGTGAAAGTGACCCCTCCTTCTTTGCTGCTCTCGCTGAACCGCAGCAGGAAAGTGCCCGGGGGCTTTGTGCTTAGGATGGCCCGCTCCCGCTCCTTGCTGATGAAACCCATGATGTACCTGCAGCCAAGGACAACCAGCCAGTCACAGGCTTGCTGGGAGCAGGTGACTCTGTTACACAGTGCAGCCTTACTGCAGAGTTTAACCTTACCCTTCATTCCAAAGGGCCAAGATATACTTTTTCACAAGGTCGATGATATTGTCTAGCCAGACCCAGAAGGAGAAGCCCTTGCCAGCCATGTTTTCCTGGAGAAAAGAATGGGAAAGCCAAGTCCACCACCACTCAGCCCAGCCCTTTCCTGCCAGAGCCTTCTTACACCCTCAGGCAGTTCCTGACAGCTGATAGAGAAAGGGGTCCTGGACTTTGAGTATTCGTGCCCCCCACAACCACCTTACAAATGTTAGCCAAATGTTACCTCCTAACTGAGGGAATCTACAGCATCACTTACTTTGCAGAATTTAGCCCATGTGATCTGACACCCTGAGTAGTTCACACCAGGACCTGGAAAAGAAAAAAAACAACCAAATTTCAGCCTTGGCCAAAGCTATTTCTTAAGCAGAATTTACAAAAATGCCATGCATTTGCTCAGTATGTACTTACAGGGTGTGTGTGCCATGGTTGTGGGTGCATGTGTGTGCTCGTGTGCACACACATGCCCACACACACCCAAGCCCAACCGCTGCCCCTAGATTAGGCCAGCACAGATGTCCTGTTGGGCCCCTGCTCGTCCTTGCCTTGTGTAGTCTGAGAACTGGCAACACAGAGTGACAAGGCTGGCAGCTGGGGTCAGGAGGCTTTTTTTTTTTTTTTTTTTTTTTTTTTTTTTTTTTGGTAGGCGCACAGGTCAAAGTTACTTTCAGTCCAGATATTTTTTTAAAGGGGAAAAAAAATTTAAACTAGTGTCTATGACTTTTTAAAGAAAGAAACGTGTTCTTCAAACACACTTCCCAACCTGGCCCTGGCATGGTGCCTTGCCCTAGGCTGACATGGGGAACCCCGACCGAATGACCACCCCCGTAGGCCAGACATGTCTGAAGCTGTCAGCCTCCCACCTAGGAGCTTCTCGGCCAGCGTGGTCAGCTGCTCGATGCTCAGCCCCCGCTTGGTGGTGGACGAGAACTGCCAGCTGAGCACCTCGGCCACTTGGTCCCAGGTTCCAATCGGCGGCTTAGTGAAGAAGTTCACGTTCTATTGAAAAGAACACATTTGTTCACTTGGATGAGAGAGTGATGCTGACAGCCTGCATGGGGCGCAGAGAAGCAGCAAGGTTCAGGGATTTCAGAGAGAAACGGGGAGGGGGTGGGAAGCTCACCTTGGGGTTATTGGTCAGCATGTTATACCACAGGATCGACGCCCAAGCATTTGGCATCTGACAGATGTTGGAGATCACCACAACTGGCAAGGAATGGGTCTGTAGAGTATGGGGACAGGTGGTAAATGACTTAGTGGGACAGCCGGGCTCTCACAGCTCCCACCCCTCGTCACCTGCATCTCAATAAGTTAGAATTAAAAATCACACTGCAGCCACCCTTCACGGCAAGTGCAGGCAGGAGCAAGAACACCGAGAGGAGAGAGAGCAGCCTGCATCAGGACCAGCCTGCATCAGCACTGATGTCTGAACATTATCAGTGACTTGTTCAAAGTCAGGCCCTAAAAACTAACACTAGAGCTGGAGAGACGGCTCAGCGGTTAAGAGCCCTGACTGCTCTTCCAAAGGTCCCGAGTTCAAATCCCAGCAACCACATGGTGGCTCACAACCATCCGCAACAAGATCTGACTCCTTCTTCTGGAGTGTCTGAAGACAGATACAGTGTACTTATAATAAATAAGTAAATAAATAAATAAACAAATCTTTGAAAACAAACAAAAAGCTAACACTAACGCAAACACTAAGACCCAGCAAGCACATGGTGGCTCACAACCATCTGTAATGGGATCCAGTGCCCTCTGCTGGTGTGTCTGAAGAGAGTAATGGTGTACTCACATACATAAAATAAATCTTTAAGGAAGGAAGCAATCAAGCAAGCAGGAAAATAAAATCTAAATGGCGGCTAAGACCTACTTGCCCAAACTTCATCAAATCGATTCTAACCAATCACTAATACAGATTTTCATAACAGGTACTCAAGCAAGACTTTACTCTTGGGGACAGGGTGGCTCTCAGGAACGATTCCGAGATAGATAATGAGAAACAAATCCAGGCTGGACAGACAGCCACCATCCCAGCAGGCATTTTGTCCTGGCCTCCCTGCACACGCATCCCCGCACACGAGCCGCCTGGTTCTGGGAAGGCCTCACCTCTAGGTCGATCTTGAGGCCTTGGTGGTACACCTCAGTCTCGAAGGTGATCAGGTGCAGCTCCTCAGTCACAATCAAGGAGGCCTGCAACAACATAAGGTCTCTTCAGAGACACTGTCGGGGACACAACTCTGCCTTCTTTCTTCCACCCAAAGACTCAAGGACATGATCCTCAGCCTGACCTTCATATGTACTACATAGTACATAACCGTATCTTACAATACACATTCACGTCATGAAGAATAACAAAGCGATGAGCATCCAAGGCAAACCACCCAGCTTACATCCTTATTTGAGGGCCAGCAAGATGGCTCAGTGGGCAAGGGCATCTGCCTGCCAACCTGAGCCTCATCCCTGGGACCCACTTGGTGGAAGGAGAAACAAGTCCTGCAAGTGGCCCTTTGACCTCCACACTTACACCATTGCACATTTGTGCCCATACACAAACACAGACACACAGAAAGAAAGGAAGGAAGGAAAGGAAGAGAGGATGGGAAAGAGGGAGAAAGGAAGGGGGAAGGAGGGAGGGGGAGAGAAGGAAGGAGGAGAGAGGAAGAGGAAGGGAGGGAGAGAGAAAGAGGAAGGGAAGGAGGAAGGGTGGGGGAGGGAAGAAGAGAAAAGGAGGAAGGGAGAGAAAAGGAGGGAGGGAGAGGGAGGGAGGGAGGAGAGAGGGAGACGGAAGAAGGAGAGAGGGAGAGGGAGGAAGGAGAGAGGAAGGAAGAGAAGAAAGGAAGGAGAATAGGAAGAATAGGAAGGAGAATAGGAAGGAGAATAGGAAGGAGAATAGGAAGGAGAATAGGAAGGAGAATAGGAAGGAGAATAGGAAGGAGAATAGGAAGGAGAATAGGAATAGGAAGGAGAATAGGAAGGAGAATAGGAAGGAGAATAGGAATAGGAAGGAGAATAGGAAGGAGAATAGGAAGGAGTAAAGAAGGAGTAAGAAGGAAGGCTTCTTAGGTTTCTTCTCTTCCTCTTTCCTTTTATCTGCACTAGGGAGCAACCTCAGGGTCTCGTGCATGCTCAGTGCACCCCAACATTGAGCTACAGCCTAGTGTCCCCATCCGGCATAAGTTGCCATTACCCTGAGATGCCCAGGTGAATCCCTCTTCTCTGCCCTTTGCTGTGTCTTTGTCTCTGCTGTCTCCCAGCTCCTCCCAACGGTGATAGTGGTTGTTTCTCCAAGCCTGTGTACTTCACATGGTGAACCGCACCCTCAGTGCTCAGTGTGTTCCTGCTCCTGACCGGCTCACCCCCCCCTCCCCCAGCCTCCAGCTTGATGAGGGTCTGTTATCTCGTGCAGGTCCCAGTTCTTCTTTCAGAGCTGTAGAGTATTCCACTGCCTACACCACAGCCCAGGACCACAGTGCCGAGGAGGGATCTGAGCTGGGTCAAGAGCGTGACCAATGGCGGTGATTGTGTTATCTGTCCTTGGTTCACCTATGCAAAGCTTTCTTTACTGTTAATTCCTAAAACTGGAACTGCCGGTTTACAGGGTGTGCTCATTTTTATGCCAAGTCACTTTCCAAAGTGACTGTGACAACCTTCAGTGCCACACAAGCAGTCAAGCAATGTGGCTATCTATGGTCCTGGGCTGTGGTGTAGGCAGTGGAATACTCTACAGCTCTGAAAGAAGAACTGGGACCTGCATGGGACCACAGACCCTCATCAATTAGTACACAAATTACTAATGAATTCTCAGGAGTGAATTTCCAGCTCTTTTACATGTATGTGCGGAATGACATAATAATCTCAAACTCACAATCTCCCTTGCCCCTCAGTTCCTGAGCACTGGGTTTTTTGTTTTGTTTTGTTTTTCTGTTGTTTAGCTCTGACTGGCTGACTTGATGCCTTCCTTTCGTCTCACCAGGCACTGAAAAGGGAGCCAGCTGGCAGGTGGTGGCAAGGGACTTTGGGAAGCCCCAGGCAACGTGGAAACTTCTTTTCTACTAGATGGGTGTGGGTAACAGCTCAGCAAGGGACTTCCCACTGCTGAACGGGAGCCAACTCCCCAACACTCTGGGAAATGTTTCTCGCTAGAAAACTCCACAGCACCTGTGACTTCTGAGCACGTCACACTGGCACAGAGCGACCAACTTTTCTAAATGACAAACATCTGAAGTAGTGGGTTAAAGTTTTAATTCTGGGGGAAGAGAGAGAGAGAAAGAGAGAGAGAGAGAGAGAGAGAGAGAGAGAGAGAACTCGTGCTTTTTCTTTCTTCCTCAAAGAACAAAAACCACTTGCTTTTAGCCTGAACAAAACTTACATCACAATTGGCACGGCCTCCATTCCCACATCTCTGCTCCCTCAGGGTCTGGAAGAAAGGAAGAAGGAGGCAAGTGTCACTTGAAGCTGTGCCAGGCTCTCCTCCTACCTCTGCCACTTGGCCTGTGCCCGCCTCCTCTCCCCTCGGATGACCGACCAGGTGCTTGAACTCTGCAGACAGGCTGCCGTTGTTAGACTCCTCCATGTTCATCACTTTTGTGTTCGTGCCCAGAATGTTAAATTTCCGAGACCTGAATCATGGGAGAAAAACCAACACACAGTGAGCGCTGAGTAGCCGGAGGGTAAAGTTAAATGAGACAGGACAAAAGGAGGCCGAACTTACCCTCTGAGGGCGGCAACATCCCCAGAGTCTCTGTAAAGAACACGGACAAGGGTTAATAAAAGCTGGTATTAGAGGCCCTCTTTCTTTCCAGAACCTACTCTGACTTCCTGTGAGCCTCCTCTGATGGAACAAGCCTTTAGACGTCAGTTACGTTTTTGGTGTGAAACACAACTCTGTGTGCACTTAAACGGTGGCCTTAGCTAGCTGGGGCCTAACCACAGCTTCTTTCCTTTCCTAAGGAAATCTCCATTGTCTCAGTAAGGGATGGCAGAGCCATCTATCTCTGGGGAACCCTCATCACCGCATTCATCAGAACAGAGGAAGCCACAGAGCAGGTGAAGACAAGGTCTGTCTTGTCTGTCTTGTTGGCTTTCTGAGACAGCGCTCTGTGTAGCCTTCCTGGCTATCCTGGATCTTGATCTGTAGACCTGAACTCAGAGATCACCTGCTTCTGCCTCCTGGGTGCTGGAATTAAAGGCCTACTCTCAGCTGGTCTACCTTGTCTCCATCAGACCAAGGAGGCAATATCCTAGGCTGCTCTTCTGTCCACAGCCATGGAACCACCTGGAAGGGAACCCTTGTCTACAAGTATCACAGTAAGGATGGCACGGAAGATCCTGGGTTCCTGAAGACACCCGTGAGTCACCAACCTCATCCTTAGGTACTTGCCCCAACTGCATTTCCAGTTACACAGGTGTTGAATTTCCTTATTATCTGAGCCACGCTGGGTTTTCCATAAAGGTATGTTGTTACCGAAAACTGACACCACCTCCCACAAGGCAGCTGGAAATGCTATCCTCACGTGACTACTGCTGCCTATCTCTGACAGGTCATCTTTTTATATTATATTTCTGTCTTTATCTTATTTCAGAATTCTATTTTCCAAGTTCTTCTTACAGGACAGCCAGGGCTACACAGAGAAACCCTGTCTCGAAAAACCAACCCCCCCCCCAAAAAAAACCCCAAGTTCTTCTTAGCCAGACATGGTGTCAAATACCTTTAATCCTAGCATTGGGGAAGCATAGGCAGGTGGATCATTGTGAATTCAAGGCTAGCCAGGGTTATATAGTCTGACGCTCTCTCAAAATAAAAATAAGTAAAATTTATTTTCCATTGCTATATTTTTACCTATAAATAGCATGTGTTGGTGGGTTTGTGAAAGAGGATTATTAACTTCAAACCAGTTCTCTTTCCATATATTATATTTTCAAGCGTTACTTATTTATGTACATGTTTATTTTTCAGTATGGGGGTTGAACCCAGGTCTCGTGCGTGCTAGGTGAGCGTGCAGGGCCTCGAGCGTGCTAGGAGAGCATGTAACACTGAGCTGCACACACTCAAGTTTTCCTTTCAATGCTTGAGGCAGACTGGGCAGGGTTTGCAACGTTTTTGAACACAGTTGTTCACAAAAAGAAGATTGCTGAATGGAGACATCTCTAAAGTCAAATGTCTGTCAAGTCAAAGTTCTTGCTTCGCCATCCCTCATTTGAAAATAAGACTTAGGCTTAAGAATACTTATTGACAGCCTACAGAATGGGATTTTTCTTTCAAACCAACTAGATATACAACAGAGGATAAATATCCAAAAAGAATTTTAAGAAAGTAGATATCAAGAAAATAAAGACCAGTTAGAAATGGGATACGGCCGGGCGTGGTGGCGCACGCCTTTAATCCCAGCACTTGGGAGGCAGAGGCAGGTGGATTTCTGAGTTCGAGGCCAGCCTGGTCTACAAAGTGAGTTCCAGGACAGCCAGGGCTACAGAGAAACCCTGTCTCCAAAAAAAAAAAAAAAAAAAAAAAAAAAAAAAAAAAAAAAAAAAAAAAAAAAAACAAACAAAAAAAGAAATGGGATACGGATCTAAACAGAAAATTCTTAATAGAGGAAACCCAAGTGGCTGAGTAACAGAGAAATGTCCAACATCCTTAGGATCAGGGAATGCAAATCAAACTGCTGTGAGAGTCTATCGTATGCCTAACAGAATAGTTAAGATCAACACAAGTGACAGCTCATGCTGTCAAGGACGTGGAGTAAGGGCAACCATCACATACTGCTGGTGGGAGTGCAAACTCATGCAGCAACTATGGAAATCAGTATGGCCACTCCTCAGGAAGACGGGAATCAATCTACCTCAAGATCCAGTTATACCACTCTTGGGCACACACCCAGAGGATGCTCCATCCTACCACAGAGACACCTGCTCAGTCATGTTCACTGCTATGCTCTCTATACTATCCAGAAACTGGAAACAACCTAGATGTCCCTCAACAGAAGAATGGATAGAGAAAATGTGGTACATGTACATACAGAGTATTACTCAGCCATTAAAAAATAAAAACAAAAAAACCATGAAATTTGCAGGCAAATAGATGGAACTAGGAAAAAAAAATCATTCGGAGTGAGGTAACCCAGACCCAGAAAGACAAATATGGTATGTACTCACTTATGTATGGATATTAGCCATTAAGTCAATGATAACCAAGCTATAATCCTTAGACCCACAGAGGGTAAATCTATATTTACTAAGGAACTACAGAGAACAAATAGATCTGATTAGGAAAGAAGAAATAGAAGGGACTTCTGGATAGATAAGGGGTCTGCAATTGGAGGAGCAAATGGGGAAGCAGAGGGAGAGGAGAAGTGGTGGGAGGGAAGAATGGGAGACGGCAAATATGATGGAGCACCTGTGGGGTAGCACTGAAATCTGGCATAGTAGAAACCTCCTAAAACATTAACATATATGGTGATCTAAATTAAATTGCCAAATAATGGGGGAGAGTTGGGGTCTCAACTGGCCATCTCTTGTCACCAAATAAAGCTTCCAGTACTGGATTAGGGTTAAATCTAATTGAATTGTTGGCCAAAGGGAATCCCCAAACAATCCACACTGTTATCAAGACCATAGGTCGCTTTCCACAACTGACAGCAAGGCCCCATTGTTGAGGATAACACCTACACAACTCACTGAACATGGGCACATGAAGCTGGTGCCTCCATAGAGCCCTGCACTGTATGCCAGAGTCTTTGTTACAGGAAGGTACTCTGCATGCTATCAAAAGAGAAGTGTGAACAGCAAGCCAGCCCCAAACCTCTATCTGTAATAGTGTACTGCCTGCAGGATATGCTAGGGCAATAGTGGCACAAACCTGTGGAAGTAACCAACCAACACGAGTCTTAAGGCTCACTATACAAGATGAAACTCATACCCAACAAGGCTTGGGTGGCTAAGAACCAGAGACTAGATAGCCCAAGGACCTAGGGAAAAACCAAATAATACTGATCTAAAAAAAAGAAAGGAATAAAAAAACAACAAACAATAAAATGACTCCTAGTGACATTCTGCTATACTCATCAGAGAAGAGTCTCCTGCCAGCGATGGGAAGAAATATAGAGACCCACAGCCAGACATCATGCAGAGAAAGACCTAGGAACACTCATTCCCTAAATGGGATATCTACAATAAATCCCTCCCCTCAGAGCTCAGGAAATACCAAGGAAGAAGCAGCAGAAAGAACATTAAGAACCAAAGGGGTTGCCGGGCGTGGTGGCGCACGCCTTTAATCCCAGCACTCGGGAGGCAGAGGCAGGCGGATTTCTGAGTTCGAGGACAGCCAGGACTACACAGAGAAACCCTGTCTCGAAAAATAAAAAAAATAAATTAAAAAAAAAAAGAACCAAAGGGGTTAGAGGTTACCAAAAACACAAGGCCCTCTGAATCACCACGAGCAAAGCTCATATGAACTCAAAGAGGCTGGAGCAGCATGCCCCGGGCCTGCGCAGGTCTGCACCAGGGCGGGCCTCTGTGTTAATATTGTGGCTTCCCGTGTAGTGTTCTCATGGGATTCCTGGGGTGCACATGGGCGGGACTCTGACTCTTGTGCCTTCTCTTCCTCCTGTTGGTTTGTTTCGTCTGACTTGGATGTAATAGTCTTTGTTTTGCCTTGTTATATTTTATTTTGTTACATTAAATGAATGAATGAATGAATGAATGAATGTAAGCCCACCACTAGGGTGAAAGATTAGCAATGGAACTGCCGGGAGCGGCACTGGACTGTCAACCACTCAATGTGGGTCTCGTGAGCAGGACAGTTGACCAACAAATAGCTTGTTGTGCATGCTCTTACTTAGTCACAGTTTGGTGGCTTGTCTTAGTTCCTTTTTTTTTCCTTTTTGGGTGATCTATTTTGTTTTCAGTCTTTTGGGGATTTTGTTGTTGTATTGGGGTTTTGGTTCTTTTTTTTTTTTTTTTTTTTTGAGAAAGTTGGGTGGGTACAGGAGTAGGAGATCTGGATGTACTTGGGGGAAGGGAAGAATATGAGCAAAGCATATTTAAATTTAAAAGTTGTTTTTAAATAATAAAAATTATATATATATATATTTATATATATATATATATACACACATATACATAAAAAGAATACTTACTTATCAATACACACTTTAATTTTAAGCTGATAATTCAACTCAGGAAATTTGACCAGCAACCTATTAAAAAAATATAGTCAAGGAAAGTTAGTAGGCTCCCTACTTTGATCTCATTAAAAATATATATATAAACAACCTAATACTTCAATTCCTAAGACATAAAAATATTGCTGAGTGTGGTGGTGCATGCCTTTAATCTCTGCACTTGGGAGGCAGAGGAAGGTTAATCTCTGGGTTCAAGCCAGCCTGGTTTACAGCGTGAGTTCCAGGCCAGCCAGAGCTACAGAGACCTGTCTAGATGAAAAATACACACACACACACACACACACACACACACACACACACACACACACACACACACACACATATATATATATATATATATATATATATATATATATATATATATATATATATAATTTTTACAGACCCAAATTCTACTTCCGCACAGAGTCATCTCTGACATTAAAGGTGAACACTAACCCTTCAGCTAGAAAGTACCGAGATGCCTAAGAATGTGAAGCAAGTTGTAAGAGACTCCTCACAGGAAGGCAATAAAAAGCATTCAATGAGAAATACTGCACTTGTTCTGAGCCAAGTGAGGAGTGGACTTCACCTCTCATCCAATGTGGCCCCTCAGCTATGGCACCACAGAATCTTCCTTCCCTTAAAATCCTCAGGGAAAAGGACTGGACATCAATCAAAACTCCACCCAAAGTGTAAGGACAGGCCCACCTGACTTTCGTGGTAAACTGGACACCAGTCTTGATGACTAAGGGCCGGTCCGGGTGCATGGGCATGCAGGGCTGCCGCTCTACCACGAAGGCACTGCAAGGGAAAAGGATGGCATCTCAGACACTGTGGTGACCAGTCTTCTGCCCCTTCCTCGCTTCGGAACATCAGCTCTTAGAAGTTACCTCTTCATTAAGTTTCTGAACAGCTCCACGATCCTCTCCTCCAGCATGGGCCGGTGCTGCACAATAGGGTCGCCCTTGTAGGACACTTTCTGCTGCAGCTCCTCCAGTTTCTTAATTTGTTGGCGGGTCTGAAGTTGAGATTCTGCTAATGAAGTTATCCTGCCATAATGGAAGGAAGTTCCAGTCACCTCTGTCGCCTAGCGGTGACCCCAGCACTCAGGAGACTGAAGCAAAGGTACCCTGAGGCACCCATCCCACGGTAACGAAAGAAGGAAGGAAGGAAGGAAGGAAGGAAGGAAGGAAGGAAGGAAGGAAGGAAGGAAGGAAGGAAGGAAGGAAGGAGAGAGACAGGCAGGCAACTGGATTCCTAGCTTCACATGTATAGGTATGACATCACATGTACAATCATGACATCACATGTACAATCATGACATCACATGTATAATCACGACAGATGCCTACAGAATAACTGTCACAAAGTCTGGTGACTTGCCGGTACTACTCAAAGATTGGATTTTCTTTTTTTTTTTAAATTTCATTTTATTAGTTTTACATATATTCAGTTATTTCCCCCCTTTGCAAATAACATATATTGCTTTAAATTAAAATAACTAAAATGGAGAATTTAGTGTTAAATATAACTGAAAGTATTATTTAAATATCTTAAATGAGTGATCTAAGCTTTATTTATTAATTTATTCTTTTTAATTAAAAATTTGTTGGCTGGGCAATGGTGGTGCATGCCTTTAATCTCAGCACTTGGGAGGCAGAGGCAGGCAGACCTCTATGAGTTCGAGCCAGTCTGGTCTACAGAGCAAGTTCAAGGACAGCTAAGTCTACATAGAGAAACCCTGTCTCAGAGAAAAAAAAAAAGTTAAAATTAGGTAATGGTTTTAATTCTTGGACTAAACTTGAATGTGTAAAAGAGGCTACCTTAAGGCAGGCATAGTGATACATACCTATAATCCCAGATATTTGGGAAGATGAGGCAGGAGGATTGCAAATTCAAGGTTAGCCTGGGCTATATAGTGGGTATGAGGGCCAGCCTGGGCTATATAGTGGGTATGAGGGCCAGCCTGGGCTATATAGTAGGTATGAGGGCCAGCCTATATAGCTCAGTGAGATTCTTTCTCAAAGGGAAAAAAAAAAGGTGCCATATTAGCAATAGTGTCCAGCACTAGGAGTGTAGTCCAGTGGCTCTAGCACACTTGTCTGCCACACATCCACCCCACCATTAAAAAGGAAAAGCAAAGCCCGGCGAGGGAGCAGCCCCCGACCCTCTGCAGGCCCGTGACTAAAGAAAGAGCAGCCTTTCTTTCAACTCTTACCAGTTTTCCAGACGGTCCAGGCAGATGTTGGGAGGGCCTCCAATGCACGCTATCTGCTGCCGCCTCTTCCAGTCGGCCAGCTCTTCATCAGTCAGTGTCTTCTGCACGTACTCCATTGCTGACAAGAGCCCCGCCAGCTCACTCACGATGCTCTGTTTGGAAACCAAAACAAAGTCAGAACACATTACCCCAGCCCATGTCTAACCGCAGTCTCTAGTCAGATCTAGAGAAGGAAGCCATCAGAAACTGTCTTGTGCAATGCTCAGTTAGCATCCTAGTTAGCTTACTCTCCGCATCTGGTCCAGGGCTGTGAGCATCTGCTCCAGCTGCTGCATCTTTTGTCTGGTCACAGACTGGTTGTTTCCATTCAGATCCTGCATGTCTGAAGGAAGGAGGAAAGACGCCTTGAGCCAAGGAAATGATCACAGCCTTCTTAACAAGGCTCTACACCATCTGTGTGCCTGCAATCCCGGCCACTCAGAGAGCTGAGCTAAGATGGCTGCAGGCTCACGGTTAGCCTGAGCTACATGGTCAAATCCCATCTCAAAAACAGACAATGCAGATTGTCCCGTGAAGGGCCAGCAGCTCCTCCTCCTACCATGAAGTCCCATGAATGAAGGCAGGTCCTGAAACTCAGTGACACCGCTTAGCCTTGCACAGACTGTACCGTCCCTGCTGCTCACTTGCCTCCTTGGCTCTTGAGGGTTTTATAGTTGAAATCAAAGTCGTCCTGGAGATTCTCTACCACCTTCATTTTCTGTTCTAGATCCTGTTTAAACAAACAAACCAACCAAAAACAGAAGTAAAACACAGGTTACCTTTGGGAAAGGGAAAAGAAAGTTTTGAAGGTAATGAAAGTGTGCACGCAGGACCACACTCTGCCGCCCAAGAGCGGCTCCCTGGGTGAAGCCCGATTACCTGCACACGCTTCCGGACATCCTGAAGATGCTGCTCCAACATCTGCTGCTTCTCTGTCACTACGGCGGCTGTTGGGTGGTTGGCCTGGCCCCCTTGCTGCCAATAAATAAATAAATAGATAAATAGATAAATAAATAAAGAAAGAAATAAGATTGACACACACATGAATTTGTGGAAACCTCTCATCTGAGCTCCATCCCATCCAAAGGGGAGGGTGCTGGGAATATGCTCGCACTGCTCTATCTGTGCCAATGGCTTTTTACCAACAAGAAACACTGTGAACCCATTCTCTACGTTAAACCAGGAGCCCACACGTTGAACTAAGATGTCTCATCCTTCAAATAGCTCAAAGGTGAACTGTCGAAAAAATTAAAATCTAGAAAGAAGTCGGGGTGCAGCTCAGTACTAGAGATCCTGCCTAAATAAGCGAGGCCCAGGCTTGATCCCAGAACTCAGAGAATATTAATAAATAAATTAAGAACTGATGACAGCAGAGTGTAACATATTTCCATGAAAAAACATTTCCCAAGAATTTTCAAAATTGCGCTTCCAAGGCATCTGCCCGGAGAGGCTGATGACTTAAGGGGTCATAGGACTCGAATGGTAAATGATGGATGGGGCTTTGCAAGGAGCAGAAACCAACAAGTCGAAGCTTTAAGAACCAGATGCCATGACAGCAGCCTGAGGATAAAGATAGCCATCTTGAAGACTATGATAAGGAGAGTGTTATCCTACCAGTTTTCCAAGCTAGAAATGCTCACACCCTGGGCCTACAGCTAACCACTCATACCCATCGTACTTGTCAAAGGCTCAAGTCAGGTTCCAACTGCCAGATTTTTACTTCTTTTTATTTTGTTTTTCTATTCTTTAGACCTATTTACTTCATTTTATGTGTGTGGCTGTCTTTGCCAGCATGTGTGCCTGGTGCCTAAATGGGTGTTGGATTCCCTGGAAATGGAATTGCAGATGGTTGTGAGCCAACTTTTAGGTGCTAGGAACTGAACCCAGGTCTGCTCTCCAGCCCAGCCCTTTGCTTCTACAACCTCTCACTTCTGGTCTGTTCTCTCTACTATGACCACAAGTCTCCAAAGTAGAGCTGAACAGGCATTTTAGAGACAGACGCTCTTCCCACTTCTCATGGATGCCCAAACTATAGAATAACAGCCTCTGAGAAGACTTGGTAAAACATACCAACCACCACATTTTCCCCCTGTGGGTGCGACCCTGACTGATAAGACACAGAGAAGTACTACAGATAGACCTTCACAGCGCCCAGCCCCAAAGCTGGGCCTCTCCCTCTCCTATCTCCTAAACTTGCCTGGGGCAAGAATGAAGGCTTCATCCCTAAAAACAACCTCTATGCTTCCCAAGCAGTGGTCTAGGGTCTCTCAAGCTCCGTACAGATTGCTAGGGAGGTGTGCTTTGCCAACTTCCAAGTTCTAACTCAGGGGTCAGGCACTGGGAAGTCCCTGTGGACCAGGCATGCTGGCTCACAGAGAGGCTGAGGCAAGAGGATCTAGAGTTTACCACACTGGGGTATGTATTGAGACTCTGTCTTAAAAGGAAGCTGAGCCTGGTGGCCCATGCCTAAAATCTCAATGACTAGACACTGAAGCAGGGGACTGGTGTGGGTTTGAAAGGGCTCAGCCCACGCACAGGGTTCTAGGCAGCTGGGTATCAGACTGTGTGTGATTCTGTCTCCAAAGCTGAAAATGAAAACAAGAAAAGGGCATGTGGGAAGTTTGGTGGTATCACTGCAACCCTAGCACTTGGGTGGCAGAGGCAAGAAGATTATCCCAAACTGGAAGTCAGCTGTGCATAGCAAGAACCTGATCAACAACATCAACAATCCGGGGTTGGAATATGTCTCCGAGTGTGTGCCTACCATGCAGGCAGCCCTGGTTCTGCCCCTAGCACCTCACTTACAGGATGTGGTGTGAGCACCTCAACTCCTAGCCCTCAGGAAGAGGAGGCAGGGGATTCTGAGCTCAAGTTCACCCTTGGTTGCAGCAACACTGTTGGTTTGGAGTGTAATGGAGACTGTATGAAATGCTTTGTCATTTTCAATGTATGTTTAGGGCTTTGATGTAGTCCAGTGAGCACTCCTCTTCAGCGGTACTAAACCATTACTGTCCCACTTATTGATACAGTCGCTTGCTCCCCAGGCCCCCCCTCCCCCCAGCTCGTCATTTTGCTTCTCCTTGCTCTCACCTGGGCTGCCGTGGCTGCTGTCTGGAGGAGGCGAGACTCTTCCCACAGGCATCTGGCTACGATCCGGGCAATTTCCATTGGCTTCTCAAGATACCTGCTCTGTAAGCAAGACGGAAAGAGTGGAAAGCTATAGCCAGCTAAGGAGGTGAGAAGTGAACTTGGCTAACTTAAGTCACTTCCTCAAAGCCTCCATGAAACTACAGACCAAAGGCTTCAGCATCTGACTGAAATCCGTGGGGAGAGAAGGGAAGGCAGGAGCATGTGGCCTCCACGATGGCAGAAGCCAGAAGTGTGAGATCATCCTGGCACAGTGTGTCATCTGACTTTATAGGGAAATGACTGACTTTACCCAGGAGAACCCAGTTAATGGCTAAACTTTTTAAACATTTAGACCTGAGAGTCATGTGCCTATGCAGTAGGTGTTATTAGTGTGCTTTTATAACAGAATAACATTAAGTCCTTGCTTATTGCTGCAACTGTAACATAAGAAGTGAATTTCTGGTAATGGCGCCCAGGGCCAGTGTACAGGAGCTAATTACTTCTCCTTTGATTTAGAGTACAAGATAAGCATCACTTAGCCAAGTAAGGAAAATTTCCGGGAAGGTACACCAGCACTCCACTCTGTGGGGCCAGCGTCTCACATTCGCACCTGCAGAAACTGCTTGATTCTTCGAAGGTTGTGCTGATAGAGGACATTGGACTCTTGCAGGAATCGGCTATATTGCTGGTCAATTTCACCCAAGAGATTATGAAACACCAAGGTGGCGTGGGACTCTTTGCTGGCTGCATATGCCCTAGGAAGGGGAAGTGAATTGAATGAGTAATCTGGAGAGCGGTTTGTGAGAGCACACATCTGTAAGTGGAGTGGTGGAGGCAGGAGGATCAAGAGTTCAAGGCCAGCTTTCCCTACCTAGAGAGTTCCAAGCCAGTTTGGATGACATTCTCTCAAAAGCAGTAATAATAGGATTCTAAAACGTATACACCCAGAATCCACCATCAAGGGGATGTTATAACATCTGATGTCATAACGAATCCATCATTTTCCATTTCTTTTTCTCAGATCAACAGTACCATCAATTTGGCCTGTCACCAAATCAGGTATGAATTCTGGAAAAAGTAGGTCACGTGCAGATAGGACTGACTTAGGCCAGAACTAGCAGATGGGCCTGAGTACACTAAAGTAAGGTAAACAGCTGGCATTTCCTCTATGCCTCTAGTTCCCTCCTCATCCCATGTCTCCTCTTTAACAGGAGAAGCCACGTGTGTGGTGGACCCCGATTTCTACCTGACATCGAATTCTTAGATTTAAAAAAGAAAAACATCTGTATCTCACTGTTCTAGAGTCAAAATGTGCAGAGATCTCACCAAGTAAGTGAGACACAAACCTGATTCAAAACATCTCCCAGCAAGCTGTTTCAAAGTGCAAAGAGGCCGCTCGCTGGTCATGTGCACTTTGAACGGATGCTTTAAGAGACGAAGTTACCTCTGCTCTCCTAATCTTTCCCCAGCACCTGCCCTCACATGTCTCTGATGAAAAGGTTAGTAAGGTGTGAACCTAGAACAGGTTGTGTCCTCTGACTCAACTCCAAACCCTGCAAGTCGGGGAGTTTTCAAGAAGGGACTCACCAGTCTTGACTCTCAATCCAAGGTGCCAGGAACTGCCGCAGCTCCATGGGGAAGCTGTCGCTGTACAGCTGGTGTAGCTGCTCCAGGTAGCGAGTGTCCAGCTGCTGCAGCTGGTTCCACTGAGCCATCCTGCCGCAATCAGGGGTCACGACTGTAAGCCAAAACGTATAGGTGGTCACCACAAGCACTCATAGGGGATACAAAATCTGAAAATACCCTAGTGGCTCTGAGAAAGAGCTTGTATGTTTTTTGTAGTTCTTTGAATAATACGTGCGCATTCACAAATCCTACCACTACAGCTCTGCCCACTCCTGATGCTGGGGGTCGAACCCAGGGCTTCGCATAAACTATACAAGTTCTCTACCACTGAGCTAGTCTCCAGGTCCTTGATTTTCTAAAACACAGTCTCAGGCTAGCCTTGCTATTTCCTACCTCTGCCTCCTAAGTGCTTGAAATTCAGGCATGAGCTGCCACTCAAGGCTGCCACACAATTTCTTCTGTTACAGTTAGGTGGGATTTTTAAGTTCTAGAATCTACTTTCAAGCCAGGCACAGTGGCTCATGCCTGTAATCCCAGAACTCCTATGTATCCTGACAGACAGGTCAAGGCCAGCCTGAGCCTTAAACCCTCGCCACCACCTCCATTCCCACACATACACAGGGAGAGAGAGCACATGTGCGGGAGAGGTGGCTCAGGAGTTTAATGCACTTGTTGCTCTTGCAGAGGACCCAAGTTCAATTCCCAGCACCCATATGGTGGCTCACAGTATACTTATACCCAGTTCCAGAGGATCTATTTGACAGAGTCTTCTGATCTCTGAAGGCTCTGGACAAGTCACATGGTACACATGGGTACATTTGGGAAAAATACTCATTAGAATAAAACAAAATAAAAAATTTTTTAAATAAACAAAGAAACAACAACAAAAACCCAACTGACCAGGGCTGGAGAGATGGCTCAGAGGTTAAGAGCACTGGCTGCTCTTCCGGAGGTCCTGAGTTCAAATCCCAGAAACCACATGGTGGCTCACAACCATCTGTAATGGGATCTGATGTTGTCTTTTAGTGTATGTAAAGACAACTACAGTGTACTCATATAAATAAATCTTTTTTAAAAATCTGACCAAATGACAACAACAAACCTATTCTCTACCAGAGGTCAAGCAGGGTTAAACTAATATCATGTGAAGCTGACTGGTTTCCTTCTTCTGGATTTCTGCTTCCTGGTCTATAGAATACAGATGATCACTTCTTCTTGGGGACCGCTGAAGGAATATTCCTCAAGCCTCATCTAAGAATACAGCACCCAGCAGCTGTCCAGCACACATTGGTTCCTTCCCTCCCACACCTGCTGCATCCAGGCCATCTGTGAGGCTATAGAAAGAAACCTGCACTGGGCGGTGGTGGCGCACGCCTTTAATCCCAGCACTTGGGAGGCAGGGGCAGGCGGATTTCTGAGTTCGAGGCCAGCCTGGTCTACAGAGTGAGTTCCAGGACAGGCCAGGGCTACACAGAGAAACCCTGTCTCGAAAAACCAAAAAAAAAAAAAAAAAAAAAAAGAAGAAACCTGCCTGCACTGGCTCAGACCGGACACTGCTCAGGGAGGACAGAAAGCAGCAGGCTCACAAGGAGAAGAGCCATGTGCCTGGAATCTGCCCACTCAACAAAATGAATTATTTATATAAATATAGTTTTATATATTTAGAATAGATATATATATTTTTTCTAAATCTGGGGTAAAAAAGGAAGGAGAGCTAAATACCACATAAACAAGTTAATCCTGAGATGGGGACTACCCCACTGAAATGCTCANAGAACTCACATATTAATAAAAAGTTGGGTGTGGTGATATGCCCATGATGCCAATGAGGGCAAGATAGGAGGTGGAGACATGTGGGCCCCTGGAAGTTCAATGGCCAGTTAGTCTAGCCTACTTGGCAAAGTTTCATGCTAATGAGATACTGCGTCAAACAAAAGGTGAAGGAATGACAACCATGGTTGCCCTCTGACCTGCACATACATGTACCTACACGTGCATGGACATGCGCACAAAGAAACACAAAAGAAAATCTATATGACAGTTTATGTAAAAATCACCTCACAGGACTCCATTGAACCGAAAGATTGCACTGTTCAGCATGGGAGACGCCACCCACCTGTGGCCACTGGGCCAAGGACGTGTGGACACTCACACACATATATGCAGCATTTGAAAACAATGAAAGAAATAAATGTACAAATCTCAATGTTGAAATATTATTTTAGAAATGTTAGGCTAAATACATTATCAAAATTATTCTTCCCATTTCTTTTTTTAATACAGTTACTAGAAAATTTAACAGGCTGGGTGTGATGGTGCATGCATGTCTTTAATCCTAGTACTTGGGAGGCAGAGGTAGTCAGATACCTGTGAGTTCGAGGCCAGCCTAGTCTACATAGTGGGTTCCAGGAAAGCCAGAACTACACAGAGACCCCATCTAAAAAACAAAAACAAAACAAATAAACAAAACCTTAAGAAAAGAAAATGTAATATGACATATGACACCTGCTTTCTATTTATTAAAAACAAGGACACTGTCGCTCTGGGCCACATTGTAAAAAAATGCCATGATCCTAATTAAATCATCTGCTTGAAATAGTAAATTCCAATGCTATAAATTAATTACAAAACCAGATTATTTCATCATTTATCTTGGACACAAATGCAGAGCCAGTCCCAAGATAAAAACCATAAAACCTCACCCACTCTACCTACTCCTTCACAGATGAACACTCCAGTCACGTGCACATTTTCAATCTAACATAAAAAAAATGCTAAGTTATCCACAACTGACTTATTTCTAGTCTGTAACTCAGAGGCTTGTTTCATTGTTGATGTTTGGTGTATTTAGCTGGTAGAATGGCTTTTTCTTATACCAGAGACCAGCTTGTGCCTTTTTCCAATTAACTGAACCATCAAGAATGACTAATTTTTCCCAGCACTCGGGAGGCAGAGGCAGGCGGATTTCTGAGTTTGAGGCCAGCCTGGTCTACAGAGTGAGTTCCAGGACAGCCAGGGTTACACAGAGAAACCCTGTCTCGAAAAACCAAAAAAAAAAAAAAAAAAAGAATGACTAATTTTTGCCGTGTGGAGAGAGCATCGGAACTTCAGAGACCAGATCACCGTCCTTATTGCTCATTTTGGGGAGTAATTAAAAAAATATTAAAAATTAATAAAAAAAAGAATGACTAATTTTGTGTTTTGTTTTATCTAACCAAGATAGGTAATACTGCCAAACTATTCTACATGAAGAAAATTATCCTAAGTTAAAAGCAAAGAGCAGGTGTTATTTCCAGGAAAGCATGGGCGTTTGGGTGACATGGTTTAGCCCTGAGTGTCCACCAGCCATGTCCTCATATGCTGCTTAGCTGCAAACCATACTAACCAACACAAGATTCAGGGCAATTGGACTACACCTTCTGTACACGGACAGCAGGTCATTTAGAGATCGTCAGCCAAGCTGTCCAGGAAAACCTCTGCCAACTGGTGTGTTGCATTTGTTTTCCTGGAAAACATCTAAAAGAGACTTTACCAGCTCAAGTCTGTTTTTCAAATTACAAACTGATGTAAGAGGCTGGGGACATTGCTTAGTGACACAGTGCTTACCCAGCATGCTCAGTTCCATCCTCAGCATCACAACCACCAACATAAACATCTTAATCTGATCCACTCCACGTGATGTGGCTGGGTAGTCTAGGCTGGCTCATCTCCCAGCCTCAGTCTGAGTACCAAGGCTGGAAGGGTACACACCATTCCTGACTGGAAGGGTACACACCATGCCTGACTTCCGTTAAGGTCTAACTTTTGTCTTCAAAATCACCTGAAGCCTGTGCTTTAGTAACCAGGTCATCGGAAGCCAGAACACAAAAAGTGATCTACCCAACAGTTTGAATGCCAAGTACCATCCTGGGCACCAGAGAAGAAGTCAAGTCATTACTCCAGTGGATGGGTTAGAGTCCGACACAGGCTTGCTGCTCTGCTGGCTTTCATGAGGCTGAGGTGGGCAGAACCTCATTGCCAATGTTCAGAGGAAAGGTAAGTGTGCAGCCCTTTGAGTGAGATGCTGCTCACAGGTTTGAATGCTTGCCCATCAGTTGGTGGAAGCGGTTGGGAAGGATTAAGAGGTGTGGCCTCTTGGAGGTGTGTCACTGTAAGCCCATATTAGGCCTTACCTTCTCTGCCTGCTACCTGTGGGTCAGGATATAAAGTTCTCAGCTACTGTCCCTTGCCTGACTGCTTCCTGTTATGATGATCATTGATTAGCCCACTAAAACTGTACGCAAACCCCAAATTAAATGCTTTCTTTAGTAAGAGCTGTTTTGGTCTTGGGTCTCTTCACAGCAATAGAACAGTAACTAAGATGCTGTGATCCTATCTTCTTTTGTTTTAAGAGATTTATTATTTTACACATGTAAAAGTTTTGCTTGCATATTATGTATGTGCAGTGTGTGTGTGTGTGTGTGTGTGTGTGTGTGTGTACCAGCAGAGGCCAGACACGAGCTCTGAATTTCCTGGAAGTGGAGTTACAGTTGGTTGATGAATGGCCATGTGGGTGCTAGAAAGTGAACCTGTGTTCTTTGAAAGAGCAGTCAGTGCTCTCAACTAACAAACTATCTCTCTAGTCCCTGATAATCCTAGTTTCTATAGCTCAAGAGAATTGTCACCAAATCCTTCTAGACTTTTCCAAAAAGCAAATTCTTAGCCCTGTGGGGATAACCTACCAACAGTAAGTCATAAGGAAAATAATTTCAGTCTAATGAGGAACTTCTTACTAGAAAAATTATCATTAAAGTAACAGTCCTCATTTGTATATTTCAGCCTAAAGAAACTAAGGGAACCACAGGAGACCACAGATAAAAGGGGTTTATCACACAACTTCCTAAACTCTCTAAGCTAAGACATGTATGAACATAAATGAACCAGTAAACCTCAAATGGAGGATGAAGAGAGGGACAAAATTCAAATGCACATAAAAACCCACAACAGAAATTGATACAGAGACATTTCTGAAGTGAGTGTAATGGGACTTGCCTTAAACCCAGCACTTGGAAGGCAGAAACAGCAGGCTCAGGAGGTTAAAGTCTGCCTCAGCTGCATAGTAAGTTCAGTGCCCACCTGAGCTAAGTGGGACCCACCTTTAAAAAAGGACAATTCCTGTTCTATTTCACAGTGTGTCAAAAAGCCTCCTTTGAGGCCACATATGTAGCTCTGGCTGACCTGAAATTGGATATGTAGAGCAGACTGGCCTCAACATCAGAGCTCTGCCTGCCTGGCCTTCTGGGCACTAGGATTAAAGGTGTGAGTCACCACTTCCTCTTCACTTCCAGCAGGTCGGGAAAGAGGGGGGCAGGGGAAGGATCAGAGAGAACACAAAACAAATCATGCACTGACCTACTCCTGAGCACTGTAATGCCAAATGCTGGCCCCAAGGTCGGGCTGCCCCAGGGATGAGGAACTCCTCAAGCACACCAAGTAACGTTATGTAACCGCGCGCCTTAGTTTAAAACTATTGGTTGACTAAGATACTTACAGCCTATAGCTAAGCAGAAGAGAGGTGGGTAGGGTTTTGGTTCCTGAGCCTGGGGTCAGAGAAAGGACCATGAAAGGGAAGAGAGAGAAGGTGGGGAGAGGAAGACACCATGGGGTAAGAGATTGTGAGATCTGGCTATGAGGGCTGGCCAGCTCTCCAGCATCCAGCACAGTGTCCAGTTCATAACAGATGAACAGAAAGCATGTATGTAGTAGAACTGATGAACTGCTTGAGTGAATTATTTGGCATTAAGGGGACTACATTTTCCCAAGTGAAGACATGCTACTAGCAAAAAAGTATTCATTGAGGAGTCCAACTCTTCAGTTTTGCTGTTTGGAAAACTGAACGACCTTTCAGGGATCTTTTAACAAGAGAAATGTTACTCAATTCAAAAACAAACATTTCAGGGATGGGGAGATAGCCCTATATGGGCCTGCCACATAAGCATAGGACCTATGTTTGGGTCCCAGCACCTGCAGCATGGGCCTGGGATCCAGTGCTAGAGAGGTAGAGATACAGGATCTGATAAAGAAAATGAAAAGTTTGGAATTTCAAAGTCACAAGCCTATGATATAGCTCAATGATTACTGGAGAGAAGAAAGAAATTTCTCAAATTTATTCAGGTCACTTTTCCTTTAAGTGACCCTAAGGAAGTCCTTTGCTATTCAGCAGAGGCCAATGTGGGCTAAGAACCTATATGTTTACACCTGTAATATTAGCACTCAGAAGGCTGAGGCAGGAGGATGGCCATGAGTTCAGGAACAGCCTGAATTACACAGTAAGACTCTGCCTCAAAAAAGAGGGGAAAAGAAAGACAAGGAGGGAGGAGAGGAGGAAGGGAGGGGCTAAGGAGGGAAAAAGAAGGGAGGAGCCAGGCGTGGTGGTGCAAGCCTTTAATCCCAGCACTGAGTTCAAGGCTAGCCTGGTCTACACAGTGAGTTCCAGGACAGCCAGGGCTACACAGAGAAACCCTGTCTTGAAAAAACCCAAAAAAAAAAAAAAGAAGGGAGGATGCTCTCCAGGGTGTATGGTGGCACACACCTGCTCCTTTCCCTTGAAGTCATCATGGATTTGTAGGAGAGCCTCACACCCAAGCATCCAGGGATGGATGGATAACCTGTCCTCTTCATCCTTTGCTCCTCTTCCCCTGGACCTGGCTAAAGCCATCCCTAGCCCAGCATCACAGTGCTGAAAGTGTGAAATGCACTGTCTCATTTGTGGTGCTGAGGAATTAAACCTGACTTTCGAGGGTTTGGGGAGGGTCTGTTGTTTTTAAACAAAGTCTCACTAAATTGCTCAGTCTGGTCTTGAAATCACTCAGTAGTATAAGCAAGCCTTAAATTTGAGATCCTCCTGCCTCAGCCTCCCAAGTAGCTAGGATTTCAGACCTGTGCCATGAGGCCAAGCTTGATATGAAATTTCCAACACCTTTGTTGGGATTCTCCTGAAAGAACAAAGGCTCTCCAGAACCCAACCACCATTCTACAAGAAACACAAGACAGATAAAGCAGCCACATGCAGTCAGTTGATCTACCATCACAGCTGCAATCATGCTAGGCCAGGTCTGGGCTGGGAACTAAAGAAAAGCCCAGATGTTCATTCAAGGCGTCCAAGCTGATACCCAGATATCACATACTAAAGACAAGCACCCCCTACCCCCTGCCATATCTACCAGAATCCCTGCCCCAGAAAGAGTTAACACAATAAAATGTTTGTCCATTAAGCCACAGAGTTCAAGGTGGATCACTGTGTTTGTTGATTCCAAAGATATTTTTCCCAAATGAATGAATGAATGCAATCTTTACAGAGTCTAACATTCATGAGAAACCATTTCACAATTTTAAAGGGACAGGCTTTGCTATAAAACTCTCTTAATATAAACCTCCTGCTTTCTCTGCAACTCACTTTCTAAATGATTCACGCAGTCTCACTCCTTCAAAGCACTCTCTATACTCCGGCAGTCCCTAGATCTCACGTCTAGCCCCATTCTCTCCCATGAGCACCAGACTCTGGTGTCCAGCTGCCTCTCAGCACCAGCCCTTAGGTGACTAAGACTTTGTGGGTCTGAGGATCGTTGAGGCTGCTCAGAGGCTATCTCAGAAAAAAGAAAGAGTATAATTGTGGCCTTGGTAGAGCAACATGCAAAATGCATGCTTTTCTTTTCTCTGTGGTTTTCTAACTGATCTATGGATTCAGGCCAGCTATGCAGGGCTCCACTGGCTTGCTGAATATTTCAGCAACTCTTTACCAGGTGCTCTGCTAACCCCAGAGAAACACAGGTAAAGAGTCAGAACCTCCTCTAAGACAAGGACAAAGCCTGAGAGGCAGCTTGGGGTAGCATCTGATAAGGCAAAGATCTCCCCCCAAGCACTACACACCTTGGTTCCTACTGTCTAAGGCACTGAGCACTGTTTTGATGGGATGGCAGCCCTAAGAATGAGAGCTGGAAAGTTTCACAAAGATAGCACGGCTGCAGGAGACATGGCCATTCTGGAGAGGAAGGGGCAGCCAGTCTAAGCAGAGGGAACAGTGTGTGAAAACAAGGAATGTGACATATCTTCTGAGTGATCAGAACCTAAGCACATGGACAAAGAATGAGGAAGCAAGATGGAAGTGGGGGGTGGGGGGAAGAGCTCATAGAACTCTAGAACCCAGAGAGTACAGCATGGTACCTGTACTGGCTAATTTTGTGTCAACTTGACACAGCTGGAGTTATCACAGAGAAAGGAGCTTCAGTTGGGGAAATGCCTTCATGAGATTCAACTGTAAGGCATTTTCTCAATTAGTAATCAAGGGGGAAAGGCCCCCTGTGGGTGGGACCATCTCTGGGCTGGCAGTCTTGGTTCTATAAGAGAGCAGGCTGAGCAAGCCAGAGGAAGCAAGCCAGTAAAAAACATCCCTTCATGGCCTCTGCATCAGCTCCTGCTTTCTGACCTGCTTGAGTTCCAGTCTTGACTTCCTTGGTGATGAATAGCAATGTGGAAGTGTAAGCTGAATCAACCCTTTCCTCCCCACCTGCTTCTTGGTCATGATGTTTGTGCAGGAATAGAAACCCTAAGACAGTACCTGAGCTAGCACAGGTAAGTAAATAGCACTGAGGAGCTATTGGATGGGTAGTATGGCCTACAACCTGAAACAGCCCAAAGCTGGAGGTGGAAGGTATATTACAGTAGATGGCAGGGTCAGAATCCTCAGCGGATAGCAGGAGAATAGGTGATGAGCCTATAAGCTGGGTGTGGTAACACAAGCCTATAAGCCCAGCACTTGGGAGGCTAGAGTGGGAGAATAGTGAGTTCAAGGCCAGCCTGGGCTATGGGCTGCACGGTGAAACCAGGTCAAGGTGTGAAGTGATAGAGTGAGAACTCCTAAAGCCTAGCGAGATGGTCTATGCCTATAATTCAGCATTTTAGGGCTGTGACTGGGATCAATACTTAGAAGTGGTGTGGGATGAACCACTCCAGGCTGGCATCTGTTCTTTCTTTTGATGAGACTGTTTGCTTTTGCATCTTAAGTTTTCTCTTTTTACTGGAGAGCTCCATTTATCCAGCATTTCGAGTTTTGTACAGGAGCAATTTTAGCATCACCACCACAGAAGGGACGTGACAGTCAAGGGGAGTTGAGGAAACTCGAGATGTGAGATCAAGACTCGCTGCGGATCTGAACAGAAGCAGGAGGATGAGAGAGGGAAGGAGTCAAGGTTGGCTGGAGGACTCTGGCTTGAATAGTGTGATGATTTGAATACGAGTGGCCCTCACAGACTCACGTGTTTAAATACTTGGTCCCTGGTGGTAGAACTGTCTAGGAAGGATTAGGGAGTATGGCCTCACTGGAAGAAGTAGCCTGGAGGTTGCAAAAGACTAACAGGATTCCCAGTGTGTCTCTTGTTCTCTGTGTCTGTCTCAGTCTCCCTGCCCCATTTGTCTGTCTGTCTGTCTGTCTGTCTCTCTCTCTCTCTGCCTTGTGATTACATCTCAAGATGTGAGCTATCAGTTACTTCAGTTCTATGTCTGCCTGTCTGCTGCCATTATGGTATCTAACTCTCTGAAACCATAAACCCCAAACTAAATGCTTTCAAGTTCCCTTGGTCGTGGTGTTTTATCACAACAATAGAGCAGTAACTAAGACAGTAGACCAAGAACTATCATTTATTTCAATGTTGAACTAAGAGAGAAGCACAGACTTTTGGAGAGGTGGCTATGTGGGCAAGTTTTGGACAGTAGGACCAAGAGGCAAGTACATACAAGGTACCCGTGGGGAAATGTCGGAAAGCAGCAGAAGGTGGGTGCTAGAAGCCCACAGGGGTGGACATGAACACCTGGTGGTCATTATCAGAGTTATCACCAAAGTAATGGCTAAGTGAGCTGGAGACCTAGCTCAGTCCATAGGCTGCTTGCTTGCCTTCCATGCACAACCCTGGGTTCACTCCCCAGCCATGTAACATACATACATCAAAGCAGTGGCTGAAATAACCTAAATAGAGAACACAGAAAGTGAAGAGAAGAGAACCCCACCCAGAGAGAGCAAAAGCACTTCAACCTTTGAGTTCAGAGGAAGGATGACCAGGAAGGGTATAAGGACAGGTCTGTAAGACTCAAGAAAAGGGGCTGGAGAGATGGCTGCTCTTCCAGAGAACATGGGTTTGATTCTAAGAACCCACACAGGCCCAACCATCTGTAACTCCAGTTCCAGGGACTCCGGTGTCGTTTTCTGGCCTCTGTGAACTGCAGGAATATATGCAGGCAAAATACCCATACAGATAAAATAAAAATAATTTTTAAAATTTTAATTAAAATAAAGCCCAGAGCCCCCTGGAAGGCTATGTGTACTGGCTAATTTTGTGTCAACTTGACACCGGCTGGAGTTATCACAGAGAAAGGAGCTTCAGTTGGGGAAATGCCTCCATGAGATCCAGCTGTAAGGCATTTTCTCAATTAGTGATCAAGGGGGGAGGTCCCCTTGTGTGTGGTGCCATTCCCAGGCTGGTAGTCTGGGGTTCTATGAGAGAGCAGGCTGAGCAAGCCAGTAAAGAACATCCCTCCATGGCCTCTGCATCAGCTCCTGCTTCCTGACCTGCTTGAGTTCCAGTCCTGACTTCCTTTGGTGATGAACAGCAATGTGGAAGTGTAAGCTGAGTAAACCCTTTCCTCCCCAACTTGTTTCTTGGTCATGATGTTTGTGCAGGAATAGAAACCCTGACTAAGACAAATTGGTACCAGCAGAGCGGGGTATTCCTATGACAACCTAAGCATGTTTGGGGTTGGATTGTGGAAGGACTTTGGAACTTTGGGCCAGAAGATCCATTTGGTGTTAAGAGCTCTGTCAGATGTTGCGTAGGAACTTGGAAAATAATGTTGAGAACAGTGCAGAAGATGGAGGCCTGGCTTGTGTAATTTCAGAGGGAAAATTAAAGACTCTTTTCGGGGCCATTGCTATTTTGAATTGTGAAGTTTCTGTGGTTCTGGTTAGCTGAGGCTGAAAAATCAGCTGTGATTAATAAGATACCAGAACCACTAAAGTGGAACCTTTGTATTACTGGTACAACTGATGCTGGTTAGTTAGCTGGAGCTAAGAAATTAGCGGTGATTAGGAAAAGCCCAGCATCATTGAGGTGAAATTTTCTGGGAATTGTTTTCTGGGAGCACAAAGAAGTTGTGTTCCAGAGATAGCCAAGGTTGTACCTTGTGCTGTGGCTGGACTTAGAAATGTGTAAGAGTTATCCAGGTGGTACTGGTTTTGAAGGCATGAAGGGGTCATGCAGAGCAGCTGAGGCCATGGAAGCACTGTGAGAGGCCATGGAAGGCCATTGGTGAAGGTGCAGCCTCAGTGGCAATTGATGGCCCAGGACCCAATGGGTCATGCAAAGGAGTTGAGGCTTGGCACCATGAAGAGAACCTATGAGAGGTTATTGGTGAAGCCTAGTTACAGTGGAAGACAGCAGCGTATTGGAGATGCCAGTACCATGAGATGACCACCAAGAACAGAGCAGTGGAGTACAGGCAGCTGGAGCCTAGAAGACAAAGCTGTGTGCTACAAAGAACAGGGCTAGAGAAGTGACCCAAGCCCTTGGAGGAGCCCAGAAGATCGTGAGTTGGATCCCAAACATTGGAGAGTTGGGAGTTTAATCTTTGCTTTTGATTGTAACTGTGCCCTGATATTTTTCCCTCTTGAAAGAAATATTTTAGTGGAACCCACAGTTAAGAGACTTTTAATTGTAAAGACTTTGGATTTTAAGAGATTGAAATTTTAAGAATTTGCAAAGACTGTGGGGCTTTTAAAGTTATTTAGATCTTGGGGATGAATAAGAACTAAGGGTTGAGGCTTACTAGTGATGTGTTTGTGTGTCAGGTTGACAAGGGATCAATTTTACTGGCTAATTTTGTGTCAACTTGACACAGGCTTGAGTTATCACAGTGAAAGGTGCTTCAGTTGAGGAAATGCCTTCATGAGATCCAGCTGTAAGGCATTTTCTCAATTAGTGATCAAGTGGGGAGGGCCCCTTGTGGGTGGTACCATCTCTGGGCTGGTAGTCATGGGTTCTATAAGAGAGCAGGCTGAGCAAGCCAGGGGAAGCAAGCCAGTAAAGAACATCCCTCCATGGCTTCTGCATCAGCTCCTGCTTCCTGACCTGCTTGAGTTCCAGTCCTGACTTCCTTTGGTGATGAACAGCAATGTGGAAGTGTAAGCTGAATCAACCCTTTCCTCCACAACTTGCTTCTTGGTCATGATGTTTGTGCAGGAATAGAAACCCTGACTAAGACACTATGTTTTACCTTTTTCCTTTAATTTATACCCCCCAAAAGACAGATTAAAATGGTCCCCAAGAAGGCCAATAAGATGGCCCAGTAGGTAAGGGCTTGTTGTAGAAGCCTGGTGACCCGAATTAACCTGGAACTCACATAAAGGTAGAAGAACCACCAACGCCACAAAGTTGACCTCTGACCTCTACACAAACGCCAAGCACCCGCATCCCCCACAACACATACATCATGCATATACACACTTTTTAAGGTTTGTTTGTTTGTTTGTTTTTCAGTTTTTCGAGGCAGGGTTTTTCTGTGTAGCTCTGGCTGTCCTGGAACTCGCTCTGTAGACCAGGATGGATTCGAACTCAGAAATCTGCCTGCCTCTGCCTCCCAATTGCTGGGATTAAAGTCATGCGCCACCACACCCGGCTACTTTTTAAGTTTTAAACAATAATATAAAATGAAAATCCAAGAGGAATAATTCTAGAAATGGTGATTATTCTCAAACAATTATTTTTGAGGTTGGGGGTGTGTGCCTTAATGTCAATGCTTGCCCAAGGTTACATACCTAACACTAATTAAAGACCATTTTTTTGTGCATAGCTTGTTGGAGGATATATAGCAAAATCCTGTTTCAAGAAAGAAAAAAAAAAAAAAAAAAAAAAAACAACACTTCCACAGAGACAGGAGGATTGCTGTAAATTTAAGGCCAGTCTGGTTTACATATTGAGTTCCAGGCCAGCCAAGGCTACATAGAGAACCCTGTGTTAAGGAACCAAACCAGGACAAAACAGCAGCAAAAGAGAGTAGAAGCTGGGCAGGATCCAAGCCAGCAAGGCTCAGCTCCAAAGGACGAGTCAGAAATAGTCCAGGGGACAGGTCTAAGAGCAGAGACAGCAGTCTGAACAGAAATAATCCAGGGGACAGGTCTAAGAGCAGAGACAGCAGTCTGAACAGAAGTGTCAGCACTTTGGTATGTAGCTGGGGCTGCAGCCCTATGCCCAGCCTTATCTAAAGGCAATAGAGCTAAAGGTTAAAATCATAATTATCCATTTGGGCTGGTGAGATACAAGTACTTCACTTCCTTGTCTCTGACTTCAAGCTCACAGCATTAGTGTCTACATGAGACTGAATTCTCCAACAAGAAAAACTTAAAACTATATGCTACCTAAAATGCTCTGAGGAGGGGGGCTAGAGGCATAGCCCAGTCTAACAAGTGTTGAGACATTGAGTTTCATGAAAAAAGTCATTAAATACGTCCAAAGAGAACTGTGACTACAGATGGGTGTTGGTGCTCGCCTTGTGTGTTGTGGCCCTGGTCTCCTCCCACAAATGTACATGTACACTTGTATATCCAATACAAACTGAGAAACTTTTAAAACTCTCAACAATTTAAAAAGAAATCTCAACGTAAAGCTGAGTGAGAGCTGGGCCTGGCAGAGCAGGCCTGTAAGCCCAGCTACTGAGGAAACAAGAGACAAGGGCTTCCCAAGGGCAGGTCTGTCTGGGCTACAACACAACTAACTTCAAGACTGGCCTGATCAAGGTTAGGAGACTCTGGTCTCAAAATATATATATATATATTTTTTTGGTTTTTCGAGACAGGGTTTCTCTGTATAGCCCTGGCTGTCCTGGAACTCACTTTGTAGACCAGGCTGGCCTCGAACTCAGAAATCCGCCTGCCTCTGCCTCCCGAGTGCTGGGATTAAAGGCATGCGCCACCACGCCCGGCCAAAAAAATTTTTTTTTTTTAAAAATAAGGATTGGGGTGTAGCTCAGTGGTAGAGAACACTTGCCAGGAAGTAGGACCCTAAACTCTTGCTTGTTTGTTTCGAGACAGGGTTTCTCTGTATAGCCCTGACTGTCCTGGAACTCCCTCTGTAGACCAGGCTGGGCTCAAACTCAACAGAGATTTGCCCACCTCTGTCTCCTGAGCACTGGAATTAAAGGAACATGCCACTACACCCAGCTGTGGAACCCTAAATTAAATTTCCATTGTACGGCAAAACAGAACAAAATTGGGAGAAAGTCTGATCCAATATCACACCAAGAAGAGTACACAGATGGCGTATGAAAAGCATATGAAAAGAAGCATACCAGATGCATTAGAAGAGCGCATGTCCAAACAGTAACAGGTAGCTTTATCTGTATGTATCAGCCCAAACGACAAAGCCGAGATGCCCCTCGGATGAAGGATGCATACACTAAGGGAAGGGTCAGACAAGGCAGTGTTCCTCAGCAAAGCCACCAAAGCCACCAAAGGCAAGGAGGAAGCTGAACTCATACTGCTCTGTGAAACAAGGAGGCCACTGGGCCACTGCTGTCTAGAAGGCTACTGCTTGCATGGTGTTAGATGAATATTCTGGAAAACGAGACTATGGAGCTAGAAAAGGGGATGAGCAACTGGCAGGGCTGCAGAAGGGGTGAGGGGTAGAGTTCAGGGCTATGGAGGCAGCGTATACTTCAAGTGGTACTGTGCTGGTGGACACACAGCGTGTTTGTGGAAATCCACAAAATGGCCCAAGCACAAGAGGGACACACCTGGAATGCCAGGATTCCAGAATCTGAGATGGGCAGATTCCAAGTTTACTTGCACCCTGAGCTACAACAGACAACATGTCTCCAACACTATGAAACAGCAAAGAATATGTAACAGTAAAGTGTGATAGAAACTATGTGTTCTTTAATTAATAACATATAGCTGCTATTATCAACTGCATAATATGTATCACACTAATGCAAGATGTTAGCTAATGGAGAAACTGGAGAGGGAAAATAAGAGGTATTTTCTACTTTGTCAACCTACCTGTATCCCAGCACTCTGGAAGCAGAGACAGGAGGACTGCTGAAAGTCTAAGGCTAATGAAGACTATACATCAAGTAACAGGCCTACACAGAGCTTTATAAAAATGACTCAAACAAATTTAGTAATCAATTAGATTACTAAAATTTTCCATTAAAAAAAATAATGCAGCCGGGCAGTGATTGAGCACACCTTTAATCCCAGCACTCGGGAGGCAGAGGCAGGCAGATTTCTGAGTTTGAGGCCAGCCTGGTCTACATAGTGAGTTCTGGGACAGCCAGGGCTATACAGAGAAACCCTGTCTCAAAAAACCAAAAAAGAAAAAAAAAAAAAAAAAGCATTTTACCTGGACAGTGGTGGCTAACACCTTTAATCCTAGCACCGGAGAGGCAGAGGCAGGTAGATCTTTGTGAGTCTGAGGCTGGCCTGGTTTACCGAGTTCCAGAACAGCCACGGCCACACAGAGAACCCCTGTCTTGAAAACCAATCAATCAACCAACCAGACAAAAGGCACATTTATTTTCATGATTCTGTGTGTTGCATGATGTGCCTGTGTAGGCATGTGTGTAGAGATCAGAGCAATTTTCTGCTGTCAGATCTCTGTTTCCACTTTTACATGTGTTCTGGGGATGGAACTCAGGTCGCCAGGCTTGTACGGCCTCAGCCCTCTGAGCCCTCTCTGCAGCCCTACATCTGTGACACTTTCAGCCGTGCCACTTTTGCCACTAATTTCTCCCCATTTGGAAGATGTGGTTAGGTTTCATAAGCTATTACTGCTACCTATGTTAATGTGCTGTGTAAAGTTAATTGTTTAAATGAACTTTGTTTGAGACAGTGTCTTCCCATGTAACCTGTGCTGGCCTGGGATTTAGGGACCTTCCATTGGGGCCTCTTGGCTAGCTTATACTTATAACTTCTATTGATAGGTGCTATCTAATAGGTATTTTCTTTTTCTTTTTGGTGTTTTGAGTCAAGGTCTTGTATTTCCAAGTACCCTTGAACTCGCATATCCTAGGTGGCTTCAATTTTGTGGTAATCCTCCTGCCTCAGCCTCCATTGTGCTGGGATACAAAGTATGTGCTACCATGACAAATTTGTAGGCATCTCTAATAAATATGGTCTCTGTAAACAAAGCTTTGTAAGGGTCCTTAAATTTTGATATCAAGACTAGTCCTAAAAACAGTGAGTGCATTTTGAGAACTGTTAAAAACCATTAAAACAAAGGTTTTGGTATAAATATTCTTGTTCTGTTTTGAGGAGCTAGGATTGGGGAGGGAGATGCCATCTATGTCTCTGATTATGAGGTCTCGGGACATTGTAACCACTGTGCCAGGTATCAAGGTACAGATTGGTCCTTAGTTTGAGAAACCCTTTTACAAGGGCCATAAATTCTTCAGATGAATGAAGTCCTGTCTAGAAGTTTGGAAGTTATTGTCTTAAAGATAAACTGCTTTGGAGATTTCTTTTTATCTTGATTTTCCCTGGTATTTATGTCTCTAAGAATGAATCTTGGATTGAGTATGATTGACAAAAGAGCCATACCTCACCAGATTCTGGTAGCTTCTGAGTGCTTGGTTGATTTCTTTTCTTGTTTTGTTTTTCTAAGAAAGGGTCTGGATAGCCCTGGCTGTCCTGGAACTCACTTTATAGACCAGGCTATCCTGAAACTCAGAGATCTGTCTGCCTCTGCCTCCTGAGTGCCGGAATTAAGGCTTTCAAGACCACACGCAGCTATAATTTTTAAAGATAATTCTGATGCGAATTACAGTTTAATTTGGAAAGAAATGTTGACTTAAATCAGATATAAAAGGAAGTTTTTTTTTTTTCTTGCCATGGTGACTGTCCTTGGATGTTATCTGCTGGGCACTCACTTCCCTTTATCAGCAGTAGTCACTTCTCTCTTCTGTCCCTCTCTATAAAATGGGAAAGACTTTTACTGGGAGCCTGCTGATGTTATGTTATCATGTCCCCTCAGGGTCCCCTCAGGGCTCCCTCTGGCTGAGAGACTGACTGGGAGAGATTCTTGGTAAATTCTTGCTTCAGGTTCAGCTTACAGTTACGGTTTTTGGGTTTTTTGTTTTGTTTTGTTTTTGTTTAGGTTTTTTGGCTTTTGGAGACAGGGTTTCTCTGTATAGCCCTGGCTGTCCTGGAACTCACTTTGTAGACCAGGCTAGCCTCGAACTCAGAAATCTGCCTGCCTCTGCCTCCCGAGTGCTGGGATTAAAGGCGTGTGCCACCATGCCCGGCGGGTTTTTTTTTTTCCTTATTCTTCTTCTTCCTCCTCTTTTTTTTTTTTTTTTTTTTTTCAGAGTTTCTCTGTGTATCCATGGTTGTCCTGGAACTCACTCTGTAGACCAGACTAGCTTTGAACTTGGATCCACCTACCTGCCTCTGCCTCTGCTGGGATTAATGGCTTGTTCACCTCTGCCCAGCTTGTTCCTTTCTTAAAAAAATAATAATAAAATTAACTTTATTTAGTGTATATGTATCCCCAGATACACTAAAGGTCAGAGGACAAGTTTCAGGAGTCAGATCTTGCTTTCTAACATGTGGGTCCTGGGATTGAATTTGTCTTCAGGTTTGGCAGCAGCCACTGCTGAGCCATTTTCTGACCCTAATATTACATTGTTTTTGCCTTCTGTGTGGGAGCTAATCATGAGAGCAGTCGTTCTTATTTATTCTTCTCAGTATGTTATTAATTTTGTGAAGACTTCATAGAAAAGCTTGTGTAGTTAAGCTTTCTGGGGTCTTTATCCCAGGCTGGCTTCATGTATAGCTGAACATGACCTTGATTTTTGTTTGTTTGTTGTTTTTTTTTTCTTTCAAGACAAACCCTTGCTGGGTTGCAACTGGCTTGTAGACCAGGCTGGCCTTGAACTTACATAGCTGCCGTCTCTGCCTCCTGAATGCTGGGATTACAGCATATACTACCATATCTGGGTTATGTGGTGCCAGGTATACTAGGCAAACACTCAACCAACTGAGCTACATCTCCAGCTCTAGGCTTGTCTTTCTTAAAGCTTTCCATAAAGTTAAATTCATTTCAAACACACACACAAGCCTATTCTTCCAGCACTTGAGAGGTGAAGGCAAAAGGATTCGGTGTTCAGGGCTAACCTTGGCTACTACGCAGTAACTGAGTCTAACATGCATGAGAGCCAAGGAAGGAAGGAAAGGAAAGAAGTGCTGGAGTCTCAGAAGAGCTTGCATATGCCTGTAGCAGTATATTGTTTTGGTTACTCCAGTGAGAGCTGGCTTCACCCAGATATGCTGAATAGCAAATAGCAGATTACACACTCTTTCAAAGTAATCTGGACTCTTTAATGCTATTCAAAGTACTGCCAGGTGATAGCTCCAAAGGACAAGTAGGTGTGCACTCTGGGGTCATCCTCGGCTACATCAGATGCCCTCTAGCGTGTACCTTTCATGGAATGTCTGCCACGTGCCTTTGTAACAGACATTAGCCATCTAGAAAACATTGCCTTTAAGAGGCACAAACTTAAACGCTGACACGCTTTAGTCTCCATCATACAAAAAAAAAAAAAAAAATCACATCAGATAACACTGAAGAGTTACTTACATTCATTAATATCAGGAAACTACTGAATAGGGGCAGTATAATTTTTAAAATTTTTACTGCTAAGCTCAATTTTTACAGTTTTTTTTTATCGTTTTCTAAGTTCAAATTTTACAAATTGCAACAAACATCACCACTTTTCGCCCTTGGACAAAGCCACCTTCTCTTCTCCTCTCATTTTTGAGTCCGTGTCTGCTCACATCCCACACCCCAGCTCCTCTGTCATCCTTTCAGGGCTCTGCACAGCTTAGGCATGCTCTGCCCCATGCTGACCCCAAACCCCACAGAACACTTGTTATCCAGGGCACCCAGATACTTCTGCAGGAAAAAAGAAATCACTTTTTAATTAGTAAACTTTGAAATCATCTTTTTAAAAATATAGAGGAAATTACACATATTTATTTATCTACTTATTTATTTGCTCGCAGTTAGCATTTTGAGGTGCTCCCTACTGTGCCCTGGCTGGTCTGGTACTGGTTATGCAGCCCGAGTGCCTTCAGATTTACCAAGGTGCTCTTGCTTCTGCCCAAGTACAAGGACTACAGTGTAGCCCACCACATTTAGCTTTCAGAGCAGCTTTGGTGCTCAGCAAAACTGAGCAGGGTACAGCATTCCTGGTTCCTCCCACCTGCTCGAATGTGCAGTGCCCCCACTGTAGACACTGAATCTCCCTCCCAATGACTCCATGACCCTGAGAATCTTCAATACAGTCATTGAGGCTTGAAACTGTCCCACACTCAGAACACTCCCCATTACATGCAGAGCCTGCCCTGATGAATGAAGTCACACTGGATTTTTCTCACATGTAATTAGGAATGAGTATTAAAGAGACTGAGGCAGGGGAATGCTGAGAGTTCTTTGGGCTAGACAGTGAAACCTGTTAAAACAAAACACACACACACACACACACACACACACACACATTTATATGCACACACATATATTTTACATACACACCGGCTTCAGGGCTCTTTAATTATCCCACTCCCTCTTATGCATGAGTTTATTTTGATTAATGTTAAGAAGTTTGTTTGTCCTAAACATTTTGACAGAAAAAAAGACCACAACAACACTGATTTGCCAAGGGAAGTCAGCTTTACATTAAATATTTATTGTGTCCAAACCACAAGTGGGAAAAACTTCAAAGGCTAACTATTTTAATGATAACTCACATTGTCTGGCTTACGGGAAAGGTAATTACACAGCTTGCATTTGGGTTTTGAGGTTTTTAGGATTTTTGTGGGGGTGGGAGGGAGAGACAAAAGAACAGCCTAATGCATTTTGATTCTGCCAGGAAAAAAAAAAAAAGCTCTCTAAAAGCAAAACAAATTTAGCATTAGATTCTATGTGGGGAAACTAGCTAGTAAGCTTTCACCTAAGCAGGTGCTGACTCAAAGCACAGACTCTCATACCGAGAATGAGAGGTCGGGACACCGCAAACTAATAAAATCAATCAGCCGTCGGGAAAGCAGATGGCTACACAGACAGGCAGAGTTTTTCTTTCCTAATCCCAAAGAGTTTTCAGAAATGGCATCTACAAAAACTACCCAAACATCCCCCTAATAAATGGGGCCCCTCCTCCACAACAAGGAAGCCATTAGTTACAAGTTTCACTTTCTCTTTCTAGCTCCGCTGGCTTCCTTCTGTTCCACATGGGCCCGCTGAGTTGGACTGGTTGCAGGTCCATTCCTGTCTTCTCCAACCCAAACTTCAAGAGGTGATTAGGAAGTGGGAGCTAAGTTGTTATCTGTGAAGCTATTCACTTGTTAGTGTACAAAGAAAAGTTACAGGAAAATAAAGCTGTACACATCCAGTGAAGGATAACTGTGAACATCTGCACGTCCATACACGCCTTCACACATGCTTGTATACACACACACACACACACACACACACACAGAAATGAAGAGAGTCGATATCAGCTGCATAGGACACAGCAAAGCAACTTCCAGCTTCATGTGGGTCGTCATTCATGGGTGTCATCCAACATCCAATCCTTCTGGATCTCGCCTTCCCCTCTCCCTTCTCCTTCCTCGCAAACCAATGAATGCACTTATTGAATGTGGGGGCTGCTGCCTCTATTTCTAGCTACTCAGGAGCCTGAAGAGGAATCCTCAGATCTTTCTAAAATATAAATGAAAATTTAAAAGCTGGTGTATTTTCCTCACCTAATTCAAAACAGAACTCTTCCTGTTAGCTTCTTCCTAAGAAAGATTCAACCCTAACCACTCCTCTACCCTTCAACTGTCCAAGAGTATCTGTCCCTTGTCTTTTTGCTATGGACCAGTGTGTGGTAGCACACACCTTTAATACAAATACCAGGGAGGCAGAAGCAGGCAGATCTCTGTTCTGTGAGTTTGATGCCAACTTGGTTTATAGAGTGGGTTCCGGGCCTGCCACCACAAGAGTTTCATACTGAGACTCTGTCTCTGTCTCTCATATATATATATGTATACACACATACACACACACACACACACACACACACACACAATGTATATGTGTATGTGTGTATAAAATTATGTGTGGTACTGGAGACTGAACCCAAAGCTCTGTTCACATTAGAAATATGCTCTACCACTGAGTTATATAATCTCTGGCCCTTTTTAAAAAACCTGAGACAGAATCTGAGCAAGTTCCAGGCTGGTCTCAAACACCTACTCCTCCTGCCTCAGCTTCAGCATCGCTGGGGTTTATGAGCACGCACCACCAAGCATATTCTCTCTGCTTCTCTGTTAAAAAGTCATTTTAGGGGCTGGAGAGATGGCTCAGCAGTTAAGAGCACTGACTGCCCTTCCAGAGGTCCTGAGTTCAATTCCCAGCAAAGACATGGTGGCTCACAACCATCTGTAATGGGATCCAATGCCTTCTTCTAGTGTGTCTGAAGACAGCTAGAGTGTAGAGTATATACACACACACACACACACACACATACACATATATATTCTTTAAAATAAATAAAATCATTTTACATTAGTCTGTTACTCTAGTTGTGCATATGTATGCGCACATAAACCATGTTGCAAGTGTGGACATCAGAGGACAACTTGTGGAAAACAGTTCTCACCTTCTACCACACGGGTTCCAGAAATCAACTCGGGTGGCCAGGCTTGGAGGCAGACCACCAGCAGCACCCACCACCACTCATGTCTCAAGACAGTGTCTCACATAGCCCAGACTGGCCTTACCCTCCCAGTGTAGTCCATGGTGACCTGATCTTCGGTCTCCACCCCACAAGAGCTGGGGTTTTACAGGAGTGTGCCACTAAATCTGGGTTTATGTAGTCCTAGGTATGGAAGCCACGGTTTCATTCACATTAGAGAAGCACTCTACCAACTCAGCCATGTTCCCAGCCTGTAGCTGTACTTCTTAAGAGCATGAAAAACTCTAAGGGACTATTACTGAGTGGTGATCAACTTTCAATGTATTGACTATTAAAATACATGGAGTGGATCACAGGTCTTTGAAGCTGCAAAGAGGCTTACCATGAGAGCCTCTATGTAACAGGATGTACAGTTTGCCATGTCTATATCTCTGTCAAAGCCTCCATCTCCTCTGTCACCAAGTAAATCTCCAGTCCCTAGTCACTTAGCTTCCCCTGTAGGTCAAAAATCTCCCAATTACTCTTTCTTTCCTTCAGGTCACTAATGGTGCCATGAATCATAACTTGCCCAACTTGGTAGCCAGAGAGAGAGAGATTGCAGATTTCAGTATTAATTAATAGCATTTGAATGTTAGCTACGTGCTAGGCACCACGCAAAATTTCTTATGCTGTAACAAATGATCTCACACGGTCTTCACAACTACCCTGTGAGTGGGCTTAGTAGGCAGTTCATGGACAAAGAAATTGAAACTCAGAGGCGTTAAAGCAAACAGCCTTAAGGACAAAGAGGTGTTGTATCTGAAAATTCAAACCCAAGGAAGGTGTCTGGCCTCATAGCGCTGCTTTAAAATGCCATTGCGTCTGTCCATATACCACAAAACCCTCAAGCACATCACCCAAGCAATAGTTACCTTAGGAGAGCTCAAAATGTGAGTTTCTTGACTGACGCATTTAAAAGGTCAAAGGTCAGGTCAATTGTTCAGTGGTTAGTAAAGTCATTTATTACCACAGATAGAGCTGGCAAGATGGAAAGCCAAGGTCTAAATCTTTCTTTTTTTTTTTTTTTTTTTTTTTTTTTTTTTTTTTTTTTTTTTTTTTTTTTTTTTTTTTTTTTTTTTTGAGACAGGGTTTCTCTGTATAGCCCTGGCTGTCCTGGAACTCACTTTGTAGACCAGGCTGGCCTTGAACTCAGAAATCCGCCTGCCTCTGCCTCCCGAGTGCTGGGATTAAAGGCGTGTGCCACCACCACCCGGCTCTAAATCATTTTCTTATGGGGGTAGATTTGCCTTCAATTTTATTTTGTTGAGCTGTTAAAAAGATTTTCAATAAATAGATCCGAAATGAACTGGTAAGTTAAAGAGTGTCTGGGAAAACACACATTGAACTATTAATAGGAAAACAGGTTAAGCTTTTTTAACACAGCATATATTACAATTTAAGAGAAGGCATAAAAGATGTGGCTCTGTGGCCTTCCTATTTCCTTCTCCTCAATTAAGAGCTTCCACTTTTAGCCCCTCAACCCACTATGCTGTTTTAAGCTCAGCACATCCATGCCCCCAACACCTTGAAAGAACTGTACAAGCTCTGCAAGAATTCCTAACCCAGTAAGTGCTAACCCAGAGTAAGTGCTCTGGTGTTAATTCCTAACCCTTCTGTAAGTGCTCTGGTGTTCCCAGAAACTAGCCCTCCTGGAACCTCTCACCCCAGAATAGAATGAACCTCTTTCCTTGGACCTTTTCCTAAGAACTTAAGATATATAGGGCTCTTGCTGTGGACCTGCATGCTCTAAACATTTCACTTGCATGATCTTAATGAAAGTTTTGTTCTGGTTCATTTTGAGAGAGTATCTCCCTGTATACCTCAAGCTGTGGCATGTGCCAACAGACCTGTCTGTCTGTCTCTCTCTAAGTCAGGTAAGAAAACTGAGGCTCAGCCAGACAGTGGTAGTGTACACCTTTGGTCTCAGTGCTTGGAAGACAGAGTCAGGCAGGTCTCTGTGAGTTGGAGGCCAGCCTGGTCTACCAAGAGTTCCAGGACAGCCAGGGCTACACAGAGAAACCCTGTCTGGAAAAACAAAGAGGGGAGCTGGGGGGTGGCCATGGTGGGACAGGCAGGACTGAGGCTTAGATTCTGACCAAGAAGCAGTGAATCCAGGATCCAATCCCAGATTTCTCTGCCCCTGTAGCCTCAAGTCTTGAGCCGCTCACTCTTCTGCCTTAAGTGAACACTGCAATAGTGTGCACTCTGGTCCCCATTATGCTTACAGTTCCAGGAGAACTTGGGTGAGATTTTGAATATTCATTCTCCTTGGATCCTGCCCAGCTTCTACTCTCTCCTGCTGTGGTTTGGTTTTGGTTCCTTAACATGGGGTTCTCTACATAGCCCCAGCTGGCCTGAAACCATGAACCCCAGGCTTCCCTTGATCAAATTTGCAGCAATCCTCCTGCCTCTGTGGAAATATTTTTTTCTTGAAACGAGGCTTTGCTATGTAGTCTCCAGCTAGCTATGCAGAACACCCGGTCTTAAACTGGTAGTGGGCCTCCGGCCTGGGCCTTCCGAATCCTTGAATTGCAAGCATGTATCAGCAGACCTGCATAGCCTTTTTGGTGGTTGTTTTTTTGTTTTTGAGACAGGGTCTTATTATCTACTCAAAGCAGACTTGGAATTCACTAGGTAGCCCAGGCTAGCTTCAGACTCAGCATTTTTCTTGCCTCAGTTCTTGGCTAGCCACATGCTAAAACTGCAGACAGACGACATCTACGACCAGCTTCTGCTTAGTGTTTTGTTTCTGTTCATCTTAAGCCAGGGTCTCAGCTGGCCTGGAACTCAATTTGTAGACCAGCTGGCCCTTAATTCTTAGAGATCCACTGCCGCTGCCTTCCAAGTGCTGGAATTAAGGGCATGTGCCGCCAGCACCATTCATCTGTCTAACGTGTCTGTGTGTGTGTGCGCGCGTGTGCGTTTGTTAAGCTGAATAAAGCTATACCAAAAATAACATAAAAAATGAGAACCATAGTAGAAATTCATTCTTCCAAATGTTACTACTCCTTTGAACAAATTATTTCCAAGAATTTGCCACCAAATACAATCTGGTAATCCCAACCATCTGTACCACAGCAAACCGAACATTCTTTTCACCATCAAAGACAGCAAGCCAATGCCATCCTACACTATCTCACTGAGGCCGGTCCACAGCACCAGGAGTCCTTCAAGATTCAGGGCTATCCTTCAAGCACTCTTTAGATGAGTGCTTCTTCTTCTTCTTCTTTTTTTTTTTTTTTTTTTTTTTTTTGGTTTTTCGAGACAGGGTTTCTCTGTGTAGCCCTGGCTGTCCTGGAACTTACTCTGTAGACCAGGCTGGCCTCCAACTCAGAAATCCGCCTGCCTCTGCCTCTGCCTCCCGAGTGCTAGATGAGTGCTTTTTTAAAGTTTGGTTAGAACTTTAAAATACGAATGACATAAAATGTGTTCCGTGGTAGAGTGTTTGCTTAGCAAGCTAGGTTGCATTCCCAGAAAGGGAGAAAAGGAAAGTGAAAGGGAGGGACAGAAGGGACAGGTGTAAGTAATAATGCCTTGCTCTCTTTAATGACATCAACGGTGTTGTATTAGACAATAAAGCATTTATCAAGTTGCTCCAACAGCCTGCAAATTCTACACACAAGATGTATCTATCTCACTCTCCCTAGCACTTTTCACAAAGTCAGAGAGGATAAGTCTTCTCTCTGAGCTGCACACCACCACCATCTCTAAGAAAACATCAGCTAAAAGGCTGCTGGGCTTGGGCACCAAGAACCGGTGCTCACTACCTTCTGCCCTTCTCATGTTTGGATGTCAAGACAAAAAAAAAAAAAAAAAAAAGGAACTTTCTGCAGACAGAAACGACCACTGACCACAAGGCTCTCTGGCTGAAATGTCATTGAGGTCACAGCCAGCCTTTAGCTAAAATTTGCCTAAACATCTCCATTTAAAAAATAGCTGAAGTTTGACAGTAAATTATGCTAACAAGAGAGGGAGGGGGAGGGGAAGGGGAAGGGGGAGGGGAGGGGGAGGGGGAACCCAATTCCCTCCCAGGGGAGACACAGACAGTTACTTTGGCTTTCAGCTGCCAGTGTTTCACTATTCAGACTTTCTCTGACACTTCTCAACAGGGGACATACTCACTCTAAATTGAATACTTAAACATGGACCAAGAAATATGTAAAAGGAAGAGGTTTCACCATTGTAACTCATGATGCCTTAAGGCAAGTGTCTTGGCCTATTGGCCTCATTTTCCTTATCTACAAAATGAGGTTAACATTCTGTGAACCACCTATCTCCCAGCCCCTTTCAAGAGCCTCATGATTGAGGATTATTTCTAAGTGGTTATTTGTCCCGATGAACTACAGATGAAAATAAAAGATTCATGAACCTGCTAATGGTTCTTTGTGGTGAGTGTGCTAACACTAAGAACAAACACTCCAACTTTTTCATTATTATTCTAGATTTCCTTCCCAGTGGTTCTTCCAAAAAGCCCTGGGTTTGATTCCCAGGACCCACGTGGTGGTTCACAACCATCTGTAACTAGTTTCAAAGGATCTGATGTCCTCTTCTGGCCACCTAGGGCACTGGGCACACACTGGCACAGATGTGCATGCAGGCAAAACACTCATACACATAGAATAAAGATAAATAAAGTCTAAAACTAAAAAAAAAAATTTTTAATCCTGCTAGTGTTCTGGTCTGGCACATGCAATAATGAAACAAATTTCCTCAAGGAACATAGACTTTATTTAATATAAAAAGAAAAAAATGGCTGGCTCAAGTCCTAACAGTCTAATTCCACATAAAAAAAAAAAAAAGGTGGAGGTGATTTATTGCTTTATTATATTCAAGTCAATGCTTTACCTGCTCTGACAGCCCAACATTCACAATGCATACACAAATAAGCACTTTAATAAACAGCAGGTATAAACTACACACACACTGAATAAGAAAACTGAATAATCACTGACGGTACCCATACACACATCAACTGATACAACCGAGGGATGTGGACCAGGTATGAAAAAAGTGACTTGAGCAATTGTATGGATTTTGCCAACTTACCAATTTATAGCCACACACCCCCAACAGGTAAAGTTTACACACAGAATTCAGCCAAGGCCAGCCTGTCTTTGTTTCCCTAGCTTCTGCATTTACCCAAGAGCTTGGCTCTGAGACAGAAAACTCCCACTCTTGATTGGCTCACCCTGGCCTGTGCAATTAAGCAACACCATAATCCAGTAAATGCAATGGCTCAATTATTTATCGTCTCGTCGTCGAGTTTACCAGGTGTTTATGAGAGAACAATGTCAAAGAGGAAAGAGGTTTGTTGCTCTTTAGAGCTGGTTTGGCCAGGGATTTATTTTGAATGGAAAAAAATGTTCTTAACAAGGTGAGGGAACGCATAGCTTAACACAGAAAGAGATGGGAGAGAATTTAGAAAGGACACAAGTTTGTTAATTTCCTAGGAAATCTGATTCTTAAGAAAAATCTAGCCAGTCCCAGAGGCTGGAGGATAGGGTGGGGGAGAGGCAAGGGGAGGGACACAACAGTTCCCACCTCCTAAGTGGGTACAACTGGCTACAGAAGGAACAGGAGCAAGGCAAAGAAAGTGGCTCGGCACTGAACGGCCAGGCCCAGCACAGGGGCAGGAAGGAGGCTCCTTCTAACGCTTCCACCCCAATGATCTCCACCTGAGTGACAGTGGCTCTGGTGGCCCTAACGTCCCTAGCCTCCGGGAGCAGTCACTGGAGAGCCACTTCTGTCAGTTCTGCTACCCTCAGTCTAGAATGTCCTCCCCCGCGCTCCAACACCCCCAGAACGCCCCACTCTCTCTCCGCATCTCCCCCTCGAAACTTACAGCGTCCCCTTTCTTTCCCAGGCTGGTTCCTGTCATCCGGAGAGCAGTGCCGCCGGGGCGACCCTCTGTGTCTCCTCCTATCCTCCTGCCCCACGCAAGTGTCCATTCACAGCTCTAAGCACCCCCACAGCTGCCACCACGCGACGACCCGTGGGGTCCCCCATGCCGTCCCCCGTGTAGTCGGGGAGGTGGCCCCACCCTGCACCCCCTTCACCTGTCTCCGGGGCTGAGGCCCGACTGGCCGGCGGGCGCTGACTCCAGGCGCGAGCTGCTGGGCTCCCGAGGGCCGCCTGGCCTCTCCTAGCCGACGCGGTCAGGCGACACCGAGCGGGGTTGTACCTCAGCGATCCGGTTAGGGCTCGTTCCCTCCGCCGCGACGTCGGAACCCCAGGTTCCCCCTCCCTGTCTACACTGCAGCTCCGGAAACCGCTGAATTACAGCCCCTCCAGCCAATCCCCACCCAGCTGCCACTGGCCAAGACACGCCTCCATGCATAATTAAGGAATGGCCAGCTGGCTAGGCCACCCTGAGGCCTCCGGGCGAGCGCTGTACTTCCGAAGCCCCGCCCACTAACCAATGAGAAACGCCTCTAGGAGAGAAGGTGGGGTCGAGAACTCGGGGCACACCTCCCTGAGTTGGCTGTTCCGAGAGCTTTGTGCTCCTCCCTCCGCGACCAAGGGAAGCGCAGAAGCCTAGCTTACAAAAAAGCCCGGGGGGAGGGAGGAGATATTAGCGGAATGTCCTGCTGAAAACTCAGCTGAGTTCCTGGCAGTGCGTGACGTCAAGACACTTTAAATGCCCTGATACGGCTCGCTTCTGCCCGCTCTCTCTTTTCCCGGCCCTTGGCACCACGTGGGGGCGAGTTTGTGAGCTTCTTACCACGTGGGAATCAGCCAGTTAGGCGGTCCCCAGGTGTCACCCCACTTAAGCATTTGGGTTTGTGGGGACATCAAAAAGAACATGGGCGACTCCTGGCTGCTCTGAACTTCAGTTTCTGCGTGATTCTGGGCATACACCCGGAAATATGACGTGGAAGTAGAGTAATTACTAGATTGCGTGGGGGAGAATAGTGGCTATAACCCGGTACTCTGTTCCACCGTTTCCAACCTGAAACTCAACAGCAAGGCTGATTGGTCAGCTCAAAGAAATGCAGAGAGCCTACACATGACAGCTGACACGAATACACAGTATTTGCCATTTCCACGTGTGTCTGAGTTCTTTTTTTTTTTTTAAACTATGTTATATTGGGTCTTGAAATTCTGTAAGATAGTTTTGACCAACTTGTTTCCATTAAAAGGTACTTATTTTAGGAGCTGGGGGGATGCCTCAGCAGTTAAGGGGACTGCCTGGTTGATTATGGTAAAAATTCAAGTTCAAGTTCCAGCATCCCACAATATGGCTCTTAGCCGTCTGTAACTCCACTCTCGGGGATCTGAGGCCCTCCTCAGGCCTCTGCCCGCAGCAAAGACACACACCTTGTGCAGAAAAAAACGTGCAGACAAAACTTAAATCATTTTTAATAAGGTACTAGTTTTAAAAACTGAAACTAACACACATACACAGAGAAGGCCCATAAAATATTCTCTGGTGTTTTTTAGGATTCATTGTTAACATTAACTAGTCTTTCACCATAAAGCTTAAATGTCCAATTGAGACAAACCACTTCTTGGACACTTTTCCCAGCGCTGCTTAACTAGGGTGGCCGGTGTTAGGGGTGACATTCATTTAGTCTTTTCTGGGGTCTTGAAGCTCTTGAAATTATCTGACCTATTTCACATCTTGTATGTTGGGGGTGCAGATTTTACTGAGTTGAAATCGGCAGTTCATGGTACGTATATATGCTTAGCTTTATGTCATAGAGGATGAGCTCTGCCTACTGCAGTGATTTGGGACTTAGAAGTACACCAACAGTGTTTGTTTTGCTGCTGATTAGCTCAAAGAGGGATAAAGATAAAATCTAAAATCTACAAGGGGCTGTTATCTCTCCACGAAGATAACCCCCAATGGTATATTTTAAAACAGAGCTAATATACACAGTTCAGGAAACTTCAAGTTTTTGTTTTCTTACTAGTATCCTGTTTCTTGAGACAGGATCTCAGAGATTTTTTTTCCAGCCTCTATCTCCTAAGTGAGCTGAGATTATAAACATTCCTCCCACACCTGTGGAAGGCTGCAAGTTTTTCTGTTTTTAAAGATTTGTTTATGAGTACACTGTAACTATACTTCAGACACACCAGAAGAGGGCATCGGATGCCCATTACAGATGGTTGTGAACCACAATATGGTTACTGGGAATTGAACTTAGGACCTCTGGGAGAGCAGTGCTCCTAACTACGGATCCATGTTTGTTTGTTTTTCGAGACAGGGTTTCTCTGTGTAGCTTTGGCTGACCTGAAACTCAGTCTGTAGTCTAGCCTCAAACTCTTAGAGATACACATCTGCCTCTGCTGCCCGAATGCTGGGATTAAAGATGTGTGCCACCACTGCCAGGCTAGGTTGAAATATTTTTAATAAAAATCTTCACCTTCCTCCATCGGTCTATTTCCCTAAAGATATGTATCGTTATTAATTTCTGGTGAGAAGAATCAATGACTCTTAACCTTTTCTGGGTCACAGAGAGTCTGTGAGACTGACAGAGACTATGGATTCTAGGCCCCAGGAGAGAGGCGGCCCAGGCTTTTACTCACGTCTACTTATGGCTTCTGAGATGCCTGAAACCTGTCCAAAGCCTGGAGACTGAGACCTTGGGTACCACTTCTGATCTATCTTTCTGAATGTGTAATGTTTAGAATAGAGTCCGTAGCTTTGATCACTCTGAGCATGCTTCATCACTGAGCTACTTCCCCAGCCGATACCTAGTTGCAAAACAAGAAGTGAATACCCCCTCCACTCCCCCCCCCCCCCCCCCCCCCCCCCCCCCCCCCCCCCCCCGCCTTTAATGTTGAACTTTAGTCTCCTATTACCTGGGTAATCCACTCCAGCGTGAAAACAGTTATATATACACTTAGGGAAGGGTGGGGAAGGAGAACACAAGCATACACACACACACACACACACACACATACACACATACACACACACACACACACACACACACACACACACACACACACACGGAGAGCACAGCATTCATCGTCACGGCAGGATATTCCCAGATATCTCCCATATCACCTAATTCTCTTTGAACTTGATGGCCCCTGTAGTCTACTTGCTCCCTGATAACATAATTTAGTATTTATTTAATGATCCCCTGCTGACAAAGCACATATAACCATTATCCTTTCGTCAATGTTTAGTTTAGTCAAGGTTTCTCTATGGAACCCAGGCTAGCCTACAACCACATTCCTGACTCCTGCTGCCAATGTTCGGACTACAGGTAAAGGTCACCTTGCCCTTCACATTGTCTCTTTTCTTTTTCCACACCAATCATTTAGCAAGTAGGAGAGGCCACAGTATCCACTGGTAGAACACTAAAGTTGAAAGACTGCTTTGTGGCTCAAGTTTATAAACTCAGTTGGGGGCCAGGAGCTAGCTCATTTGATAGCCCGCCTGCCGTGCAAGCCTAGTGAACCCAGATCTCCTCAANCCTTGCCCTTCACATTGTCTCTTTTCTTTTTCCACACCAATCATTTAGCAAGTAGGAGAGGCCACAGTATCCACTGGTAGAACACTAAAGTTGAAAGACTGCTTTGTGGCTCAAGTTTATAAACTCAGTTGGGGGCCAGGAGCTAGCTCATTTGATAGCCCGCCTGCCGTGCAAGCCTAGTGAACCCAGATCTCCTCAAGTAAAATAGCCCAGTGTGATCCTAGTGTCATTGGTGGGCAGAGCCAGTTCTAGATTTAGTAAAGGACCACTTCAAAGTACAGGGTGGAGCTTTCTAATTGGCTCAGCAGGTAAAGGCAACTGCCACCAAGCCTGACAACCTGAACTCATTGGCCAGGATCCCACATGATTGAAGGAGCAAACTGACAGCTCCAAGTTTTCCTCTGACCTCCCTACACATGCTATAGCATACAGACATGTTAGAAACACATATACATATATACATACACACACAGAGACAGACAGACAGACAGACAGACAGACAGATAGGGTTTTTCTTTTATTTTATTTTTTTTAAGATTTTATTTATTTATTATATGTAAGTACACTGTAGCTATCTTCAGACATTCCAGAATAGGGAGTCAGATCTCGTTATGGATGGTTGTGAGCCACCATGTGGTTGCTGGGATTTGAACTTAGCACCTTCGGAAGAGCAATCAGGTGCTCTTACCCGCTAAGCCATCTCACCAGCCCTCTTTTATTTTTAATTCATTTTTTACACTTCATATTCCATTCCCTGCCCCCCACCATCTATGCTCAGACTGCTCCACATCCCACACCTCCTCCCCACCCCACCCTGTCTCCAGGTGGATGCCCCCACCCCACCCCACCTGACCTCTAGATTCCCTGGGACCTCTCTAGTCTCTTGAGGGTTAGGTGCATCATCTCTGAATGAACACAGACCCGGAAGTCCTCTACTGCATGTGTGTTGGGGGCCTCATATCAGCTGGTGTATGCTGTCTGTTTGGTGGTCCAATGTTTGAAAGATCTCAGGGGTCCAGATTAATTAAGACTGCTGGTCCTCCTACAGGGTCGACCTTCTCCTCAGCTTCTTTCAGCCTTTCCTAATTCAACAACAGGGGTCAGCTGCTTCTGTCCATTGGTTGGGTGCAAATATCTGCATCTGACTCTTTCAGGTTTGGGGTTATTTATTTATTTAATGTATATGAGTACATTGTCACTACCTTCAGACAGATCAGAAGAGGGGCATCAGATGCCATTACAGATGGCTGTGAGCCACCATGTAGTTGCTGGGTATTGAACTCAGGACTTCTGGAAGAGCAGTCAGTGCCCGAAACCACTGAGCCATCTCTTCAGCCCAGGTTTGTGTGTTTGTTTGTTTGTTTTCAAAAATGATGGAAGCCACGTATGGTATTGCTTCTGTCTGACGTCAGACAACTAAAGGAATGGAAAGACCAGCAGAAATGCTCCCATCCCTGGCTGCAATAAAGAGTTAAGTCCTTCAACTAACAAAAATCAGAGTTAAATATACATTTAATGACCATCCAAGGTAATGCCAGACATATGATAGGAGCTCAATCTATGCCTTCCTTTCCTCTGGATTTGACTCACTAAATCCAGTGAGGCCTGAACTCCAGCTTCTTCCTAGGCATCCTAAATTCCAAAGCTGAGTGTATCTCTTTCCTCTTGAATGTGTCAGTTCCTCTGTGACTTTGTGTCTTTGTGGTTATAATGGTGTCCACCTAGAATTTCTTCTCCTGTGCCTTAGGAGAAAACTGTGGTTCTTCTAAAAATCACCTTCTCTTGGTCACTCTAGGTACTTTGAGCAAAGTTAATCTCTTCTCCTATACAGTCTCAGCAGGTCCTCTTCCCATGTAGAATAACATTCACCGCTGTGAACTGCAAGGCATCCATTTGTTGGCCTACTTCCTAGTAAATAAAATTAATGATGAACATTTATTAAGTAATCTCTGTGTTCCAAGAACGATACTGGGCATGTAACCCAGTAAGATGGATACTATAATTTTCATCTTGAGGAGGGGATGCCTTGTAGCTTTGGCATTCCACATAGATGAAGCTGGCCTCAGACTTGAACTCTTGCCTCCCCCCGCCCCTATAGTCTGGGATTACAGATATGAGCTACGATGCCTAGATTTTTTTCTGCCTCCTAAAACAGTGCCTCCTATAGCCCAGGCTTGCCTCACACTTACTTTGTAGCTGAGGCTGGTCTTAAAACTCCTGCTTCCACCAAACACCAATCAGTAGCAGTGGCTCGATCCAGAAGAAACTTCCAGGCTCTGTACAAAGTCACAACAAGTGAAGATCAGCCAAGAAAGCGAGGCCAACTAATGCCAGCATGTCATCATTGAAGACCAGTGTCAGCAAAGCACAAGGATGACCAGCAAAGAGTTGCAAGGCGAACCAACGAAAGAGCTTCGTCCGCTGTCTGTTGGGTTATCCTTATACTCTTTCCAAACATCACTTGTCCACTCAAGTGTCTACTCCAACAAAGCATCACATGACACAACTGAGTCTCCAAGGAAACCAGAAATTCCCCTTCTCTCTGTAATCAGCACTCAGAAGGCTGAGGCAGGCAGGAGAATAGTAGTAGTAGTAGTACATAGTAAGATCAAGGCCACCCTGGGTTACGTGAGACTTTATTTCAAAACACAAAAATCTGTAAGCTCATCCAATGAGCTTCCATATCTGCAAACCCCTACAATTCTCCTATCTATAAGTAGTCTGCATAACTAATGTAACCCCACTCTCTAAAGGATTTGCTTTATTTTTCCTGGTTCTCTGAGACTGGGTCTCCTGTAGCCCCGGGCCAGCCTTGATTGTGATATGACCTCAAGTTCCTGATCCTACTGCCCCCATCTCCTGAGTGTTGTGATTGCAAGTATATACCAGGAGACCCAGCAGACTGACTCACTTCTCAAACACAGTGAAGCAGACATGTGGCTGTGTGCTTTCTGAAGTCATACAGCTTCCACCTGACTGGCTTGAACCTTCACCCTTGGGAACCAGCTACCATGTTATGTAGAAGCCCAAGCTCCCTAAGGAGGCTCTGTGAAGGGGTTATGACTAACAACCCCAGCTACAGCTCAGTTGACAGCAAGCATAACTGGAAAGCTAGCCAGCCTCTAGTGAGCCCAGATCCCAGCTTTCGAGCCATCCTGACAGAGGCCACAGAGAACTGAGGTGATTAGCTAAGGCCTACCCAGATAGCAAATTCATGAGCAAAATAAACTGTCATTGCTTTGAATGACTGAAATATAGGAATGGGGCGGGGAGGGGGGGGGAGCTGGAGTGATGGATGAGCAGTTAAGAGCACTCAGTGAAGGTCAGGAATAGTGACCCATATCATTAATGCCAGCACTTAGGCAGAGGCAGATGGGTCTCTGTGAGTTTAAGGCCAGCCTGATTTACACAGCAAGTTTCAGACCAGCTGCAGAGTAAAACCCTGTCCTCCAAAACAACAACAACACATCACTGTTTTTGGAGAAGAACATAGTGGATTGGGTAATTGGTTCACAATTTTTTTCCTCGTTCTGGTCAACCCTGCTCGCTCTGGTCTGCTCCACTCACTCCGGTCAGCCTTTATCGCTCGGGCCGCCCCTGTTCGGCCCCGCTCGCTACGGTGGGTCCCACTTGCTCAGTCTCTGCTCTCTCTGCTCTCTCTGGTCCAAGGATTCATTTATTTTTATTCATAAGTACACTATAGCTGACTTCAGACGTGCCAGAGGAGGGCGTCAGATCTCATTATGGGTGGTTGTAAGCCACCATGTGGTTGCTGGGATTTGAACTCATCACCTTTGGAAGAGCAGTCGGGTACTCTTACCCGCTGAGCCATCTCACCAGCCCTACCTATAACTCCTTACTCCTCCAGTTCACTGTGTATACTTGATTCAGGCAAAGCACTCAGATAGTCAGAAGTAAAAATAAATACATCTTTAAGAAAATTTATCTGACCCAGGTGCCATGGCGCACACCTTTACCCAGCACTTGGGAGGCAGAAGCAGGTAGATCTCTGAATTCGAAGCCAGCCTGGTCTACAGAGAGTTTCAGGACAGCCAAGGCTACAAAGAGAAACCCTTACTTGAAACACCCCCCCACCAAAAAAAAAAAAAATTGTGTGCGTGCGTGTGTGTGTGTGTGTGTGTGTGTGTGTGTGTGTACCTGTGAACCAAACTCAGGATTTCTGGGAGAATAGCCTGTTTTGTTTTCTTTTAAACATATAAGCCATCTCTCCAGCCCATTTCTTTTTTAATTAAAAAATACTAATAAATTTAGGAGTGGCATATCACATGGCAATAGGAAACCAAATTAGTTTTCCATGTATTACCTGGAAGATTCGGGAACTGTAGGGCTAGCTCAAGAACTGAGACTGATCCAACTTTGTAAGGCTCTAGAAATGTTTTATTCATTCTCTGTTCCCCAGAGAAGGTCTTCTTAATCCCACATAAGAAGCAAGCATGGCAAAGACAAGATGGGGAGAAGTGCCTTGAAGATACTATGTGGGCATTACGTTGCTGAAGTGATCACATAGTGCAAGAAGCAACCGTGGGTGTGGGGATACTCGTGTGGTGTGTCTACAGCACAGAAGCAACTGTGGATGCAGGGATCTTCATATGTCTCCAGCTGGGATCCTCATGTGTCTCCAGCACAGAGAGACTCAGGCAAGACTGTATGATTCTTGTCCTCAGCTTCACAGAAATTGGCAGGTTTATTTATTGGGAACATCTTAGACTCCCACAAAACACTTCTCAGGCGTCAACATTCAGGCATCTCTCTTCCCTCCTGTCTGGAGAATGGTCCTCCCCATTCTCACCATTCAAAGCCAAGGTTTTTTCCTACATTGCTTAAGCCATTATTCATACCCTGTCATTCTATTCCTGCAATGACTTCCTGTAGGGTCCTAGGATAGAAAGAGTTCTTTATCTGACCCTTCAAAGCCCTGCTCACTACCAGGCTTCCTGCTGCCCACTGGATTCCAGCCAGACCATTTCCCAGCTTGGGGACTTTGCCGATGCTGCTGCTTGCTGTCCTTTCTCTGGCTTTGGCATAACTGGTTCCTTCCCACGTTTTCTGTCTTACTCAGACAGACTTGATCTAACCACCTCTGTCTAAAATCATTTCCCACCTCTTCATCTCTGTCTCTCTGTCCTGCTCCAGGTTAGCTCATCACAAGTCTTCTTTTTCTGTCCAGTCTTACCTGGGTCTTCATCATATTGGTAGTTCCAGGAAAATGGTTGTATGTTCCTTTGTCTCCCTAGTGCCTAGCTCAATGCACATCATGTATTTTGTGCTTGATAACTAGTGGGTGAGCACTATGAATGAGCTCAGTGGGTAAAATGTTTGCCTAGCATCAAGTGAAGACCTGGATTTGATCTCTGTACCACATAAAATCGGTGTGGTGGCACACACCTATAAGCCCAGCATTTAACAGGCAGAGTCAGGAGGATCTGGAGTTCAAGGTCATCCTTGGCTACTTGGTGAGTTCAAGGTTAGCGTAGGATACTTGAGACACGGTCCATAAAAATAATAATTGGCTAGAGAAGTGGTTCATTGGTTAAGAGAGCACCCAAGATGGGTCTCCAGCACTTAGGCCAGACATAGTATAACTAAAACTCCAGGTCTAAGAGATCCGGTTCCTTCTTCTGGGTGTTTGTACTAATGTGCAGGTATTCATACTCAGACACATACATGTACATAATTAAAATTTATAAAGCTGGGTGGTGGAAGTGCATGGTCTTAATCTTAATACTTGAGAGGCAGGTGGATCTCTGTGAGTTTGCAGCCAGTGTGGTCTACAGAGCTAGTCTCAGGACAGCTAAGGCTACACAAAGAAACCATATCTGGCAAAAAAATTAATAAAGGGGCTGGAGAAATGGCTCAGCGGTTAAGAGCACTGACTGCTCTTCCAAAGGTCCAATCCCAGCAACGACATGGTGGCTCACAACCATCGGTAGTGAGATCTGATGCCCTCTTCTGATGTGTCTGAAGACAGCTACAGTGTACTTATATATAATAATAAATAAATAAATCTTTAAAAGAAATTAATAAAAAGAAATATTTTATATGTAAGTACACTGTAGCTGTCTTCAGACACTCCAGAAGAGGGAGCCAGATCTCGTTACGGATGGTTGTGAGCCACCATGTGGTTGCTGGGATTTGAACTTATCACCTTTGGAAGAGCAGTCGGGTGCTCTTACCCGCTGAGCCATCTCACCAGCCCCTTAAAAAGAAATATTTTAATGAATGAATGAGCATGGTGGCACTTGCCTTTAATCCTGGCACAGATCACTGTGAATTTGAGGTCAGCCTGGTCTACATTCAGAGTTGCAGGCCAGCCAGGGCTACAGAGTAAGACCCTGTCTTCCTCCCCGCTTCCCTCCAAAACAGAATGAACAGTAGATGAGCGACTGGTCTCGGTTTTCTTCTCTCCTCTCTCCTGACTTCCTCTTGTTCCCTCTCTCCTGTCTCTGAAGGTGCTTTTTTTTCCTGTCTTGGGGCTGATATTTTCTCAAGTTGCCTTCCTTCCACCACTACCCCTCTTTGACCTTATCACACGTGCTTCAAAGTGGTTTCTGTCCCCCTCTTATCTGCAGGACAGGACCCTTGTAGACACCAAGAGCCTCATTATCAGGGTTGATGTCTTTTCTCCAAATTTTGCTTTTGCTATAGAACTGCAGACTGTTGGCTGTCAACATTTTCCCTCAACAAATAAATGTAGTTCTTACATCCCCCCCACCCCCAACAAAGAAGCTTCTCTTGGCAACAGTCAGAGAGACCATTACAAGAAACCACAACCAATCAAAATTTAGAGAACAAGGGATAGCGTGGTGCCCAGCCCCAACTCATCCATCTCCAACACATCTATAGCTCTGCCCCGAAGGCTTAGGGAACATCTTAGAAGAGAGGATGGAAACACTGTAAGAACAGAAGGAGAAACGGTGTCTGCTGAGACTGTGGCTTCTGCAAGGTCAGGGGAGCTACAGCTGTAAAGTTCCAACAACATGGCAGCCTAAATGAGACCCGAACAAGGATGACACTAACATGCTAGCATGACAGGGGGATATGTCACAGAGCCCCAACTCTAGACAAAGAACCACAGGCAACTAAGAAATGGTGAGAGTGGGAGAAACTGTCTTCCCCAGTGAAAGCTCCCAACTGGTTGTCCAACACTGAGTGGTCAGCCCTGGAATTATAAATCTACAAGTAACATGCTACAGACTGAATAGGTTATATCTATATATTTAGAAAACAGATACATACATATATGTGTATATATACATATGTGTGTATGACATATATGTGTAGTATATTTAACATACATACATACATATATGCATCTACATACATATATGTCAAAGAGGAAGAGGCCATGAATTTGAGAGAGAGAGTGAGGACAGGATACATGGGAGGGGTTATTAAAGAAAGAAAAAAGTAAAAAATGATGTAATTATATTTTAGATTTTAAAAAAGAAGTTTAGGGGCTGGAGAGATGGCTCAGTGGTTAAGAGCACTGGCTACTCTTTCAGAGGTCCTGAGTTCATATTCCAGCAACCACATGGTGGCTCACAACATCTATAATGGGATCTGATGCCCTCTTCTGGTGTATCTGAAGACATAATAGTATACTCATATACATAAAATAAATAAATCTTTAAAAAAAAAAGTTTAAGCTGGGTGGTGGTGGCACACACCTTTCTTTAATCCCAGCACTTGGGAGACAGAGGCAGGCAGATTTCTGAGTTCGAGGCCAGCCTGGTCTACAAAAGTGAGTTCCAGGGCAGCCAGGGATATACAGAGAAACCCTGTCTCGAAAAACAAAAAAACAAAACAAACAAACAAAAAAAAAAGTTTAAAGGAAAAAAGGAAGAAGCTGAAATTGTTCTCAAATTGAAAAACAAAACCGTGGGCAGCCAAGTTATGCTTTGGGAAAGGTAATTCTAGGACCAGGAGTTTGTGGGGCATCCCACTAAAGGGGTGTCACACTGAAATCCTGCCCTCTGTCATGACTTGATTGGAAATGTTCAGCTCTATGACTGTCCACTCAAAACTGTCAGAACCTAAAAGTTCATCAACCCAGACAGGACTTGATATCCACCCACACTTAACAGAGCAGCTGAGGGCAGAGACAGGGGCGTCAACCCACAGATGTGAAGCCGTGGAGGGAAGGAGCAGGGCATTTCTGAGCAAGGGACGTCTATATGCACCAGAATGGCCCAATGTGGTGCTCTGAGAGAGTCCTGAGCCAGGAGCAAGGTGTCTTGGGGTGTTTTGTTTTGTTTTGTTTTTTGCCCTGAAGACACAGCATGGCTAAGTAAGACAATTTACAATATTTTGTAATTAATTAACTAACTAATTAACTAATTAATTTAATGCTTCATTAAGCATTTAATTGAGAACCTGTTTATAGTTTCAGGAAGTGAGTCCATAATCGTCATGGCAGGGAGCATGGCAGCAGCAGGCAGGCAGGCAATCATGGTGCTGGAGCAGTAGCTAAGAGCTTTACATGCTGATCTGAAAGCTGGAGGCAGAGAGAGCAAGACCAGACTTGACTTGTGTGAGCTTTGGAAACCTCAAAGTTCCACCCTCAGTGACACACCTTATTCAACAAAGGCCACGCCTCCTAATCCTTCCCAAAACGGTTCCACCAACCAGGTGTCCTAGCATCCAAATATATAAGCCTCTAAGTGTCGTTTTCATTCAAACAACAACAGATATTCCTCTCTTCTCTAATCATGCCACATCATCATCTCCTAAAAGAGGGATGTCCTGTCTTTCTTTTTTTTTTTTTTTACTTGACTGATTTTGGTGTGTGTGTGGATGAACCTAGAACCACTGAGCCACATTCTCAAACCCCTGTCCCTAATTCTACATTTTGCCCTTGTATTTATTTTATTTGTCTAACTGCACCATCCTTCAGCCGACTCGTCTAATCTAGCCACTTCAAGGATGGCTTCTTATTGGCCTCTATATGCCGTTTCATTCAGTACAGAGAAATGTCTTTCTTCTTTGCATTTGTAGCATTTCTGTAAAAATGCTCCATTCCATATCCTTTTCTACAAAGCAAGATCTCAGCTTGGTATGGTGGTGGCACATGCCTATAATTCCAGCACTTGGGTGGGAGAGGCAGGAGACATTTATTGGTCATCCTCCTCTACGTACTGAATTTGAAACCAGCCTTGGGTATATGAAATCCTGACTCGAAAAATAAATAAAAAATAAACACTGGGCATGGTAGTACACTTAGGAGCCAGAGACAGCCACAACTCTGTAAGTTTTAGGACAGACCGAGCTTCAAAAATATAGATGTCTTTCATGCAAGATATCTTTCCTACTAGCTTGCTGTCTTTCCATCACCTACCTTTTGCCCCCACTCTTTGTTTTGCCTAGGGGAACCACCCTGCTTTACCTCACTGTTTTCATACAATCAACACACATGCACACCACATGCACATATATCTGTGTGCACATGTGTGCTATACTTATTAACTTATAATGTGTACATATTTGTGTATAATATATATTAATATATAATGTATATATTTTTAATATTAAAGAAAACAGAACAAGGTGGCCAGCATTCCTCAGGAGAGGTTGTCTTCTGGCTTTTACAAATAAGCATATGCACACACCAGGAACATGTACACACACAGATCCTGTCCTCTGGGCTATAGATTATTAAATCCAGGGTGAACATTAGTGTTAACTGATTTAATCAGATTCTCTCCACCAAGAGAGTGGAATTTGAAACTGAGACAAAGAGCCTGAGAGCCCTTAGAGCTGAGCTCCATTAATGGCATCACCTCAGAGAAGGCTGTCCATCAACCACATCTGTAAGAGTCCCTGGAGATCCCCCTAGCCCTACTCTTTTGGGTCTGTGCTCAGGGATCCTTTGGAGACCAAGGGTTGGCTTGGCTGCTGTCCAGCAAGCACTATCCTTTTCCCTTTCAACTAGCCAGTGTCCTTTCTCTCACAGGCATGTGTCACATAACAACAAAGGTCCATGATGGATACACTCCAATGTCCCTAAGACTGTTACCTTCCAGTGACATCCGAGCCTCTCGGTTTATATAAAAGTTCACTGTGTGATGTTTTCACAAAGTGAAAATGGCCTGCGGACTTAAGTAACACATGGTCGTACTTTTAAACAAACAAACAAACAAAACCCTGATGCAATGGTGTTTAAGACATACTTAGGTGTGGTGGCCTGAAAATCAGGCAATACGCTACTTCTGCACTCTAGCAGTGCTGAAACGCCACCTGGGTTTAGAACAGCAATTCAAAAGGCCCTTCCTTCCTCTTTTAAGTTTTCCACATTCCCTCCGGGGGCCGAGGGAGCAGGAAGCCTTGTCATTGAGCTTCATATGTTACCACAGCTCTTACTGGCTTTGGAGCTATTTTGAACATCTGCTTCTACCACTAATTGCAAACGCTTTCAAGGACAGGAGCTCATTGTCATTTCAGACTCTGGCTCTTAGTAAAGAGGCACAGATGTCATTTAGAACGAGCACTTGCTTTGTCTGTGTGTCTTCCTCTCCCTTTCTGTTGCTATCACTGACTTGGTTTATTTTTTCCTTTATGTAAATGACAACCGTCCTTCACTCTTTCTTTCTCCCCTCTTCTTCCTCCTCCTCTTCTTCTTTAGTGATGGGTGAATGAATATAGTACCTTGTAAAAAAACATGCTCTATCACTGAGCTGTACCCTCAGTCTTTCATTCCCTGCCCTGTCTGCCTGTCTGTCTCTTTGTCTCTGTCTTTCTCTGTCTCTGTCTCTCTATCTCTCCCCCTCCCATGTGTGTGTGTATGTGTTTTCTTTGGTTTTGTCACACTGGCATTGATGTAGGGCTTTCCTTACTCATTCAAGACAAAACACACCACTGAGTTTTATCCCCAGTATTTTAATTTTTTTTTCTTAAGAAAGGTTCTTAGCCTAGTGGTGAGATGACACACACCTATAATCCCAGTACTTGGGAGGCAGAGGCAGGTAGATCTCGGAGTTTGAGGCCAGCTTGGTCTACAGAAAGAGTTCTAGGACAGCCAAGGCTGTTACTGAGAGAAACCCTGTCTCTAAAGGAACAAAACAGAGAGACAGGAGGAGGAGGGAAAGGAGAAGGAAGGAAAGAAGGAGAGAGAGAGAGAGAGAGAGAGAGAGAGAGAGAGAGAGAGAGAGAGAGAGAGAG
>LR750307.1:370883-404650 GCA_902729485.2 Mus minutoides | reverse complement strand
GCCATCCTTGGCTACATAATAAGTTAGTTTGAAACCAGCCTGAGCTACATGAGACCTTGTCCAGGAGAAAAAGAAGAAAACTATTTGAAGTACTCTTGAGGTAGTTATTAGGAATGCTGGTAGAGAATTTTTAACTTTGTTTGCGTCTCCTTAACACTACAGCCTGATATTTAAAGCAAGAACAAAAACCAAAACCAAACCAAAACAAAACAAAACACCCCAAAACTCTGTAGTTTCCTATACAATAGGATCTAAAAAAAAATTAGAACAAAATCTGAGACATCTAGGTACATCACCAAAACTTATATAGTATGTAAATAAGCATATACTAATAATTCGCTGTTTTAGATATTTGGAAAGGATCTCAAAACTAAAAGGACAGTCTAATATTTTTTTAAAAAATATGTTCTGGGAGTTTATAATATGAGCAAGAAGACACGGTGCACACGACTGAAGACTGTGAGTAGTGAGTAGTCAGGAGTGGGGCACGGTGTCCCAGACTCAGATCCTGCAGGCTCAGAGTTCCAGGGACATTTCATAGATTTTATAATAATGGTCATGACTTCACATTTATCAATGGGAACAGTTGATTAACGTTCCTCCTCAATGATCTCAGCCCCAGGGAGTCTGGCACACTCTGTTTTTATACCTTTTTGTGTCTTTGGTGCCTATACAAGGTATCCACACTGCCTGGTTGGAATGAATTTGTGAATTAAACAAGAGTGATCAGAAACGGGCAGTGTTAACTAATACAGGCTCTGGGGCTGGCAAGCTCTTAAGAAGTTATCCGGCAGCGGTTCTTCTGGTACTACTGTGTACGCTGTGCCCTCCCTGTCTTCAATACACTTGTCATTTTCTTTCAAAAACAAAAATGTAAAAACCAAAGCTGGACGTGATAACTTGCATCTCCAATGCCCTCACAGTCCTTGGGAGGCCAACGTGGTCTATATAGTGAGTTCTAGGCCAGCCACTGCTAGATAGTTTTTGTAACTAAAAAGTTATTGTGGGGTTGCAGGGGCAGCTTAGCTGATAAAATGCTTGCCACATGGCAACCTTCATTGACTCCCGAGCTCCAAAAAGGTAGCTGTGGCAGGTAGCACGAGTTTGTGAATCCAGCCCAAGGGATGTGTGATCTCTGGAGCTTGTTAGCCAGAGGGCCCAGCCTCGTTCTACTAAGAGATCCTATCTCAGAAAGCAAAACCAAAACAAACCACGGTAGATGACTCCCGAGGAACAACATGAAGATTGACTTCTGGCATCCAGGTGCATGAGTGTGCGCGCGCGCACGCGCGCACACACACACACACACACACACACACACACACACACACACACACACGCACACACCACAGAAGCACCACCAAGTATCATGTGCATCTTTAACTTTTTTATGTTGTCATAGTGTATGTCACAGAAGCACACGTGTTATGCTCCCAAGGCTGTGTCAATAGGTCTGTCCATACAATGATTGTACAGGTGTGTGACAGGCCCTTGTTTTAATCTGCACTTTTGTGTGTATAGTTGGCATCCCTTTGTCTGTTTGTGGACAGGGACTTTCCTCTTCTGTGAACTGTGTGTCCTTTTCCTCTGCTTATAGCTGTCGGTGGGATTCCCTGACTTTTGCTTATTGACTTGAGAGGTTTGTAAAATTTCCCCATGTGTCTTAGGTGTGTGCTCTCTCTCTCCCTCCCTCTTTCAGTCCCTCCCTCCTCCTGTCTACCCTGCTTCTTTTTGTGACAAGGCCTTGCTTTGTAGCATGGATGGTCCTGGAACTCACTAGGTAGTCAGACTGGCCTTGAACTCACAACGTTCCCTTCTGCCTCAGCCTCCCCAGTGCTTAGGTATGCCTACTATACTGGTCTTGTTCTATTATTTGTGTGTGTGTGTGTGTGTGTGTGTGTGTGTGTGTGTGTGTACACGTGTGTGTGCATATTTGTGTGTGTGCGTGTTTGTATACACTTGTATGTACACATGTGTATACATGTGTTTAGAAGCCAGAGGTCAATATCAGCTATATTCCACAGTTTCTTAGTATTTTATTTTATTTTATTTTATTTTATTTTGTTTGGTTTGGTTTGGTTTTTTTGACACAAGATTTCTGTGTGGCCTTGGATATACTGGAACTCTGTAGTCCAGGCTAACCTGGAATTCACAGAGATCTGCCTGCCTTTGCCTCCTGCATGCTGGGATTAAAGCATAGACCACCCCGACCTCGCTTCCACCCTAGTTTTCCAGACATGGTTTCCTCACTGAACCTGGAGCCTGTCCAGCTTTCTTCCCTGGGTTCTAGACAGTGAACTCAGGTTCTCACATTTCCATGGCCAGCCCTTTACTGACTGAGCTGAGTCCCAGCCCTGTTCTATTATTAAAGATAAATGTGATCACTCGGTTAATGTATTAGTTCTTAGATTTCTCCAATGTAAAAGTATATTATCCCTTGTGTAATTAGTAAGTAATCTGGGGTCATACTTCTGAAAGCTGTGTGACTATCTAGTTTCCCAGAACATTTTTACCCAAAATACTTTTAAAGTATTTATTATTAGTATTGATTTTGGGGAGGTTTTGTTTTTGTTTTTGTTTGTTTGTTATGTTTTGTTTTTTGGGTTTGTCAAGACAGGGTTTCTCTGTGTAGCCGTGGCTGTCCTGGAACTCACTCTGTAGACCAGGCTGGCCTCGAACTCAGAAATCCGCCTGCCTCTGCCTCCCAAGTGCTGGGATTAAAGGCGTGCGCCATTACGCCTGGCTTTGTTGTTTGTTTGTTTTTTGAGACAGGGTCTCGCTATGTAGCTTTGGCTGTCCTGGAACTCTGTATGTAGACGAGGCTGGCCTCAAACTTACAGAGATCCTTCTGCTTCTACCTTCTGAGTGCTGGTGTTAAAGACGTGCAGCACTATCCCCAGCCTACTTATTATTTTTTAAATTATTACTATTATATTAATTTATTTTGCTTTTTCAAGACAGGGTTTCTCTGTGTAACAGCCCTGGCTGTCCTGGAACTCACTTTGTAGCTCAGGCTAGACTTGGACTCAGAAAGACCCACTAGCTTCTGTATCCTGAGTGCTAGGATGAAAGGCATGAGCCACCATGAAGCTTTTTTAATTTTTTTTTTTAATTTTTAATTTTTTTTTTTGGCTTTTCGAGACATGGTTTCTCTGTATAGCCCTGGCTGTCCTGGAGCTCACTCTGTAGACCAGGCTGGCCTCAAACTCAAACATCCTCCTGTCTCTGCCTCCCGAGTGCTGGGATTAAAGTCATGTGCCACCACTGCCTGGCTTAAATTATTTTTAATTATGTGCATTGCATGTATTTGTATGTGGTTATGTATGTGTGAGTGCAGGTGCCTAAGGAGGCCAGATTCCCTCTGGAGCTAGAGTTGCAGGCAGTGTGAGCTACCATGTATATGGGTGCTGGGAGTTGAACTTGGTCCTTTGGAAGAGAAACAAGTGTTTTTAGCTGCCTAAGTTTCAATGTGGCAAATATATTTTTTTCCTTTATAGTTTGTGGGGTTTTCGTTTTGTTTTTGTTTTTATACAACTTGATTTCTTAACTTTTCAATGTTTGGGAGGCAGAAGCAGAAGGCTAGCCAGCTTAGGGCTATCCTGGGCTATAGCAAGTTGTATTTTTGCCACTTTTTACTGCCGTGACTGAGTGAGGCAGTGAGGTGCTCCATGTCATCCTCCTCAGCTCCATAGTAAGTTCAAGGCTATCTTGGCTGTGTATTAGACCTGGCCTTAAAAATTCAAGTGGAGGGGCTGGAGAGAGGTTAAGAGTACTTGCTGCTCTTTCAGGAGACCTGAGTTCAATTCCCAGCACCCACATCGGGCTCTGCAGCTCCTATTATTATTACTTTGGAGAGAGGCACCACCATAGCATTTGCTTATTTACTCATGTTTGTATTCGTTTATGTATTTATTCTCTGTGCTGGGAATTGAACCTAGGGCCTCATGTGTGTTAGGTAAGTGCTCTGCCTGAAAGCTATTTCCAGCTCTTTTAATTTGAGATAGAATCTTACTAAATTGTCCAGGCTATTTACTGGTGGTGGTGGTGGTGGTGTGTGCGCAGGCGACTGTGTGTGTGTGTGTGTGTGTGTGTGTGTGTGTGTGTGTGTGTGTGACACATGTGACGGTCAGAGGACAGCTTTTTGGAATTGATGCTGTCCCTCTAGCTTTATGGAGGCTCCAAGGGCTAAACTCAGATTTCAAGCTTGCCTTGTGTCCAGGCATACTCCTTTATACACTGAGCTATTTTGTTCCCCCTGCAATGGTTGAATACTTTATTCCTGAGCTGGAGAGAAGACTCAGTGGTTAAAGCACTTACTGCTGGCACAGAGGAGCCAAGTTTGGTTCCCAGTTTCACATCACTCCAGTTATGTGGAATCAGATGTTCTCTTCTCCATGAGTACCTATGCCCCCCCCACATGTACACACACACACACATACACACACACACACACACACACACACACACACACACAAAGTACATAAATAAAAGTTAAAAAAAAATGTATCCCTAATAGCTCAACCCTTTGGTCAGCTACTTGTCATTTCCTCCCTATTCTCTCCTATCTGAAAATTTGTGAACTTTGACCTATACCTTCGCCTGCTGGCCACACCTCCTCTCTGTCTCCCTCTCTGATAGTCATTTTGTAACCACCTTCCTCTCAATACTTCTGTGGATTCAAGCGGCTGAAGAGATGGCTCTGAGGTTACGAGCAGTGGCCGCTCTTTCAGAGAGCTCAGGTTTGACTCTCAGCACCCACACAGCAGCTCACAACCACCTCTCATTCCAGTTCCAGAGGATCTGATACCCTCTTCTGGCCTCTGAGGGCACCTTGTATGCACATGGTACACAAACATACATGTAGACATACTACCTATATACATGAAAATCTTTTTTTAAAATCTAAATAATAAAATAAAGTTGTATGTGTAGGTAAGATGCAATATACCTGGTGTATTCCATTCACTCTAATGCCCGTGTTTTCTTTGTCCGAACATCTCTTGGTAGGTTGATTCTATATATTAGTTAGTGAGAATAGCTCTGCATTTTGATTTCGGGCCTTCTACCTGTACCCAGAAGAGGGGCTGCTGGATTGTATGGTAGTTCTGCCCACTGTAACTTATATTCCTATCAACACTTCACCTGAGGTCTCTTTTGTTGATATCCTCATCAATTCAAAGCACTCATCTTTTCAGACAGGTCTTACTATGTAGCCCAGGCTGGCCTAGAACTTGCTTTGCTCTCCAGGCTGACTTTGAACTCTAATCACCCTGCCTCTACAGAGTTGGGATCACAGCGTGTACCCCCAAGCCTGGCTCCCATCTTTTCAACATTCTAACAGGTGTGAGGTTTTACAGCTTTAGTGCATGAATAAAATCAGACTGTCCCCAGAAGGTGACAACCTGGGGCAGAAGAACGGATTCTTGCCTTCTGTCTCCTTTGCTTGGGACGAAAGAGAGAGGAAAGCCAGGCAGAGAGCCTATGACATGGCTGCCTGAGTTCCAGGAAGAGGGAAGGAAGGGAGCTCACCACTTTGGCTAATTTGTCTTATGTAGCACAGGAGGCTTTTTAACTTTGCTTGCGTGGCTGGCACAAAGCTCTTTCTATTGATCAGTAGACAATCTTGGTAAGAGTTGCATTATCCACTGGCTCAAAATTACGTCTCCATTTATGGCGTGTGTTGCTTATAACAAAGAACGTAGGTTCCGTGTCTGAGGTCTTGCTGTTCCGTTCTTGTTCTTGCAGTTGAATCCAGATGTGAATGTGTTCCAGAGGAAATTTGTGAATGAAGTTAGAAGATGTGAAGAAATGGATCGAAAACTCCGTATGTGCAATGTGGCCATTCCTAACTAAGCCGTCTGTCTCGTGTTAGAACCATTAGTCCTCTCAGTAAAGGAAGAAAACTCCACAGTACAAACAGGAGCTCAGGCTCCAAGCCTGAGCGAAAGAAAGCCAGATGTGGCTGCCAGCAGGATATTAGTTACCATTCCAGCCTGCTGGCCCTTCGCAGTTTATTCAATAAGCAACAAGTAACTAAGAACCGGGTGTGCTGGTGCACATCAGCAACCCCAGTGTTCCTACAGTGAGGTGGGACGGGGAGACTTGCTGGCCAGCTAGGCCAGAGTACACTGTGCAGCAGAAGCAAGGAGCGGGGAAGTCAGGAACCAATTCCTCAAAGTTGGCCTCTGACCACCACACCCATACGTACATGGACACACGCATGCGCACATACACAATATAAATAAATTTATTAAAAGATGTAAAAAAGGAGAGGGGAAAAATTCTGCAACCACAACATTATTCTTATATATAAATAGATTTTATGAACTTTGAGCTAGGTGGTGTTTAAGGGAAATCTTGTTCAAGCAACAAGCTGAACACATTGTGATTGGTTGTTTTTTGTTGTTGAATTGTTTTGTTTTGTTTTGTTTTGTTTCTTTAACTCTTTTAGCTCAGACTGTACTGGAACTCTGTGTAGCTAGCTAGCTCAGGCAATGATCCTCCTGCCTTGGCTTCTCTGGAATACTTCGGTTCCCTGTCTATGCCACTATTCTTAGATTCTCGGGGGGGGGGGGATTGTTTTATTTGTTTGTTTGTTTGTTTTTCAAGACAGAGTTTCTCTGTGTCTTCCTGGCCATCCTGGAACTCACTGTGTAGACCAGGTTGGCCTGAGTTTAGAGAGTCACTTGCTTCTGCCTCCTGAGCACTGAGATTGGAGTGAGGCATACACCACCTCTGCCCAGCCAAATTCTCATGAATTTTCACAGCAGAACTATGTTCCAGAATTCTAAAAGATACTATCAGATCTAGACGTTATCTAGACGTTATCCGAGCAGTTTATGAGAAGTGTAACATTCTCTGAGACTTTACAGGCCTAGGGTAATTGAAAACTTGATTCATTCCCCACACCATGACTTTAAGATGTGGTGGCATACACCTTTAATCCCAGCACACAGAAACCAGCGTTCTCTCTTAGTTGCACACCAGTTTGGTCTACATAGACAGTCTCAAAAAAAAAAAAAAAAAAAAAAAAAAAAGAGATAGGTGTTACCCTTGTACTAAGGAGTCTATAATTTCCTCAACATACGTAAGAGCATACGCAGTCATAAGGAGTCAGCATTTGAAACTAGGTCATTCTGTCTGGCTCCAAACCCATGATCTTGCCACTCTGCCAAGTTGATAAGTTAAATTGGTCCCTATTTAAAAAAAAAAAAAAGCCAGTAGTTGTCATGGAAACGTTTTTTTCTCTTTCTGTGTTTTGGATCTTTCTATGCTTAATTTTTTTGGCTTTTGATGTTTTAAAAAAATGACCCAGTTGTTTCTAAATTAAATGAATCTTGTTAAAGGTGTATTCTTCTGGCTTGTTGACTGACCAATCATACTTGCAAAGAGAGCTATCATACCTGAAGGAAGTGTGGCATGTAGGGTGGAGGGGGAAGGGACTAACAGAAAGCCAGCCCTGGCTGTGTGTCTTAGTCAGGGTTTCTATTCCTGCACAAACATCATGACCAAGAAGCAAGTTGGGGAGGAAAGGGTTTATTTGGCTTACACTTCCATACTGCTGTTCATCACCAAGGAAGTCAGGACTGGAACTCAAGCAGGTCAGAAGGCAGGAGCTGATGCAGAAGCCATGGAGGGATGTTCCTTACTGGCTTGCTTCCCTTGNTCCCTTGGCTTGCTCAGCCTGCTCTCTTATAGAACCCAAGACTGCCAGCCCAGAGATGGTCCCACCCACAAGGGGCCCTTGATCACTAATTGAGAAAATGCCTCACAGCTAGATCTCATGGAGGCATTTCTCCAACTGAAACTCCTTTTTCTGTGATAATTCCAGCTGTGTCAAGTTGACACAAACCTAGCCAGTACACTGTGCATGGGGGTCTTGGGGAGCCAGCCCTGGCTGTGCATGGGGGTCTGGGGGAGCTGCTTCTTTTGTTTGCCAGTTCTTGGAATGAAGCTCTTTCTGGCCAGGCATCATCGGCAGGCAGGCAGGCAGGCAGGCAGGCAGGCAGGCAGGCGTCCGGTCTTTGTAGGGTATGTTTTCTCAATGAGAATTCCAGGCATGTGCACTACATATGTATGCTCTGCCTCTATCATTTTTTAGGATTTGTTGAGAAAGAGATAAGGAAAGCTAACATCCCAATTATGGACACTGGTGAAAACCCAGAGGTGCCCTTCCCCCGGGACATGATCGACTTAGAGGTAAACAATTCTCAGATAACTTTCTACATAAATGCCTGACTGGTTGGCACAGAGTTCTGAATCCCTCTTTTATAATGTCAAACAGCATCTCACACAGAGATAGCATAATATACCACCAAATTCATGCTTATTGATTTACTGAGCCCTTGTTGAGTAATAACCCTCACATACTAAATGGGTTTTTGATAATTTTGAGTGTCTGAATTATCACTGAGTGTATAGCAGAATTTGTAGGCAAAGGCTCATTTAAATGAAATTAAATGAAATGTTTTGCTTAAAGTTGCTGAGTGGGGAATCACAGGATTTGTTTGGAGCAGTGGATAATTCGTTACCATGGCAACAGTTGGGGGTGCATGTCTTTGAGCACAGCAAGCTGAATTTGAGTTAACTTCTTAATTTTTTTCCTTCCTTCCTTCCTTTTTTCCTTTCTCTCTTTCTCTCTTTCTTTCTTTTAAAACCTAGGCCAATTTCGAGAAGATTGAAAATGAACTGAAGGAAATCAACACTAACCAGGAAGCTCTGAAGAGAAACTTCCTGGAACTGACTGAATTAAAATTTATACTGCGAAAAACACAGCAGTTTTTTGATGAGGTCAGATGATTGTTTCTAGTACTATACAGCTGGGATACCTGCGCACGGCCGGCCGTGTCGTTTTTTCCAACGAGTCTTTTAACTTGCTAGGAAGCAGTGCCATCTTGCACCCTGTTTTAGTTAAAGGCTGTCAGCACGTGTCTCATGCTCCATGTAGCGCACAGCCAGTCATGGCTTCTGCATATATTTCTTATATTTTCTGCACGCTTTCATCTCAGGACGGGGGTGTGGTGGGGGTCGGGGCGGGGGTGGGGGGGAAGAAACCGTCAAGTTGATGTGCAAGTATAGTTGAAATGTTTGTGTGATACCTCTAGCTATGTGTTATAAGGTAAGTATGATTTCTATGAAGCCAGAGAAACAAGTCTGGTTACGCACAAAATTACAGTGAAGTCTCTATCTCCAGACCTTTAGCCATGAAATTATTTTGTTCACCACATTTGGGAGTTGTTCAGTACTTCAGATCTCGCATCACCGTGCTATTTGAAGTTTTCATTGTGTTCTATGGAAATAACGATATGATACTAGTTTGGATTTCCCCAATACCCAGTTTATTATTTATAAGGAAAAATGTTACTAAATTCCTGGTTAAATATAAAGGTACCGAGTTGCCAAATGACAGCTTGCTAAAGAGACCCCTGAAAGGAGTTAGCTCAAGTTTGTAGATGGCTTCCTTCTCCTAAATAATCTTGGGAAGGAACATTCCCTTCCAATCGGGATGTGGTTTTTCTGATGGTCTAACAGGTGTCTTTGCCAAACTTTAGACCCTTTAGATATCACCTTAGTTACTGTTACTGTGTTACTTGACAGAAAACCTTGACAAAGATTTTTAGATATGAAGGACCCATTCAGTTAGTATCCGATAGGTTCTCAGTTTCACTTTAAATCTGCCTCACTTGAGAAGAGACCAGTCCTCCATAGTTGGTAAGGTTTCCAGCCAGCAACAACGAACAGCCTCACCTGGAACCTTGGGAGAAGTGTAAAGGAGCAGGCTCCACCTCAGACCTGCTGAGTCAGACACTGGGGCGAGGGCTGAGACAGGACCCAGCTAGCCATTTTAACACCTTTTAACTCAGGCATGCTACTCTGAAAACCACTATGTAAAGTCTGTCGAGGATGCGATAGATTCTCTAGTAAGCACGGATTTCGATTCAGATGAGTCATGCTAATGCAAGGAGTCTATGGAGGGAGACGAGGAAATGAGGGAAGTCACAGGAATGTAACTCCCTAGTGTCCCAGGAGGAGGAGTCTGGTTATAAAGCAATAGAAATTCCCTATGAATATTTGTTTGCCACCCAAGCTGAGAGTTTTGAGCCTGGTCACGTTAGGAGGCAATGAGGTCAACTCTCTGTGAGCGCTTCCATCTTTCTCTGAGGCAAAGCCACTTGTGCCATCCCATCTCACTGAATGTGGGCTCCTGGATGCTCACGACCACATAGCAATGTATTCTTATCTGTTAACTCCTCAAGTGTATAGTGAGCACTTACTCTTTATGAAGTCCAGGTGGAGAAAGACCCAATCCCTTCAGTCAAAGGGTATGTCATTTGGTGATATCAGGAGACCCCTGAGCATAGCGCTGCATGTGCTCACAGATTCGAACTCTTCTAAATGCGTCCAAGCTGCCCTGGCCTCATAGGCAAAGCTTAAGCCACGTTTACATTCATTTGTGGCTTCTTTTACTAGTTGTGCAGCCATGAAGGAAAGGATCTCATTATATCGTTCAGACAGGCCTTGAATTTGGGATCCCCCTGTGCCAACCCAAGGACAGCCTAAGCTATTCAGTGAAACTTTTTCCCACCCCCAGCTCCCCCAACAGAAATCACTAAAGATAAGATGAACCAAACGAGTTGCTGTTTCAAAAGCATAGATAGAAGCCAGGTGTGGCCGTGATGCCTGTAATCCGAGCATTTGAGAGGTGGAGACAGGAGGGCAAGCCTCAGGTTCATGGCAGTTTTGAGTCCAGACTGTGCTACATAAGACCCTTTCTCAAGAAACAAACAAACAAACAGAACCCCCCCCAAAAAAACCAAAACAGAAAGAAAAACAGCCAGAAAGAAAAGAACATAAATAGGACTCCTTTTTTATGATTATTAAGTCTAAATATTAAATTCCAGTCTTAAAAAGAGACTCCAAGTCTTTCTGGCCTTCCTGCTCTATCCTTGGTGGGTTGTCGTCTCTTTCTTATGCTGAGCCACCCCAGCCCCCGTCTCCCCGGCGCTTTGAGCCTACGGCCTTGGCTCCGAGAGCTTCTCCACCGCTTTTTCATCAATCTCCCCTCATTTCAAGCACAAGCCAGCAGCGCACAACCTTCTGGCCACAGTCACCGTGCTTTCTCTCACCACGCGCAGCCGGCACCTGGCCCATTGCCACCGTCCCACAGTCTCAGCCAGGTCCCTTTCCATAGACCTTGCCCTGCAGCCGGGTAGCCAATGCAGATGCTGCTGCCCTCACCTGAGGCAAGGTCCCACTGGGTGATCACATTGTACGTGCAGGTGCACGTTTAAGCAACACAGAAAGGTGAGCCAACCTGGTGCCTCGGATGTCGGAAATTCAGTTCGTAATGAGATTTTGCTTCATGTTTGCAAATGGCACCAAACACTGCCAACCACAAACCTCTCCTCTTCTCTTATAATTGGGTGAACTCAATCGATAACTCAGAGTAATCAGTCAAAAGTGGCTAAATCAGAAAATGCTTTCCTATTGGTGATAATAATTGGCAGGGTGTGTAGAAAGGGAAAAGTAAACATATATTGAATATTCTTATGATTTAAGATGATTGTTAATTCAACGTAGCCATTTCTTACCCAGAGCATTTAAGATGATTTATTAATGATTATCCTTTTCTAGTCTTCTTGCTTATGAAGAACTGTAAGAGCTGGAGAGGTTTCTCTACATCTTTTACCATAAGCACCATAACATATGGGAACGTAAAGAAGACTGGGAAAGTAATGGTTAATGGCATGCAGATCCCCGCCTCCCTTTCCTTCTCCATTCTCCACCCATCTGCTTTCTTTATTTTTCTTTTCCATCTGCCATCTCCTCTGGGTGAATTCTTAAAGTAGCAACATTTCATTTCTTTTTCTCTGTAGCTAGACAGCTAAAGTGTTTGTAGTAGCTGATGTAGCTTGACTGGACATGCTGTTTATACTGAACTGCTACAGGCAGAGCTGAAGTCCCATCAGCAATTTGCTTTCTGTAAGGTGTGGTTTTCAGTGTTCTCAGTGGAGAAGGGGCAACTCAGAGGAACTAACAGGTGAGTTAGAGAACACTGCAGGCAGTATGATTATTACTAGAGAAGCGTTGTCTTGGGTTGGAAGATGGCTTGGTTAAGAGTACTAGCACTGGTTGCTCTTCTAGAGGACCTGGGTTCAGTTCCCAGCACCCACACAGGCAGTTCTCAACTGTCTGTGACTCCAGGTCCAGGGGATCTGGCACCTTCACACAAATAGACAACCATGCAGACAAAACACCAATGCATATAAAATAAATAAACAGAGAGGGAGAGGGAGAGGGAGAAGAAGAGAGAGAGAGAGAGAGAGAGAGAGAAGAGAGAGAAAGGAGAGATCAAACACCATGGTCTCTGATCATGTTTTGCTTTTAGATACAGGCTCTTACTTAGTTCTGATCACTGTAGTTTCCCAACAAGCACAATTTTATTTATAATTTTTTGACCTTCCTATCTAAGACTTGGTGTTCTTAAATATGCAGTGGTGAAATTAGTATTTAGAATTTGATCTTTCTGTTTAATTTTAATTCTGCTGTTTTGTTTTGTCTTTTAAGTCTCAGCCCCAGATATGCTCTTTGTAGCAGTTGAGTTTAAATACAGTCTGTTCTTGTTTGCTGTCCCCTATAAGAGCATACATGCCACACTGACTCCAGTAAGAGCCAGGTTCTGAACCACATAAGCCAGTAGGAGAGTCTTGTGAGGAACAATTAGTGCTATTCAATTTGCCAACGCACACCCCAAGAATCATGGTCATTTGACTATTCAGATTGCTTTCAGTTGGCTGATTTGTTTCCTGGTTGAAAAAAAGAAACCCTTGTCTACCCATGTGACAGAAAAGTAGTAGCCAGTGTTCCCATTATCTCACCTTAAATTCTAATCACATGGCAATATTCCTTTGCTCCATGTACCTGAAAAAAAAAATCAGCCCTGATCCTTACTTCACAAAACAATTACTTTTACTTTTTTTGCCCTTTAGAATTATCTGGTTTACACTGTTTTATGTCTGGTCCATGACTTTACCGTATATGTACCTTTGCTCCCCCTCAAAGTTTAATTGACAGGATTAAGGTGAAATTGAAATGAAAGGGAATTTCTCCTGGTGTTTTGTTTGCTTTTGAATAGCTGGGTAGATTAGGCAGTGAAGATGAATATTACAGCTGGGTAGATTAGGCAGTGGAGGTGAATATTACAGCTGGGTAGATTAGGCAGTGGAGGTGGATACTACATCTGGGTACATTAGGCAGTGGAAGTGGATACTACAGCTGGGTAGATTAGGCAGTGGTGAAGCTGACTGGAGTTCATGTTCTAGGGTAGCTTCTCCATTCTGATGAGATAGAGGTGTTAAAGGGAGAGAGGTGAGAAACAACAGACCTCTGTGGGAAATCCTTTGCCTTCATTTCATTGTATAAACTGTCCTAGTGGAAGTCATTTTAAGTCTCACCAACTAAGCAAGGCCAGTAACTCTAGACTGTTTATCTGTGGCTCTTTATTTACACTCCTTGGTTGTTGTTCTCTGCTGTAAAGTTTGTACAGACTTTTCGGTATCCCTAGATTTGTAGTCAAAAATATAACCGTTGGATGTTTTACCTTTTTCTTACCTTTATGAGTGGAACAGAGGCCCAGTCCTGTCCAGCTGCTGTACTTTTTTTTTTTTTTTTTTTTTTGGTTTTTCAAGACAGGGTTTCTCTGTATAGCCCTGGCTGTCCTGGAACTCACTTTGTAGACCAGGCTGGCCTTGAACTCAGAAATCCGCCTGCCTCTGCCTCCCGAGTGCTGGGACTAAAGGTGTGTGTCAACATGCCCGACTGCTGCTGTACTTCTTATCCTTGTGAAGAAGCTCTCTCTAAATCTTGTGCTTTGGGGCAATTGTGTGTGGCCATGCTGACAGTCCTCATGTTCTGCATTTACCAAAGGCTAGCCATGCCCTTTCTAGCTCCAGGTTACTGCTTGCTTGAAAGAGTGTCCCACCTCCTGCATGCTTGCACAGACACATTCTACTTGGTGACTGTCTAGAAGTGAAGTATTTGCAATATCTGCAGAGCTGTTTGGGAGTTTGTTTGCTTGTTTGTTTGTCTGTTTTTGTCTCAAAAAGAAGAACTTTTGGGCTTCCTGCCCAGGTTCATTCAGGAAAACATTAAAGAACAAATGACTTCCACCTAGTAACAGATTTATACATGTCACCATCACTTCATGTTTTTCTTTTGTTTTCTGTTTCCCCAGATGCTTTTCTGGGGGGAGTTTTGCTTTCTTTAGCTCGTGTGTAACCTTTGTCCTTTCTTATTACTCTTCTCTTCTTTTTGTGGGTTTGCTCTATCTTTTGGTGTTTTGGGATATTGTTTTGTTCTATTTTGGTCTTTTCTTACTTCTTTCTTTTTTCATTTTTATTTTCTGAACCCATCTCCTGGTTCCTCGTTCCCTGCATGCCACTAACTATTTTCATTAGATATTAATTGATTTGTGAATTCAGGCTGAATTGCATCATCAGCAGATGGCGGATCCAGACCTGTTGGAAGAGTCCTCATCACTCTTGGAGCCAAACGAGATGGGAAGAGGCGCACCTTTACGACTTGGGTAAGCAGCACTTCAGCCTTTGTGGATCTGTGTTCTTCTCTGCTGTTCAAAAGAGCAGTAAGTGCTACCCTCATGCATGTAATCCCACCCCTAGGTGGGTAGAAGCAGGAAGACCATACATTTGAGGCTAGCCTGGGCACCTGTGAGTTCCTATTTAATGCATAGCCTGGAGACATAGATCAGTGGTAGACCTGGCCCTGGGTTTAATCTGAGGCAGGGTGTGTGTGTGTGTGTGTGTGTGTGTGTGTGTGTGTGTGTGTGTGTATAGAATCATGAGTCTAGGAGCCACTTTGTTCTGAGACACTGGGAGCTTTCCCTAGATTTGTCTGGATTTTCTGGCAACCCTCTGATGTGTCTAGAGATGATGTCAGGAAGAAGGGAGTAGCAGACAGCCCTCTTGACAGCACAGTCCATAGTCTCCTGTACAGTGTACAATCATTCCTCTTTCCTGCTCACTCTCCTGCTTTGTCTTGAATCTCCCATCCTAGAGTTCCCAACCTGACTCTTCTCCCCACAGCTTCGTGGCTGGTGTGATTAACCGGGAGCGGATCCCTACCTTTGAGCGCATGCTTTGGCGAGTGTGCCGCGGGAATGTGTTCCTGAGACAGGCCGAAATCGAAAACCCGCTGGAGGATCCTGTGACTGTAAGACAAGGAAATTGTGTCTTGTGGAGTAGGTCTAGCCCAGAGCAGTAGCACAGCGTGGTGTCCCCTAGATCTGCCCTTCATTAAAGGAGACCTCGCTTGACCAACACCTGAAAGCTCACTCCCCTCTCTCTAACTTAGCTCCTCCCATATCCACACATATGTAGACACAGCATACACATATTTTCAAACTTTACCTATATAAGGTCTTTTTTGCATGTTTTCCTCAATTATTCTAAACCTTAGCTTTTACATAATTCTTGTTATTAATCTGAACTGAAAGAAAAATGGCCTTTTATGAAAATTAACATAAAATCAAAATACCTCATTCCAAATCTGGTAATATTGTGTATAAAAAGATAGATTTCCTAAAACTTAATCTTTATAAGCTGATGAAAACTTTACTCTCAAGATCTTATCTGCTTGTTTCTGGGAGAATCAGAAACTTAATTTAAGCATAGATACATGCATGGTGAGAGCGATCTCACCCACCCAGCTCTTTGGAAAGTAGGAATTGTCTGATGTCACTGGACACAGGCAGGACAGTGCATAGCAGCATCTACATGGCGTGGGTTCAGATGCACCACAGGGACTGCATGTCGTTTTTGCCTGAGTATTAGTTAGAAGCCTATAGCTAGCTTATCTTACAAATGTCTTAAGGTTTTTTTTGTTCTAAGAGAAATTTAACTTGGGAATTTCTCAGCTTTGGCGGGAGCACTCTGTGTCTTTTGCCCCAGCTCCCCTCACTGAGGAGGAGCATGGTGACACTGTAAATGCTTCAGGCTTGGGGTGCGCTTTTTCAGGCTGCCTTGGGTTGTGGAAGCATTGTAATCTGTAGCCATGTCTAATATGGAGCCCCTCTCAGGGGTGTTCAGTCAAGTTTCCTCTTCACAGCAGAAAGATTATCTTATCAAAAAGTCAGGAAGCAGGACATGATATCTCTAGCTGAGCAGCCATGCCAAGAATGGGCCCGGTTTAGCCAGGAGAGCTAGGGATTGTCTGGGATCTAACCTTCTTCCCTCTTTATCTCATGGTAGCCATCTGAAGTTGTCATTTTCTTTTATAAAAGCAGTACACACTCTGTATGTGAGGTGTTATGGGCAGCCTGATGAATGGAATCTTGGAAAATAGCTCCCGCACATATTTTTCTCTGAGTTTTTCTTGCTGACCTTGTACTTGAGGTGTGAGCTTGGCATTCGGGGTTGTCTCCCTTCTTGTTCCACACTAACTACACTAACAGCTCTTGAGATTCAACACCACTGTTTTTGCCAGTGACTTAGTGCCTTGCATTCAGTCAGCTCTGTTTATCTGGGTCTTTCCAAGCGCAGGAATAGACAGGCTTCCTTCTGTTTCCTCTGTGCCTTTGTTATCCTGGAAACACAGGAGTTCAAGTAGAGCTAGAGAAACAGGCTCCCATGTGCTGAGCATCCCCTCAGCTTCTCTCTCAGCCTTCTGGTTATATCTAAAAACAGGAAGGGATTTGTGAATCTGGGGCTACAGGGCAGATAGTCTCCAAACGAAGGTTAAGAGATGGAGTACCGCTAAAGCACAGAAGGCCGTGTCCTTAAAGGTTCGTTCTGATGTCACCCAAGTTTAATTGTTCTAGCACTTTAAAGCTAGGCCTGTAAGCCCAGCACTCAAGGGCCTGGGACTAGGACTGCTGTGAGTTCAAGGACAGTCTAAGTTACACAGTGAATACCAGGTCAGCCCGAGCTGTAGTGTAGACTCTCTCAAAGGAAGTTTTCACCCATATTGAGAGTTCTGAACTCTTGATTTTCCTTCTGGGGCCCAGGGCGACTACGTGCACAAGTCCGTGTTCATCATTTTTTTCCAAGGTGATCAGCTGAAAAACAGGGTCAAGAAAATCTGTGAAGGGTAAGAGATGTTACCTGCAGCCAAGAGGCACAGCTGTAATGTCTGTTAAAGGCTCAAAAAAGTGAAGCCTGCAGACCCCTCAGTCTGCTTTCACTGTGAATGACGTTAGGAGTATTTGAAACCATCAGATGTAGCTCAGGTTTTACTTTATGTATTTTTTTGTAAGTATCAGAAGGCCGGCTGAGGGGCTGTGGAGATAGCTCCCTGGATAAGGTGCTTACTGCACAAGCATATGGCCTGGAGCCTGGATCCCTAACACCCACATAAGTGCCAGGTGCGCATGGCAGCTATCATCCCGGCATTTGGGAAGCTGCTGGTAGGATCTCAGGAGCATGCTGGCTAATTAGGCTCTCTGCATGGGTGAACTCTAGGCTCAATTGAGACTCCACCTAAATGACTCCTGGTGTCAACTGTGGGTCCCCAAATTATGCACACACATGCGCATGTCCCTGCCCACACACATACATATATATACACATGCATGCTACACACACATACTCATGTACCATTCCAAAAACCCCAGCAAAGTCCTAATTCCTTTATTCAGGGACTGTGGGTTTGCATGCCAACATAGTGCCACAGACATTGTATAAACTTTCTGGTATTCTGGCTATGGACAGAAATTTTACCATGTCATTTTTCTCTAGTAATGTCTAATAAAAATTGTTTTTTAAATTATTTTTTCAACGTTCTTTTGTAAAGATTTGTTTATTTTGTGTTTATGAGTGTTTTGCCTGAATGTGTTATGTGCACCACATGCATGCCTGGTGCCTTTGGAGGCCAGAAGAAGAGTGTCAGATCCCCTAGAACTGGAATTACAGGCAGGTGTGACCCACCACTCCGGTATTGGGAACTGAACCTGGGGCCTCTCAAAGAGAAGCCTGTGCTCACAACTGCTGAGCAATCTTTCCAGCCCCTTATTATTTTTTTTTTAAATCTCAAAATTCTTTCAAAGATGTAGAGAATGTCAAGACTGTTAAGCATTATTGCTGTCTGCAGGCCACTTCACATGAGTGATTAATGATCATTACCACCACAGGCCAGTCTGATTGTGCTTATCCTAGAGTAAACTAGGATTATTTTCCAAGGGGATTTACATTGAATGCACTAAACTTCAGTGTTCCTAAAGCTGTTCCTGTACTCTCCAGGTTCCGAGCCTCTCTCTATCCCTGCCCTGAGACTCCACAGGAGAGGAAAGAAATGGCTTCTGGAGTCAATACCAGGATCGACGACCTCCAAATGGTACAGGGGGACCATGGGGATCGGACTTTGTGACCTACTATGGTAGTGAGCCAGTCTCCTCCCTTAAACCCTCCACAGTTTGTTGAGGCACCTGTAGCAGTTGGATACCAAAAAAAGAAATGTGTGTGGGTAGGAAGTCCCCCTAGGGACGGGCAAAAGTCTCAGGATAGGACTGTTAAAAATAGCATTAGTTATCCTCCAACAAGAAAGGAATGCTAAGCCTCTGGAATCCTTATTGGTTAAAGAGCAGTCCGTTCCCCTCCATTTCATGAATCTGAGATGGTTTTTTTTACAATAATACATTTTTCTTAAAATGTGTTGCATTAAGAAAAAGAAAAGTCAAACAACCCAGAAGTCCATGTAAAGCCAACTCCGTCCTCACACAACTCCGTCCTCACACACTCTTCCCAGCAGCCTCTGTAACAGCACGATGTGTCTTCTGGTTACCTTTGATCTGAACCACATGGTCCAGTCAAAGAGCCTGGAGGTAACTCTTGAACCCAATAAGAGGACTGTTAGATTTTTATCAATTTACAGTGGGAAAGTCACGCACATCGTAGTTTTGAAGGCTTCTAAGGGAGGAGCCGTGATTTGTGCTTATTTGGAAGGAAAAGCTGACCAGGGCTTGTTACTTCAGGAAAGAAAGAGTGCACTAGTTGTTTGTTTTCCTTAAAACATTAACAAACACCCCGCCCCTCATCCCAGGGCAGTTCTTTGTAGCAGTGGCATTGTCACAGATAGCAGTGGCTCTGTTTCCCCTCCAGCCTCTGCTGTATAGGACCTGCCAGCTTGACTTGCTGCTGGAGAGATATATTTACCCATTTAACCGTGGGAAAGACAGAGAGTTGATGTTTGTAAAGAACTGTTGTTGGGTGGTATAAGCTATTTTAACCAATCCTGGGATCTACATCATACCCTTTCTAGGCTTATGGGTAATTTTAAACAGAATGTGTCGGAGCCATTGTGAATGACTAGAATTTGATTTTTTAAAAGTCCAGCTAGGGGCCAACATGATGACTTAGCAGATAAAGACATCTGACACCAAACTTAACATCTCCTCCACATCACACACTGTGACACAACATGCTTGTACACACACACACACACACACACACACACACAGAGTTTTTGAAAAGTTAAAAAAAAAAAATGGCCAGGGCTGGAGAGATGACTCAGCAGTTAAGAGCACTGGTTATTCTTCCAGACATCCTGAGTTCAATTCCCAGTACCTACATGGTGACTCACAACCATCTGTAATGGGATCAGATGCCCTCTCCAGGTGTGTCTAAAGAGAGCAACAGTGCATTTATATACATAAAAATAAATAAGTTGCCAGGCAGTGGTGGCGCATGCCTTTAATTCCAGCACTTGGGAGGCAGAGGCAGAGGCGGAGGAGGAGGAGGAGGAGGAGGAGGTGGAGGAGGAGGTGGAGGAGGAGGCAGAGGCAGAGGCAGGCGGATTTCTTAGTTCGAGGCCAGTCTGGTCTACAGAGAGAGTTCCAGGACAGCCAGGGCTATACAGAGAAATCTTGTCTCGGAAAAAAAAAAAACAAAAAAAAACAAATAAATTAATTAATTAATAAGTTAATATTAAAAAAAAAGAAGAAGTCTAAAGAAGTCTAGCTATAGAAAACTTTTCAAAGGGATCGAAAAGCAAGAAGAAAGAGGAAAGCAAATAAAACATCAGAGCTTTCAAATTCAGACATTATTCAGATTGACTATTAAGAAAATTTAGTGTTATTTTTTTATTTATTTGTTTTTTGAGACAGAATTTTTTTGTGTAGTCCTGGTTGTCCTGGAACTCCCTCTGTAGACCAGGCTGGCCTTGAACTCAGAGATCTATCTGTCTCTGCATCCTGAGTGCTGGGATAAGAGGTGTGTCCCACCACCACCTGGCAGCTTCAGGTTCTCAGCCTTACTCTATCCCTGTGTCTTTCCAAAAGAAGGTAGAAAGAATTATGAAACAGTCATAACTAGCAGGAAAGAAATGAGTGTGACACACTCCTAAAGTGACATGGTTCCCAAGCATGGTGGCATTTTTTTTTTTAACCTATAGAAGTCACCTCCTTTTTGCAAGACAGTCAGGGATTAGCTGCTGCCCTGTGACTGGAGGCTTTTCCTTTACGTAATTAACGTGAAACTCTTTCCTTTTCAAAGAATTTAAAATATCTTTTCAAAGCTTTAAGAGATTCTCACACAGGAGTGTGAGAGTGGGTCGTTGGCACAGTTCCTTCCAATTGGGAGCAGTGGGCTTAGCTTCATTTTGTAAAATTACGTCTTTATTTCATTGTATTGATTGTATACATGTGTGCTGGCGCATCATGGCACACACGTGGAGGTTAGAGGACAACCTGTGAGATCCCTTATCCCCTCCCACCTGGGAATGGTCCTCAGCTTCTCAGGCTTGGGGACAAGCACCTTTACCTGCTAAGCTCTCCATCGCACCAGCTCCTTAGTTTCCTATAACTACTAACATCTTTCATATTTGATGATAAACCAGGCACAGGAATGTAGACTGTCCCTGTGTCGTCCTCTAAGGGCGTCTGTACTGGTTTTTAAAGGGCCAACACACAAGCTGTTTCCACCCACACCAGGTAGTGCCTGGACATGTTGTCGCTCACTGTCCACTGGTCCTCTTTTAAAAAAAAAAAAAGATTGATTTTTATTATTTTTAATTATATGTTTGTATGCATGTTTATGTGGTAATGTGAGTGCATGTGACTTTGGAGACCAGAGACATTTGTGTGGGATCCCCTGGGGCTGGAGTTACAGGTGGTTTAGAGCCACCCTGTCATGGGTGCTGGGAACTGAACTCTGGCCCCTGGGAAGAGCAGCAGTGGCAGCAGCAGCAGCAGCAGCAGCAGGAGCCCTGAGCTGTGAGCCATCTCTCCAGCCCCTAGAAAGTCACTGACCTTGAACAATGCAAGCAAAGCCAGGGGTCTTTCTGTGTTGTGCCTTGGATTAGTGGTAAGATTGAATATTGAGAAAAAAACAAAACTAAACTAAACTAAAAAATATTTTCCTGTTTGTCATCAGCTTGGAGCTGCATGAAAATAGTTATAATCAGAATTCATTTTCCTTCTTTTTTTTTTTTTTCTTTTTTGTGGTGGTGCTAGAAATTGAACCTAGGGCCTCATGCATGCTGGACAATTTCCTCTACTATTGAGTTATTTTCTCCACCCCAGAACTCAAATTTTATGAGCCAGAGACACAATTCATGCTTTCATAGCATGTACAAGGTCCTGAGCTCCGTCCCTAAGCCCTGTGAGAACTCACATTTCTTGCAGTTTGAACCCCACAACCCTAAACCTACAGAACCCCAAATAATATACCTTGCTAGAGGGAGAATAAGACTGTCTCCTGGTGATCCTTTCTAGAAAGCAATGCCAATTTGCATCCTGCACTATGATGGAAGACTTGTGTTGGAAGATACCCTCCCCTTCTCCTTCCTCTCCCAAAAGGTTCTGAATCAGACAGAGGACCACCGCCAGAGGGTTCTGCAGGCAGCTGCTAAGAACATCCGGGTCTGGTTCATCAAGGTGCGGAAGATGAAGGCTATCTACCATACCCTGAACCTGTGCAATATAGACGTGACCCAGAAGTGCCTGATCGCAGAAGTCTGGTGCCCTGTCACCGACCTGGACTCCATCCAGTTTGCGCTTCGAAGAGGCACGGTGAGTCTCCATCTGGCAGTGAACCTGGTGGGCAGGAGGCGAGCCTCCTACCACTCAATTTCGTATTTATGACATTTTCGCTTTCAGAGTCCTTCTAATGTGTTCTTCTACCCTGAGAGTATGCTCTATCTGTCGTCTGGAGGACTGGCCTTCTTTTCCAGAGCAGAAACTGCAGCTCAGTGCTGTGAAGGGATTTGGTCATGGCTGTGATTCCTCAGGGCAGACCTTGATGGAACGTTAGCTTCCTGGCTCACGCTTTCTGTTGACTGTTCCTACTTGGTAGTTACAGCAGCCTGCTTTCTAAGACACTGACCTCAGTAAGCCAGGGAGGGTGTGTACATGCTCATTTTGTTTCTCATTTTGTGGCGATCCTCAATCATAAAACTATTTTCATTGCTACTTCATAATTGTAATTTTACTACTGTATTGAGTGGTACTGTAAATATCCAGTATGCAGGATATCTGATATAAGACCCCTGGAAAAGGGTGGTTCAAACCCCCTAAGAAGTCTTGACCCACAGGTTGTAGAGGGAGGGTGGACTTGTTTCTAACTTATATGACTAGAAAAGGCATCGGGAGAAGCGGGGTTTGGTGGAACAAGGGGTGTCACTCAACCACAGAGCGTTGGGTTGGCATGTGTGAGGCCCTGGGCTTGGTCCCCAGAGCTGAACACAAATGGGCAAACTTCGAAAGGGTGACGTGTGATCACAAGCCAGATGGCACAGTGGGTACATACTTGGGAAACCGTGTGGACAGGGCAGGGGAGGTGGCTGAGCTGGGCAATTGCGTGTCTTGGGAGTACAAAGCCCTGGCTTTTTTCTTTGTATGCTTTGCTCTTCAAGACAGGGTTTTCCTGTGTAGCCTCTGCTGTCCTGGAACTCACTCTGTAGACAAAGCTGGCCTTGAACTCAGAGCTCCACCCCCCCAGCTCTGCCTCCTGAGCACTGCCAGTCCTTGCGAGCTGAAGCCCTAGTTTAATCTCCAGTGCCACCATAAGCCAGGATGGTGGCATATCCTTGTAATTCCAGTACTTGGGAAATAACAGCAAGGGCGATCAGGAGTTCAGGGTCCTCCTTGGCTGTCTAGTAAGTTTGAGACCAGCCTGGGCTACATGAGCCCTGTCTTAACAAACAAAATCTCCCAAAACAAGAGGAAAATCACTGCAGATAGCAGCCGGAAGTACAGTGAAGTAATTAGTGCAGCGTGTTAGACGAGAGCAGGGTTTCTAATGGTTCATCTGGAAGAGCAGCAGCTGGACGTGCGTCCAATAGATTGAATGCGGTTATGAATGACTTTTCAAAAGTCACGGGATTTAAAACTTACTCTGGGAGGTTAGAGAGGCCGTGAGTTATGTAGCTGGGATCAAAGCAGATTCAAAAGCGTGACCAGCAGACCATGAAGAGCCGAGAAATCCTGAGGGTTGGTGGCCAGTCACGAGGCTACTGAGAATATAGAGTGGTCTTTGATGAGGACTGTGGGCAGGACTTGACAAAACCTGATGGATTTGTGAGACATTCTCAAAGGAAAAAGGAATACATTATCTATCCATCCATCCATCCATCCACCCATCCATCCATCTATTTTAGTAAAGTACAGTAACAAGATTAAAAATGGTTCTTAGGCACCAAAGCTGTGTGTCCCAGGCAATTAAAGTTCATAGGAGTCGGAGCCCAGCAGGAGGGCCTTCTTAATGGGGAGGATAGCGGGCTGACCTGCAGTCACACCAAGGCCCTGAATAGAAATCTGTGAGAAAATATCAAGCAGAGAGTAGGGCTAAACTAAAGAGATCAGAGTGTTAGCAAGCATGGAGGCACCTCAGAGGACCTCAGAGGACCTCAGGGGACCTCAGAGGTGATCCTGGAGAGAGGAGTCCCCAGAGTCCTGCAGTGTCGCTGGATGGGCTGGTGTGTGGTCAGTGGTTTCATGAGCATCTTAGCTGAACCCCAGGCCTTCATGAAGGTCTCCTTCAAGGGCTCCTTCCCCCTCAGCCTCCTGGGTGTGCCACTGCCTGCCTTACAGTTTTTTCACCATAATGATGTACTTTCTAAGAATTCATTAAAGCTCACTTTTTATTTTTTATTTATTTATTTATTTGCCTGCAGATATCCACTCTGTTTGCTTTATTTATTACTGTTTTCAATTGTTGAAATAATTTCTCACTGTGTAGCTCAAGCTGGCCTTGATGCCCAGGCCTCGCGGTGCGCTGGGGAGCTCAGCCATGAACCACCATGGCGGGCTCCAAGACTTAACAGAAATCTTCTGTTGTCAGTTTTAGATCTAGTCCCAGTTTTCCCAAAGACTGAGAAAAACATAAAGTAACTTGATTTTTCTTAGTTTAATTGGAATGTATGTATATAAAAAAAAATACATGTTTTATATGTGCAGAGTGAATGATAATATGTATGCATACCTGCATAGCCACGAGGACAACCCAATTCTGACATGTTGCTAATGTTCCCCCAGGAACACAGTGGGTCCACTGTCCCCTCCATTCTGAACAGGATGCAGACAAACCAGACACCCCCGACATATAACAAAACCAACAAGTTCACCCACGGCTTCCAGAACATAGTAGATGCTTATGGCATCGGCACTTACCGAGAGATTAACCCAGGTAAAAGCATTTGATGTCTTCCCCTAGCAGGTGTGTCTGGTCCTCAGCCTACTGGATGCCTATGCCTTAGGATAGCTATGAATGCAGCCCAGCAAGAAATCACAACCTTATTGAATGTTTTAAGAGCTTTTGTGTGTATGTGCGTGTGCGCCGTTCCCTAGTGCAAACTTCGTAAACAATGTTTTGTCACAGGGTCAAGAGACTAGACATGTCTATCACTTCATTTGTTTCTTTTAATATTTTAAACTGTTTTTGTTGTTGTGTTGTTTTGTTTTGAAACAAGGTCCCATCATTTATCCCTGGCTAGCCTGGAATTTTCTCTTGTAGACCAGCTTGGCTTCCAAGTCACAGAGATATGCCTGCACCTGCTTCCTAGAGCTAGGATTAAATGCGTGCACCACCATGCCTGGCTAGTATTTCAGTTTTAGACTCTGTGAGAGAGCTGTTTTAAAGTTGTAAAGATGGCCAGACTTGAGTTGGTTTGTAAGTCCTGTGAAATGTGCCCACTGGACACGAGCAGATCCATCACTGAATAGTGCTTCACTGTGAGCTCCTTAGTAAATGCTGTGTGTGTCCCCGGCGTCTCAAAAGAGTAACATCGCTGGGAATTGTGGCACACACCTTTGTTCCTAGCACTCTGGAGACAGAAGCAGGCAGATCTCTTTAGTTCAAGGCCAGCCTGGTCTACAGAGCAAGTTCTAAGCCAGACAGGGCTACACAGTGAAACCCTGTCTCAAAAAACCCAACCAAACACACACTTGGCTTTGGGGGACTGCTTTAAACATACTTTTTTCAAGTTGACTTCTATTCTAGAATGACTTCTTGGTTTCCCTGTCCTGAAGCTAGACAAAAAACACAGCAATAAGAACTGTTTTCAGCACAAGTCAGAAGGTCTCCTGTGTTGAGTTAATTATCGATTCAAGAGTCGGAGCATTCAGTTTTAGCCTGCAGCTCAGAAATGGTTGCTGCACAGAGAGGCAGTGGCTGGTCTAGCCCAGAGCCGAGTCCCGATGCTGAAGGAAGGGAAGAGAACAACATGCTAGTGTTATCAGGGCTCTGTTTCCCTTCATCCTCTCAGTGTGAAGTGTCAGCTGTAGCATACAGCCGTCAGCTGCTCTGTGGGGTGTGGACCTCACTGTGACAGACTTTCCTGAGAGAGGATCTATTCACACAGCATGCAGGAATAAGCATCCCACATCAGCCTCAGAGTGCAGACAGGAATGAGGCATGTGGGGACTCGTGCCTTTATTTAACTCGTGCCTTTCCCTCTGGCTCCTTTGTAGCTCCATACACTGTCATCACCTTCCCCTTTCTGTTTGCTGTGATGTTCGGAGATTTTGGGCACGGCATTTTGATGACACTGTTTGCTGTGTGGATGGTGTTGAGGGAGAGCCGGATCCTCTCCCAGAAGCACGAGAATGAGGTACTGTTCCGGTGACCCCTGCACTGGACTGGGTGGTGAGGTCGCTGCAACATTCATAACGATCGTAATGATCAGAAGGTCCATGAAGTTACCAAAAGGGAATAGGAAGTTGTTTGAACATTGAAGAAGCCATGTACTGAACCAGTGAATTTATATTTTGGCATTTTTCTTATTTCATTTGTGGTTCTGGGGGTAATTCTTGATGTCACTGGGGCTGGGCTAGTACTCTGACATTGAGCTACTTCTCCAGCCATCTTAGCCTTATATTTTGGTTGTTGGTTGAAGCTTTCAGAGCCAGAATGGGGTGGGCTACTGTGTGGTTGGTGTAAGGAGCGTTGACACAGGGGTGCTGCCACAGTTCATTTTTATAACCCCTTTCCTCTGGCTCCCAGATGTTTAGCATGGTGTTCAGCGGCCGGTACATTATTCTTCTGATGGGACTGTTCTCCATCTATACTGGACTCATCTACAATGACTGTTTTTCCAAGTCTCTGAATATCTTTGGGTCATCGTGGAGTGTACGGCCAATGTTCACTCAAGGGAACTGGACGTAAGTTGCAGAAGACAAAAGCCAAAACTTATTCCTTGTATGTTCAGCTCTGACTTGTAGGGCCAGCAGTAAACTAACACCGGTTAGGAAGTAGTTGAAAATGTTTGGTTCAGAAGGACATATTGTCTCCTCTTATTTATACTCCAGTCTGTGAAGGGCTTTACGATTGGTTCAGCAAATAGCAAGGATCTGAGCCTATAAATTAATGTAATCTATCTTCTTATTGGCTTGTAAATTAAAAGCAAGTTACCTAAATGCCCTACTTAGTTATATATTAGTGCTTAATTTTTTCTTTTTTTTCTTTTAAGATTTTTTTTTCTATTTATATAAGTACACTGTAGCTGTCTTCAGACACACACTAGAAGAGTGCATTGATCAGATCCCATTGCAGATGGTTGTGAGCCAACATGTGGTTGCTGGTAATTGAATTCAGGACCTCTGGAAGAGCAGTCAGTGTTCTTAACTTCTGAGCTATCTCTCCAACCCTTAATTTTTCTTTATGTTGGATTCCCTGTTGTTCTTAACTACGAATTCCTCTTTTCTTCGTGTGTGTGTGTGTGTGTGTGTGTGTGTGTGTGTGTGTTTATTGTGTAGAGATGCAGGCGTGTGTTGTGAAGGCCCAAGGTTGATGCCGGCTGTCTTCCTAATGACCTTCTCCTTACACACGGAGGCTTCAGGGTCTCTTCCTGAACCTGGAGCTTGCCACCAGCCAGGCTGGTTAGATCGCTTGTTTGTCTCTGCCTCCCATAAGGGCTGCTACACCTGCCTGGCTTTTATGCAGGTTCTGGGGATCCAAACTTTGGTCTCCATGCTTATCAGGCAAGCACACTCCCCCCAGCCATCTCCCTAGCCCCTAGTTTCTTTATGTTCACTGAGGAATGGAGATGGCTGTAGTCTTTATGTTCACTGAGGAATGGAGATGGCTGTAGTCTTTATGTTCACTGAGGAATGGAGATGGCTGTAGTCTTTATGTTCACTGAGGAATGGAGATGGCTGTAGTCTTTATGTTCACTGAGGAATGGAGATGGTTATAGTCGTTTCTTTTGTGCTTAGTTTTTGGTTTCCTTTTCTCAATCACAAATAAATGTGGCTTTCTCTAACAAAATAGGGAGGAGACGCTTCTGGGGAGTTCTGTGCTCCAGCTGAACCCCGCTATCCCTGGAGTTTTTGGTGGCCCGTACCCATTTGGCATTGATCCGGTAAGTGTGCCTCTTTCTGACATGTGGCTTTTCCCTGAAGATTGATGCTTGTGTGAGTATTAGAGTTGATCGGAAGGCCTTGTGTGTGCTAGACAAACGCTCTCTAGCTCTGAGCTGCGTGCCAGCTCTCCATTTGTTATGTTTTGTTTCATTTTAAGATAAGTTCTCAGCAGGCTGTCTTTGAACTCACTTGAGCTCAAGCAGGACTTGAACTTTTTAATCTTCCTGCCTCAGCTTTGAAGTTTTTAACTGATCTTGAAATGAGAGGTTTAAGGTAGGGATAACTGGAGCACACCCATAATCCCAGCACTTGGGGAGTTAAGGTAGTAAGAAACATCACTCCAAGTATGAGACCAGCTCAGGCTTTAGAGTAGAACCTGTACAAAAACAAACAAACAAACAAACAAACAAACCACCACCATCAAGAAACGAAACAAAAAACCAAACCCCAAAACTGACTTAAATACTAAAAATTAAAGCAGGAGCCAGGAGGTGCTCAGTCAATCCAGTGTTTGTCATACAAGCGTGAGGACCCAGGTGTAGATCCCAGCAGCCACATAATGGCTGGCATGTTGGCGTGCACCTTTAGCCCAAGCACTATGGAGTAGAGACAGGCAGAGCCTGGGTGATCATTAAGCAGCCACTAGCTGAGTCAGAGAGTGGTGGAATCAGTGAGAGACCCTGCCTCAAAAAGCCAGGTGAGGGACGACTAAGGAAGAGCCAGCATCAGCCTCAGGCCTCCGTGTGCACACGTACACATAGACACACTCAAAGTGTTCTTAAAGCTTAAAACAAAATGTAAAGAAGTGAAGATATGTTAAAAATTGCAGGGTTTTTTAATGTGCATATAAGGGCTCCTGTTCTTGTGGAAGTATCATTATGGGAAACAAATAACATTTTCCTGTCATTACTCCTCAGCATAGAAGTCTCAAAGGAACTTCTTTTTGGGTTGTGTTGTATTAGAATGTTTTGTTTTGATATTTTGTCTTAGTGTGGCTGGAACCCAGTGTCTCAGGCAGTCTAGCCAGGCATTCCAACCATGGAGTTATGCCCTCAGCACAGAATGCTTGAATCGCTTGCCTTGAGTTCACTTAAGAGGAAAAAAGGCACTAAATTAATCCTGCATGAAATTAGGAGAGAATTTCCAACAATTTTTGCACTAATACTTCTGCAGTTTTGTATTATGTACCTGTGCCAGGAGCTATACTTAGTGGTTTTGTCTTTATTTTTCTATGTTCTGGGTATGGTGTTTTGCCTCTGTATATGTCTGTACATCGTATGTATGTGGTACTTGAGGAAATCAGACATTAGATGCCCCAGGACTGGAGTTATAGGTCCCCTGGATGAACAACAAATATTACTAAACCACCAAGCCCTCTCTCTAGTCCCCAGTTGACACTTAAAAAGTAGGTGGTCCAGTCATGGTGGCACATACCTGTAATTCTACACACTGGGAACATAGAGCATTGAAGGTGCTAAGGGCTTGGCTCTATAGTGGTATACTATAGTCATGTTTTTAAAAGAAGTCTTGGAGCTGAAGAGATGGCTTAGTGGTTAAAAGCACTCATTGCATTTCCAGAGGTCCTGAGTTCAATTCCCAGCAACCACATGGTGGCTCACAGTCATCTGCAATGCCCTCTTCTCGTGTGTCTGAAGAGAGTTGCAATAGTACATAAAATAAACAAACAAATCCTTAAAAAAATTCTGCTTGAAAAAAAAATTACTTCTTAAAAAAATGTCTTTACCTTTTAGAGATCCATACTAATATATTTATAAGTAAAACACTAGGCTATTTCAGCTTTGTCCCAAATTAATATGCAAGTGGGGAGAGAGTATGTGGAGAAGAGGTTGGCCTTTAAATTGATGGGAATGAAGCAGGCACATACCTTTAATCCTGGCACCTGAGAGGCAGGTGGATCTCTGTGAGTTCCAGGCTAGCCTAGTCTACAAGCGAGTTCCAGGATAGCCAGGTTACACAGAGAAACCCTGTCTTAAAAAACAAAATCAAATCAAATCAATTAAGCTGATGGGAATGATCAAAGCTGGCTGATAGGTACATAAACATCTGTTTTAGTATCATCTTATTTGAATAAATTGTTTCAAATTTTCAACAAAAAGGGTATTCTTTAAGCTGATGTGTAGTGTTTTCCCACTTGAGAATTCTTTGTGTAACACCTTCCAGTTTTCTGTCCTTGTCACAGATTTGGAACATTGCAACCAACAAGCTGACCTTCCTCAACTCTTTCAAGATGAAGATGTCTGTTATCCTCGGCATCATCCACATGCTGTTTGGGGTCAGCCTGAGCCTTTTCAACCATATGTGAGTCCCTCTGTCCCTGTCATCATGCATTAGCCAGGTGACGCCTTTGCTTAAAGATATCACCCCTCTGGAGAGGAATCAGTAAGTCAGGGCTCCGGTCTATATTGTAGAAGCAATCTCTATTAAACAAACCTCATGGTCTTAAATGAAGCTTCGTATTAGTTCCTGATCTGTTTATAGGTACAAAAAAAATGATCTTTGAAAAAAAAAAAGATGCAGCAATTTTCCTGTGATTTAGTGAATTCTTGTTTTGAACTCTGTGTATGTGGTGGTTGTGTGCACATGTGTGCTGTGTGCCCACAGGGGCCAGAGGCATCAGATCCCCTGGAGCTGGAGTTACAGAGGGTAGTGAGCTGCCTGATGTGGCTGCTGGCATCAGATCCCCTGGAGCTGGAGTTAGAGGGTAGTGAGCTGCCTGATGTGGCTGCTGGGGATTTGCACTTAGGTCATCTGCAGGAGCAGTAAGTGCTCCTGACTGATAAGCCATCTCTCCAACCCCATTTTTTCTTTTTTGATGTGTAATTTATACAAAATTATGAATCCATATATTAGATCTTCCATGGAGAGTAGTGGAGGTGGTCCGAGAGCCATTCAAGGCCCAGACGTTTGGAAGTGCAGTCTGCGTTGTCTCCAGTGCTCTGGCTGCTCCTCAGTGTGATGCAGGCAGAGCTAAGGGAACAATGTGTGGGCAAACCCATGGAGAACTCTGGTCAGCGCCCCGTGCCTTAGGCCTGCTGCTCTTAATGTCATTTCTCTTTCCCTTCTTAGCTATTTCAAGAAGCCCCTGAACATCTACTTTGGCTTTATTCCTGAGATAATCTTCATGTCCTCGTTGTTCGGCTACCTGGTCATCCTTATCTTTTACAAGTGGACAGCCTACGATGCCCACTCATCTAGGAATGCCCCGAGCCTCCTGATCCACTTCATAAACATGTTCCTCTTCTCCTACCCAGAGTCTGGTAACGCAATGCTGTACTCTGGACAGGTATGTCAGCCCCGAGGATGGGTGTTGTAGGTGGCTACCCAGGTCACAAAGCCACATGTAACTCTGACCCGGAAAAAAAGCCTAGAAACATTGTTCTGTAATACCTGGTTTCCAGTTTGTACCACCATATAGTATGAACTATATAGTACCATATAGTCAAACCACTCCCCCTATACCTCTTAGCACTGGAGTGTTCATTAATGATTCCATGCTATAAAAGATAGAATTTGTAGGGCTAAGTGCCACAGGCCTGTAATCTGAGCACTCAGAAGGCTGGGGTGGGAGCACGGAGATCTAGGCAAGCCTGGGCTCCCTAGTGAATTCCAAGCTACATAGTAAGGTCCTGTCTCAAACAATTAGGTGAGTAAAGGAGACATAATTTAGAACTATACCATTTGATGGGACAGTTACTGGGTTTGTCCTGGTGCCTGCTCATTCCTTAGAGATCACAGATCATAGTTATAGACCAATAAGAATATATTGTTTGGGGGGAAATGTGTGCTGCTGTAGGAAACAGTCTGTTTGCCTGGTGGACTTTGTTGTCTCTTACTTTGCAGAAAGGAATTCAGTGTTTCCTCATCGTGGTGGCGATGCTCTGCGTCCCCTGGATGCTGCTCTTCAAGCCGCTGATCCTTCGCCATCAGTACCTGAGGAAGAAGCACTTGGTGAGTGTCTTTCTGTGGCTGAAGGTTACTAGACTTTTTCCTCGTCTAAGATCCAGGCAGCGCCTTAGAGGATGTAATTAATTGTGCACACGTGCATGTATTCTGTTACGGATTTGGGTTACATATGAGCATGAACCCCGGGCCTGCCAATGTCAGAGACACCTGGATCGGAGAGAATAAATCATTATGTTTTTTTACCTTTCCTGGTGGTGATTTTTGTCACACTCTCCGCAGCAGAGGCCAGCCTTGAGCCCACACGTCTAGATGCGGCATCAGCCAAAACAAGGTTAGAAGAGCTGCAGACAGTGAGCTCACTCGTGTGGTTTGCCTGGGCAGCCACAGGACTGATCCAAAGATATTTGTTTTTTAATGAGACTATGATGCTTTCACCAACTGAAACACCTGGGAAAGGATCTGACTTAAAGCACACTGATTTTTTTTTTCTTCTTCTTCTTCTTCTTTTAAGAAGCAGCATATATACACACAGGTGTCTACTTAACATATGTGTGTATACCAACTCTACACACACACAAAGTTAAGCTTGCCAAATGTTCGATACTGCGTGTAATTTCTGGCTATCCAATAATGCTTACTGCATTGCCCGGGAAAACCCAAGAGATCTTATTGCATGATTCCCATGGCTGTGAGATGATCCCTCCGTTGGAGAGCAGCTGAGTTACAAGACCCTCCTTCTCCCTTTTCTGACCATCTTCATCCTTTCATGTGCCCTCCATTCGTCTCCCCTCCCCCTCCCCACCCCTCTCTCGTTCTCTTCTCCCTTCTTCTCTCCCATTCACTATCAGGAAGGGCAACCCGTGGAGGCCCCAGTCACACCAACCCCGAGCCAACAGGGACTAGAGGCAGCACCGGCTGCAACAGTGAGTCACTTAACTCCGACAAAGCAAAATGTTTAAAGAGGTGGCAGACAGTGCAGGTGAATTCTTTTCTAATGCTGTTGAGAGCGTGGCACGTGTGCTCTCAAGAAGGGTGGCCTTGCTGCTCACTGAGACCATGACAGAGGAGCCGTCTGCCTCTTAGGAATAGATCAGGTATCGTCTTTACCGTTGGCCTACGAAATTTCTGTTTGGTTGTATAAGTGCAGTCCTACCTTCGGGAGCCAAGTGACCCTCTTCGAGTCCCATCATCTTACTCCAAGATGGCAGCTTCTGGGCTCATCCACTTTTTTGTCTGTATCCTGTGACTGTGTCGGGGGGGGTGGGTTCTCAGCATGGAGACAAGAGGGGCTCAGACTCTTTCATTGATGTCTTTGTTCTCTGTGCTTGTAAGCCCTTCTTTAAGGGATACTTGTCCTTGTTTTGGGAGTTCAGCCATGACTTGCCTTCTTTAGAGAGGTCTGTATCTCTTTCCCTTACTGGGACATAGAAGGTCTTGTTTCTTCAACTGGTTTCCTGAGCCGGCCTGCGGGCTGCACATCTGTCAGAGCCACCAGAGCCACATGTCTAGACCCTCCCTTCTTCTGTACTAACCTACAATTCAGTGACAGCACTTTGAATGTCAGACATTTGACATCATTTCACCAGAATCTTAGAATGCACTGTGTCTATGCAGCCCCACATCTGAGATTTTCAATCTCTCTGGTCAGGATTGTCCTGTTAGCATACACCGCTTTAAGGGAGATGCATGCTCATGCCAGATGACACTTTAATCTTGCTGTGTGAAATTATTTTCAAGTTGAGGAACACACTGCCCAGCATTGATTTTCTCTCCCCATCGTCTTTTCTTGCATTGTTCTCGATGCCTTTTGAGTGTGACTCCATCCTCCATGCTGAGCTCCACAGCAGCCCTCCTCAGCTGGAAGCTCTCCCACTCGTGGTGTCTGCTCAGCTGTGTCCGTAGCCGAATCTCTTGCTGGAGAGCAGCCCAACAGCATCAGGGTGACCACATTCCAAGAAGGACCCTTGACCCTTGACCCCAGGGACTGAAGAGCATGGATCTGCTCCTGCTCTGCTTCTTGCCCCCCCCCCGCCTCTGC
>LR750307.1:262061-370783 GCA_902729485.2 Mus minutoides | reverse complement strand
GGGGAATTTTGAATTCAGAAGCTTTCCTCCTCTACCCTCTAAGACCCAGGCCAAGATACAATGGAGTCTCCCCGCCCCAGCCCCATGCCCTTTATAATGCTGAAAGCCCCCCTTCTGAAGGTAGGTAGGTGACATTTGAGCCTGACCTGGAAGTGCTTAGATTTTAGTGATTCCCAGATCTGAATCACCTAGTAAACTTTGAACATGGGCATTAAAACAGATGAGAGGAAGAAAAAGCAAAAGTGACCCATAATTCCATGAACAGAGAAAGAGAGAGAGAGAGAGAGAGAGAGAGAGAGAGAGAACTTTTATACTAACCAAGAAGCCTCAGTGCCCCTCCCCTAGCCTCCTCCTCCAGGACATTGTTATCAGGTGGAGGCTTTGCCTTCAGCACATATCTGTCATCTACTGAGACACATGTAGACAATGTGTACACCTAGAAGGAGAGCGATGTCTCAGGACCTATTTTAAACTGAAGCAGTCTTCTGCCTCTCGGTGTTTCTTAATAGAGTTGTCTTCTTAGAGGCTGCCAATCTTTTTATGGTACCTAACATTGCTGAGTGTAGTAGTGCATGCCTTTAGTCCCAGGCAGAGGCAGGCAGGTCTCTGAGTTCAACGCCAGCCTGGTCTATAAAATGAGTTTCAGGACAGCCAGGGCTACACAGAAAAACCCTGTCTCAAACAAGGCAGCTTCCGTAGAGCTCCTCCTGTGGCCTTTTCTGTGAGCCTTGTAAGACTGACTGGTGCTATAAGAAAAAGGGGAGTCTACCCCAATAAACCTTGGAGTCTAAACTGGTCAGCGAGTTGTAGTAAAAGAGGTACCCCAAAAGCTAAAGCTAAGAAAGGGAGCCACAGGGAAGTTCCCAGCTCTGTTTCCACATTGTTCAAGTTTACTGGAACAGTCACGCTGCAGGCAGGCAGTCCTCCAGCTTTGGGTTGATAGAATTCATAGGAAGTGGTCCAGGGGCTGCTTCCTCAGTCCCTTTCACTGTACCAGAACCCTCTGATGGAAAGGGATCTCTGCCTTACTTTACGTTTTTAAAGCTCAGAATTCTTTAGCTGCAAATGTGTGTCTGTTAGGATGTTGTGATGTTTGTTTTGTGTTCCAAGGCCTTGGGGAGCTCTTTGTTCCTACACAGGCCTGGTGTATTTCTGGTAGATGTTGCTGGAACCCTTGGGCTCCTGTTGAAAGCCTGTCAGAGCAAGGTATACTTACCATGTCACCCACTGCCATCCCTACCCCCACACTGCGCTTGGAAAGTCTCATCTTCAGTTCCGGCAACACTCAGGCCCTCTCAGACTTTACAGCTTAGCTGTGTTCATTGTGGGAGTGTTCACGCTCAGCTTCCCACCCATGCAGAACTCTGTGAGCATTGACCAAGGCAAGGTTGCTTTGTCTTGGTGTCACCGGAGGAGGTGGTAAAAGGCAGGGCTGCCACTCGTGGGGTCCAGAGTGGTGGTGGTGGCTGGGGTGGGACAGTTACTTGTTTTTATGTAGCTTGTCCCTTTGGTGGCCCCTGCTTCTGTTGATAGGATGTATGCCTTTCTGAGGATCATATGCACTAACCATCGCCCTTCCCCACCTCACAGAGTGCCGTATTAAAGCCCAGGCAAATACTGCTCTTTCTGTTCATCTGTGTAGGGAACTCTCAACTTTGGTGGGATCAGGGTGGGCAACGGACCGACAGAGGAGGATGCTGAAATTATTCAGCATGACCAGCTTTCCACCCATTCAGAGGACGCAGAAGAGGTAAGAGCCGGGGGCGCGGGCTTCCTCTCCTTACCTTGGGCAGCTCTAGGTCTTGTTTCCTAAGAGGCTTATTCAATCGTCTCCTTGAAAAATAAAACTACTAATGATTGGCCGCTGTCAGGCCCACTCAGGATGCCGCAGCTTGCCCTGTGGGGCCTGCTCTAATCTGTGGCCATAGAGCCCACCCAGCTTTGTTCTGCTCTTCTTGAATTCCTCGGGTCTGTGGTGCGCTGCATGCGACCGACCTCAGTGGTTAACTGCTCTCCACCCAGGTAGCGCCTAGCATCTCACCTCTTGTTAACCAGCACGCGAGCCTTCGGGATAGCATCTTCATCCTCTGGTCCCAAGGGCCTCACGCATGCTGACTAGCAGCTGTATTCAGGGCTTCTTTTTGAGGCCTGCCCCATCTGTGTGTTCTTGAGCCAGGGTTTTTGTTTGTTTGTTTTTCAAGAGCTTTTAAATTTTGCTCTCTGTCTTCTTTTTTGGCTAGCCTTTCCTTTTGACACTACTTCCAATTTCAGCTATTTAAAATGACCTCACTCTCCTTGCCTGAGCTTTCATGGTGTAATGCCTGCAAACCGAACTAGTAGTTCTCACCTTTTCGTTGAATTTTATTTTTATTTTTATTTTTTTAGCAAATAAAATAGCAGCAAGGGACCTAGGCTAAGTTTTTCGGACTAGCCACTTTGTCTATAGTTTTGTTTTTAATATGTGTGGGTTTTTTTTTAATTGCAAGAGTTGGGGTGCCTTTAAAAATACGTATCTTAATTCTGTGATTTCCCTTTACGTGTGTGCTAAAGAAGAGTGCCTCCAACACAGTATCCCCGTTAACCAGTCTTCCCCAAATAGTCAGAAATGCGTGCTCATAGCTTGTGACCTTGTGTGTGGCACGGCTTCCCATTAAGTGTGAATTTATGTTTTCAAGCCTACCGAGGACGAAGTGGTAAGACCTGAGCCTTCATGTCTATCCGGGGCTTCTCTCTTCCCATCCTTGTGCTCACTCTGTCCACCCTACTGCACCCTGGGGCCACACACATGACACCCGTGCATCCTGCATCTCACTGGCCATGTCTAACCAGTCTGTGAGCCTGCATCCGAAACAGTTCATCTCCATTAACTGCATCTCGTGTCGGTCACCTCTGTCCTCGTGCTGTTGACTGCTGATCTAATACCTCTGAGACTGGCTTGGAAGGAGCTGCAGGGAATGTCTATACTGGCATTCTTGAAATCATTACCCCCAGGGTTAAAGTTCCAGGGGTCTCCACCTTCCTCTCCTGTGATGTGTTGGTTGCTCTGCCACCGGGGGAGGGGGGAGTAGTGGTCCCCACCCTGCTCCTTTGAGTGCTTGCAAGCAAAGCTTACCCCTTCCTCCTGTCTGAGATGCAGCCTCTCCCGCTGCCCCCATCAGCTTGGTGGTACTTCAACTTAGGGCCACAAGACCCTTGCTTGGAGTCAGTCTTAGCTCCACATGACCTGGTTGAGAAGTGAACAGCTTTCTAAATAGCTTTGCCTCTCAGGTACATGTAGGGAATGCACAAAAGGCCTTCTATGTTAAGTACATGAAGAATAATAGAACGTAAAGAATGCTAAATGCTCAGGCCACGTCTAGAGTACCAGGCTTCATAGCTCAGCAGCAATCCATTCACCAGCACTCACATTTTGAGATAGGGTTGAAATGACCTTTCTGCACTGTTTGCGTCTCTCCCCTAAACTTCTCTCTAACATCCCTGTACCTGTGAACCGTTCCCTTCCCTCTCCCGGTCTCTCCAAGGGGCAGTGCATGACCATGGGAAAACCTTTGCTGTTCTGTGTCAAAGCAGGCAGTGTTTGGTCTCCCTGATGGCTGGAGAGGCCTCCTTGCCTGCCTCAACCACCTTTGCTCCTGGACCAGGTGTCTGTGCAGAGTTGCTGGCTAAGCTGCCTGGCATGGCTGGGGGAGGGGAGGGCATGAATGGGATCCCGTGTTGCTGAGGAGCCTGGCCCTCTCCTGTATCACCACCTCCCACAATACTGCTTTCCAAATGGCTACCTGCTGTGCCGGTGCCTTCCCCATCAGCAGAATGTTCTAGTCAGCTACCTAGTGCAGTGCCCTCAGACAGCCATGTCCCTGGGAGTTGGACAGTCAAAAAGATGGGCTCTGGTGGAGTCTTCCCATTCTCCAGCCACCGAACACACAAAGGAAGTTAGCTCTGCCTGGCTTCCACCATGGTTATAATTTTGTCTTTTTCTGGCATTGATTTCCCACAGCCAAATTTAGAAAACCAATATTTTTTGTAATGATTTCAAACAAGGGAGTCTTGCAAAGCGGTTCAGAGAACCTCTGTAATTCCCCACGCTGCTTGGATGTAAACACGTGTTTATTCCAGGCAGGGCAACTGAACCCTCGCCTTAGGAAGCACAGGTCTAAACCAGACCCAGACTAGCTGATATCTGGGAACTCTTTGAAGGCCATAACCATTCAACAAGGGTCGGTGGCCCCTCCCCCACTGTGTCTTCTCACCCACTGTTTCCACCAACTCATCACTGCTCACCCACCATCTGCCAGTCACGCCACGCACCCTCAGTGTGCCAAGCACTGTGTAATGCTATAAAAATGGAGAGATCGTCCAGACAAGGTAGGGAACTGATCTATTGACAGATTCCATGGTGGATATGTGCCCGGGAGCTTTGGGAGCACAGAAGGGCGCCTGACAGGTACCGGGGGAATTCCCTTAGGTTCCTCCTGAGCTGAGGCTGGCTGGGCAGGAGTGTTGGGAGGCAGGAAGAGAGGAAGAGGCGCAGACCCACCACCACATTAAAGAGATGCAGGCCCACAGGCTCAGCTCACGCCAGGAGTGGTCCAGCTTTGCTGGAGCTGATGTTGGAGCTGGGGACTCATGAGAGGGGGGTTGGCAGAGAGTGACAGAAGTTGTAGCCTCATTTTGGCAACAAGGAGCTCAGAGTAGTGAAGCTGAGGTACGTGGGCCCTGCTGCTGAAGTCCCATGGGGAGAGCTATGGAGTACGGGGGGTGGGGGGGGCACAACCTGGAGGCAAGGACATCCTGTGGTGTGATGTGATTTAGTAAAGGATTGGATAGCTTAAAGTGAATTAAGTCACTCACGTGGAGGAAGAGGGGTGGAAGGAAAGTCCCTGGCTTGGCTATGGGACAGCAGGCATAACCTTGTTGGGACCCGAGGACAGACCTCTGTGTTTCAATCAGTGATATTGAGTCTGGGGGTTTGTGGCACAGTCATTCTGGGGGATGATGGGTGAGAGCCAGGGCATAGACCAAACAGGCCGGAGAGAAGCTGGGAGAGAGCACAGATAGAGGGCAGAGAGGGGCTTGCTGTCACAGCAGACGTGCTTGTGTTGGGAGTGACGACTGCTTCCAAATGCGGGAATACATTTCTCCCTTAATTCTCATCCCTCCTGAGAAAAAACATTCCCAAGAAGCTGAGAAGGAAGGAAAAGGAAAAACAAGGGTATTGCTTGGAAGTGAAGGTTTTCCCCTTCTTTCCTTTCCTCCAGGATGGACATGGAGACAGTGTCTCCTGTAGCCCAGGATAGCCTAGAACTCACTCTGCAGCCAAGGTTGGCCTTGAGCCCTTCACCTTCCTGCATCTACCTTTCAAGTGCTGGGATCACAGGTGTCCACAGCTATACCTGGGTCTCCTTCATTTCACTTTTTTCCTTTAATTGAAAATACCTTTTCCACACACAATCTACTCCGACTATGGTTCTCCCTTTTTAATGAGAGTAACTTGGGCTGAATGAAGTGAAACACTGAGATCACCATCCCTTCACTGTGCCCAGGAGTAAAGGCCTTGGAGCTCCAGGCTTTCTTATGCATTAGTTCATTTAACCGGTATAGGAAAGGGCTCAGTTCCCATTGCTGGACTGAGGTAGCTCGGGGTAACAAAAGCCACTCATTTTCAGAGTAAGAGGCCTGAAGATAGAAAAGTCCCAAAATTCACAGGGTTAGACAGAGATGACTGGACATGAAGCATTTCCCAAGGTAGCTTGCTGGAAATGGCCCCTCTTCCTACTGGCCCTACCCTTGTCAGCACAGCCCCTTAATACAGGATAGAGATTATTAGCACACACCAGGTGCTCACATGAGGTCAGGGGAAGCCGACGGAGCCTCAGGAGCCCGAAGGCTGACAGTGATGTTGTGCTGCTCCCCGAGAGACAATGCCAGGAAGAAAAGTATGACTTGATCTGTGGCGGACTTTTTGATTTCTCCACCCGAGCCTTTCTAGAACATACTGAGTTCAGAAACTGCTCCTAAATGTGAGCTTCTTCCACATCCTGAGCTCTACCCCATCCCCGCTCCTTTTGTGCAATACAAAAAGTCAGATTGGACCCAGGCCAGGGCAAGCGTTCCGGCTGAGCTGTACCCTGGCTCCCCACACCCTTGCTTTATTACAGATTTTTAGGGACATGGTCTTACTATGCTGTCCAGGCTCTCCTCAGCCTCACAGCCTTCCCACCTCAGCCTCCTCCTCAGTGCTGGGATTAACAGTGTGAGCCACCAAGTCAGCCACACCTACAGTGTTTCCCAGCGAGCCCTTCATGTGGGAATCTGTGGACTTTTGGCAAAAATTTCTCCTGGTGATCTTCTCAGAAGTCAGAGAAGGAAGTTGTCTAGCTCTCAGAGGACTGAGAGGAGGAAGTAAGTAGGCTTGCAGAGCTGGATGTGCAAGTAGCTTCCTACCTGGGCGCTGCTGTCTGGCCTCGCCACATTCCCAGCAGAATGTGCACAGAGCTGCACTGTAAGGTGGCGATCAGCAGGGTCAGGCCACTGGCAGGGCCCCACAGTCTCTCGCACGAGGGTGTGTGACGGTTGATGTTAATTGTCAACTTGACAACATCTGGAGTCACCTGTAAGTTTCCGGCCTCCGAGAAGGTCAGTGCAGTTCTGTTAACTGAGGTGAGACAGAGTCTAAAAACAGGTGGCACCATTCCTGGGCACGGGCCCTGCACTGAAGAGAGGGGAAAGCAGGCAGACATACTGCCTTTAGTCCCCACCATGGTGATTGCACTGGGAACTGTGAGCCAAACTGTCTCCTCTAAGTTGCTTTTGTCGAGGTATTTAGTCCCAGCAACAGGAAAAAAAAAAAAAAAAAAAGAATACAGTGTTTACTGACTCAGTATGCCCCATTGTGGAGATCAGAGCCCACCAGAGAGAGAGAAAATTGTTGAAAACAGTGTGGCCAGGAGGTGGTGGTGCACCCATTTAATTCCAGCACTCGGGAAGAAGAGGCGAACAGATCTTGTGAGATCAAGGCCAGCCTGGTCTGCATAGTAAACTCCAACACAGCCAGGAATACACAGAGAAACCCTGTCTGGAAAAAAGCAAAAAAATAAAAAAATAAAAAAGATACACAATATGGCAGAGGTGGTGGCTCACACCTTTAGAGGCAGATGGAGTTCCCGAGTTCAAAGCCAGCCTGGGCTACAGAGTGAGTCTACAGGACAGCCAGAGCTACACAAACCTTGTCTTGAAAAAAAAAATGGCCCCCCTTCCCCAAAAAAGATATACAGTGTGGACCTGGAGAGATAGTTCAGTGGTCAAGAGCACTGGCTGCTCTTCCAGAGAACCTTGGTTCAATTCCCAGCACCTGCATGGATGCTCACAGTCTTTAATGCCTATTCCAGAGGTGCTAGTGCCTTCTACTGGCCTCTTCAGGTACTGCATGCACATGGTGCCCAGACATACATGCAGGGAAATAAGTCTTTGACAAGAGAGAGAGAGATACAGATACAGATTCAAATACAGATGAGTATAGTGGCACACACCACTAAAGCCAGCACTCGGAAATCAGAGGCAGTCAGATCTCTGAGTTCAAGGCCAGCCTGATCCACAAGGTGAGTTCCAGGCTAGCCAGGACTATATAGTGAGACCCTGTATAGAAAAAAAAAAAAGATACACATTGGGGCTGGATAGATTGCCGCTCTTCCAAAGGACCTAGGTTCATTCCCAACACCAGCATGGTGGTCACAACTACCTGTAACTCCATTTCCAGAGATCCAACACACACACAGGCATCTGGGTGGTGGTGGTGCACACCTTTAATCCCAGTTCAAGGCCAGCCTGGTCTACAGAGTGAGTTTCAGGACAGCCAGGGCTACACAGAGAAACCCTGTCTCTAAAACAAACCCAAAAGATAGACATTTCCTGGTCCACACTGTGAAGCCAGCACAAGGGAGGCCAAGGAGTTAGGTTCCAAGTTCAAGATCAGCCTGAAACTGCATAGTAAAATTCTGTCTTTAAAAAAAAAAAAGATACAGTATAGTGTATTGATAGGTATTAGGGTGCCCCAGTTGGAAGCAGGCCAGGAAGGATTTCTGGGGAAGTCACTGCTGAAATCACCACTCAATAGTCAATGCCAGTACTTAGCCCCTCTACAGGTAAGAGGTCAGCTATGAGAAGTGTAATCCTTGCCCTGGTATGGGCTCCGGGGCCCACTCAACTCCTGAGCACTCCCCTCCTCGCCTGATCATCTGCTCTGTGGTTTCTTCCCACGCCAGTTTGACTTTGGCGACACCATGGTCCACCAGGCCATCCACACCATTGAGTACTGCCTGGGCTGCATCTCCAACACCGCGTCATACCTGCGGCTCTGGGCCCTCAGCCTGGCCCACGCACGTGAGTGTGCTCTCTCTCCAGTCCTCTTCTCTGGGACCGCCCTTAGAGTAGTGGGGCCTTCCTCAGCATGGAAACACATGACGGGTCTCAAACCCACCCAGCTCCTGTCTCCAAGCATGAGCAAATCAATCGTGCCATCAACTCTTTCTCAAGTTAGCTGTTGATAGTGATCTTGCCCAAAGTGGTCAGGAACACAGGGCTCAAGAAACTCACCATGGAAATGGGGGAAGAGCAAACTGCCAGGCTCCCTTTTGCTAAACTCAGTTGCACCTTGTGTCTCCCCACCCCCAGAGCTCTCTGAAGTACTTTGGACCATGGTGATCCACATCGGCCTGCATGTCCGGAGTCTGGCCGGGGGGCTAGGGCTGTTTTTCATCTTCGCCGCTTTTGCCACGCTGACCGTGGCTATCCTGCTGATCATGGAGGGCCTCTCGGCCTTCCTCCACGCGCTGAGGTTACACTGGTGAGTAGCAAGGGGCCAGGGGTGGGGCAGGCCACACCTTTGCTCACAAAGAGTAGACCACCCTCTTGCTTAGTCCCAGAAGTGTGTCCCTCCTCCAGTTCTCAGCGCAGTGCCCCTCCCCCACTTCCCTGGCACAAAACCCCAAGGAAGGGCCACAGGAAAGCCCAGCTCATCTTTTCATGGCTTCCAGGAGAGGTCCTGCTCCTTGCTTCAGTATTCTGCAGTGCTTCCGATTGTGCTTATAAAGTGGAGAGGGAGTTGTGATAACAGGTCTTATTTTATTGCTGTTTGTTTAAACAGGGTTCTCACTATATAACTATATAGCTGGGCTGGCCTTGAACTCACAATTCTCTTGCTTCAACTTTTCAAGTGTTAGGATTATAGGCGAAAACTACCCTGCACAGCCAGGAGTTCATTTTGTGTGTGGGCGTTTCTGTTTTGTTCTGGCCTGTGACTCCTGTCTTTAGAGCACTAGACTGCACCCCTTACTGCCTTGGTGGGATGCTAGCTATACTAAAGCAGCTTTTCCAAAGGTGGTGGTGGTGTGTGTGTGTGTGTGTGTGTGTGTGTGTGTGTGTGTGTGTGTGTAGGGCTGTGGTGTGTGTTCGCTATTGTGCTGTGTGACCCTTAGGGACTCTATATGAAGAAATGGCTCAGGAATAGAGGAGCTAGAGGCTGGGTTGTGGCTGTGAGTTCAAATGAGGGTTGCCAGGCCTAGCAAATACCAGCACAAGAGAAGTCTAGCAACATGGCCCAGTTAAAGCATTTGCCATCAAGTCCGACAACCCTAGTTCCATCCCTTGGAACCACATGGTGGAAGGAGAGAGCCAACCTTTGCAAGGTGTCTACTGGCCTTCAGATGTGTACACTTACACCCCTAGACACACACACACACACACACACACACATACACATGCAACTGTAATTTAAGAATTCTTTAGTAATACAGGATGTTCAGTTAGATTAAGTTTCAGGTAAACAGTGAATATAAATTTGTATGAATATTTCTTAAATGTGCCTGAACCGTAATTATCCTAAAGGCCAGAAAACCTGTGTTTTGCTAGCAGCCCTGCCTCAGGCTCTGCCTCTTGGGGGCTCCATTTACCCCTTTGTGCTGTGTTCCCCATTTCCCAGCATCCTGGGAAGCTCTAGTTGACCCCACACTGTGAAGGGGTCACAAACTCAGAAAGCCCCGGCTGAGGTGGTGTGGGTGACCTCAGGGTTCCAGAAGGGCTTTGCACTGCCCTGACCCGAGAAGCCTCGCCTCTGTGACCCTCATCTTCCTCTCCTGGCTGCATTGCAAGTTTAAGATCCTGCGCCTGGCTGTACCAGGCTATGGGGAAACTTGCTGCATGTTAGGGGCAGGCTGTAGTCCTCCCTCCATAGCAGCTTTAGAAGGCCTGTGCTGCTGTGTCAGCAGAAGCTGTCTCTGAGCTGGCCCTCTCCTCCTGGCTCCTCTTCTCTGTACCCAGTGGTTTGTTTACTGTAAGCCTGGGAGGTTGGGAGTGCTGCATGCTTTCAGCTGCTGGCCTGGCACACCCTCTTCAGTTTATCAGCCAGCATGCTCCACTCCGCAGCATACCTCCTACCTCCCCAGCCACTCCAGTGAGGAATGTCTGTGCAACCAGCCCCACCCCGTCCTGTGACTCCCTTTTTCTTGTCCTCTTGACCCCCTTTGCTTTCGTGTTCCCATCTGTGTCTCCTGAGCAGATCTGAGGGAAGAGCGCCTACCTCTCCTTAGTTCCAGCCTGTGTTAAAGCCTGGTTGCCTCCCACGCTGGGCACGGTGAGGAGCCATGAGGCAGATCAACAAGGCAGGGAGGGGCGCCCCATCCTGAGTAGGTTGCCTGGCCCTGGGTTTCACGTTTATCAGGAGCGGAGGCAGTTTGGGATGCTAGGTTTTATTGCCAGATCGGCCATGATTGCAGGCTCACCTTTGGCCTTTAAGTGACCGTGTGCCTTCCCCCACTCTCCTGAAGGAACATGGAGGCGTAACAGTGGTGTGAAGTAGGCTTCTGAGACAAACTGACCTCGCTGGCAGCTGATCCTGAGCTCTCTGAACATGACATGGTCTCATGTGGAGAGAGAAGACGGTAGCCACGAGGCAAAGTTACTGTGAGAAACAGAAAATAATATACACGCTAAGTGTCTGTTACATGGCCTGACACACCATAATAGACCATGGCTAAAAAGTACACTGCCCTACAGAGATCTGGCTGCATGCCCTATAAACAAACTTCTTAGGCTGGTTAGAGGATGAGGGGGGGGGTGCCTGCTGTCATCTGAATGCCCTCACGTATACTCTGCGAGCACAGGCTTGTAGTATGCGTCTCACGTTATTTGTCTGTCTGGCAGTGTAAGTATTGAGTAGAAGAGGAGAATTGGAGGAAGCCCCCTGCAACTTTCAAAACCCTGGCTTTGGAGGGATGGGTGGGTGCTGAGATGAGGCACCACCAAGTTTAATTGGTGCTTGGGCGCCCTCTATTGGCCAAATGCAGAAGTATGCCGAGACCTAGAAGGAGCTGAGCAGGTGTTTTGGTGAGTGGTGGAACAGCTAGCTGGTCCTTGCCAAAATGGTCCAGGGATAGTACTCCTGATTCCTGGCACCAGACACAAGCATCTTCACGCCTCACACAGGCTCTTGGCATTTCCCTGATACACAAGTTCTGAGTTTCTGTGGTGGGATTGAGAAGAAAAACACTTAATTTGAGTTTGATTTGATTTGATAGCACAAGCCACTAATCTGAGATTTGTGAAGGTCATAAAGCCAGTGACATTTGAAGATATAATTTCCTTCTGGGTTGTGCCTCTTCCCACCTACCGCGTAATGTGCCCTTGGTATTCATGCCCACCATAATTAGACAGGAAGCAGGAATCTGGTTATAACCAGCCATCAGGATAAAACATAAGACTGTTGTCATGAGACAGGAGTCCATATGTGTCCATGCTGGTTAATGAAACAGAACTGGGAGTAGGCCTGAGAAACGGTGTGGTGCCAGAAAAAAAAAAAAAAATCCTGGGAAGATAGTCACAGCTGACAGCACTGCCTGGGGTCCAAGCCATCAGACCATGAACCATGGAGGCAGAGCCCAAGAAGCAGCCGTTCTAGCCTCTTCCAAAGCTGCTCCCTCCACTACACCCACCAGTAAGGGAAGAGGCTCCACAATCCGTTCCTCCTTCACCCAGCCCTGAAAAGAGGTCCCCTAGGGCATGGCAGGAGCACTCGATATCCTCAGCCCCACCCGACCCCCATGGCTTACTGGATGGCTTTTGCCAAGAGCTAGAGATGGCCGAGAAGTCTGTTTGCCCTCCTGATACCCTTGAGCTGGAGGTTCATTTCACTAGAGCTGAACAGCAGAAAAGCTTGCAGGGGTCAGCACCTCTCACCCCACAAAGCAGCTTTGGGTCTGTACGTTCTCAGGAAGCACACGTTTCCCTGGCTGGGGGAAGAGGGTGGGGTGGCCAGAGGGAAATTGTTTTCTGTACTTGGAGCTTGAAGTGAGGACTCTCTGGGTGGGAGGTAAAGTCAGATTTGACCTCTAGATAACCCCAAGATGCTGGCCTCGTGTGTGTGTGTGTGTGTGTGTGTGTGTGTGTGTGTGTGTGTGTGTGTTTGTATCATAAACACTGTGGAAAGAACAGAAAATTTAAAAGATCCAAGATGTTCCTGAGCTCCTGCTGATGGGAAGGCTTTCACCAGAGGGACCTTGTCTGTCAGCCCACACAGCAGAGCTTTTATGGCTCAAGCTAAACATAGGCAAGCAGGGCTTTGGCCGACCAGGCTAGGACCCCTTTATTCTCCCAGGAAAACTCAGGCTCCATTTGCCCTGTTTGGAAATGAGAATTGTGTGAATTTGCCATCGGCCAGCCAGGGAGTGAGTTCTGAATGTGTCCTTAGACCTGGAGGCAGGAGTTGGGACCCGTGATGGCACACTTGGGCTAAAGAGTATAGAATAAAGAGAGATGCACATCTTTTGTTCCGTTGTTCAGAAATGCCCAGGCTACATGTGAATGAGGCCTACTCAAACCCTGTGAGAGCGAGAGAACAGGAGGCTAGCCACCCTCCTCCAGAGCCAGCTCTGTGCTAGGACTTAAGAAGGGCTTAGAAGCCAGCACTGCAGTGGCGACTCTGGGCCCTGACCCTGGAATAGTGCAGCTCATGTTAGCTCAGAGCTCCGTTGCTGGCTTCCATTTTCCCCAGGAGCCCCTGGGGCCTGGACCCTGCCCGTGGAGAATGTGGGAGCGGACACCCTACGATCAGATCTGCTCTTCTCTCCACTTCCCCCAACAGGCACAGCCCATAGCTCTGACACTCAGTCCTTAGGCAGGCACCCCGGAACTGAGGGGGCATCTGGCCACCTCCTGCCCACCATTGTCTAGTTGATAAGTAAAACAGCTGGGTTAGTCTCGAGGCCTTGAAGTGTCTGTCACCTGTCCCCTGGAGCCCACCACAGTCCCATCTCTGTCTGTTCTTGCAAGAGTCACACAGTCCCGAGTGGAAACTATGCTGCGTCGCTGCTCGGCCTTTTGCTCTGAATCATGTGTGCATGTTGCTGTCCATATTTGGTGGTGATTGGGCTGCTGGGCCGCCGTCCAGGGGAGTGTGCGGGAGGAAGCAGGCCGGCAGCCCTGGCGTTTTCCTGCCCCTCCGAGTAGGAAAAGGCCCCAAAGCCCAGCAGGGACTGCTGCCGATCTGTCTGAGAAGACAGTTAAGGCCCTGTTTTCCCTTTTAGTCTCTAGAGAAGAATTCTTTCTCAGATGTTTTTGTGGTTGGAGAATATTTTGCTTTGAGAAGAATCCCCGCTCCCCCCCACCCCACCCCCCAGCTTCCCCCTTCTTCCTAAGAGTTTCCTCCTCTGAACTGACCGCCTTCAACATTGGCTCCCAACTCTCGTCTCCTGGGGGTGGGTATGTCTACCAGAACCAGGGTTCTTCCCGAGGCCTCCCTGAGACGTGGGCTGTGTGAGCCCCTCCCAGGAGGAGGTTTGTGGAACTTTTCTTCATTCGCTGACTGCCGTTGCACTGTGCTTTCTGGGCTGCCCCGGCGTTTAGCACAAACACGAGAGCATAGAGAGAATGAGATGTTTGTACAGACAGACTTATCCAGGTAGCCCCTCCTGCCGACTTGCTGAGGGTGGCCTGGGCTCCGAGGAGGTGGCCTGAGGGAAAGATGCAGACACAGAAAGGTGGAAGAGGGGACCGCTGCCACACAGCTTGACCTCTGACTTCCCCTCATAATAAATTTGAAATGTTATTTATTTTTAAGATTTATTTATTTTATATATATACTGTCGTAGTCTTCAGATACGCCAGAAGAGGGCATCAGATCCCATTACAGATGGTTGTGGGTCACCATGTGGTTGCTGGGCATTGATCTCAGGACCTCTGAAAGAGCAGTCAGTGCTCTTAACCGCTGAGCCATCCCCTTAGCCCCCAAAATGTTATTTTTAATTTAAAAGATAAATAAAAACAGAGGTCAGGGAGATAGCCCAGTGAGTAAGCGCTTACCTCCAAAGTCCAATGACCTAAGTTCAGATTCCAGAAGCCTTGCAAGGGTGCATCTCAGGATTAGAGTTGCTGTAGTGAAACAGCCTGACCTCAGCTCCCCGGGGAGGAGAGGGCTTATTCAGTTTACACTTCCACATCACTCTTCATCATGGGAGGGAGTCAGGACAGGAACTCAAGCAGGGCAGGAACCTGGAGGCAGGAGCTGATGCAGAGGCCATGACTGCGTGTGGCTTACTGGCTTGCTCCTCCTGGCTTGCTCAGCCTGCTTTCTTATAGAACCCAGGACCACCAGCCCGCTGTGGGCTGGACCCTCCCCATCAATCACTAATTAAGATAATGCCCTACAGGCTTGGCCACAGCCCAGTCTGATGCAGGCATTCTCTCAGCTGAGATTTTCACCTCTCAGACGAGTCTAGTGCGTGTCAAGTTGACATAAACCATCCTGCACAAGGCGGGAGAGGCAGAGAGAGAGAGAAGCTACTCCACCACATGCTGCGGCACACGCATGCCCACAGACAAATCCCATATACATACAGCAGAAGCTAAAATGAATTAGTTAAAAGTATCTCCTGGGCAATGAGCCAAGAAAGGGCTTCCTCAAGCTCATCTGGGACAGCGGAGTTGGAGGGAATGGAGAACTAAAGTCTGAGGAAGGTTGCTGCGTCAGGCATGGTGGCATCCCCTCTGGTGACAGCTATTCTGGATGGCTTGAGCCAGGAGTTCAGGGCTGCTTTGTGGGTGTTGGGATTTGAACCTAGGTCCCCTGGAAGAAAGCAGTCAGTGCTCTTAACCACTGAGCCATCTCTACAGCCCCCTGTTGTTTTATTTATGTGTCTGAGTGGGGACCTGGAGGCTAGCGAGGGTGTCAGGTCTCTGGAGCTGGAGTTATAGGCAGTTGTGAGCAGTCACGTGGGTGCTGGGAACTCAGGTCCTCCGCAAGAGCAGCCCGTGCTCTAACCACGGAGCCATTTAACCTCCTTATTTTATTTTATTTTATTTTTGGCAGGGTCTCATAATGTCACCTTGGTTGGCCACCGATCCACCTGCCTCTGTCCTCTACGGTTGAAGTGTAGGCCACCACACTCAGCCCTATTTCATTTTCCCTGTGAAATGACAGCTTTGCTCTTCTCCGTTCCAGGGTGGAGTTCCAGAATAAATTCTACACTGGGACTGGCTTCAAGTTCCTCCCCTTCTCCTTTGAGCACATTCGGGAAGGGAAGTTTGATGAATGAGTCCGAGGCAGGGCGCATGCCCAGAGCAGCTCCCCTGCCTGCCTCCACAGTGGTCGTCTGTGTCTCTCTTGCCTGCTGGCTGTGATCCCTGGATCCCTGGGCCTTTGTGTTGCCCTGCAACCCTGTCCCCGCTGTGACTCACTTAGGTAGTGCTGGCCTTGCCTCGGTCTCTCTACACCAAGACTTTTGGATTGAGTGCTGAATGACTGTGCCTGATACCCACTCATCCCCACGGCACTAGCTTGGCCCCCTGGCCCCCCCCAGACAGACAGCCCTGTTCCACCCCCTGCTGGTAAGCCAGCCTGCATAGCCATGTGGGGGCACAGAGCCCTCAGGATGCAAGGGGTCCCTCTTCAGTCCGGGAGCTCTTGGTCACACCTTGGAGAAGGATGGTAGTTGGTTCTCTCCTACGGGGGAACACTGCTTATGGAACATATCCCACTCCACTAGCAGGGACAGTCAGGAAGATGCTGCTGTCGTCCCTTGCCCAGCCCTCTCCAGTTAGTATTCAGGAAATTCGGCTGGCCCCACCTGGGCCATCCCAAAGGTCCCAGGATACCCACCACCCTCCTAAGCACCCCCTCCCACAGCCCTGTTGGCACAGCATAGCACCCCTGGGACTGGGAGGGTCTCACCTACTTGCAGCACTGGGCTTCCGGATCTTAGATCCCCTCCGCCCAGTCTGTAGGTGAATGGGCCTTGCCCAACACTACACCCCAAGGCAGAAGTTAAAATTGGCTAATCCCTGAGCCCTTCTGCACCCTGATCATGATGTCCTGAGGCTGTGGTCAGTAAGGTTGGTTCTGCTGGCAGGCCTTCCTTGATCTGCCCACTGAGACTCCCTCCCTAAGCCCCACACTGACCCCAGGTTTCAGGAGTGGTGTCCTGAGCAGGGAAGGTCATTTACAATTTGCTAATTGGAGGTGACTGTTGGGCTGCCAGCGCAGGTGTGGGAGCGCTGCCCAGGCCTGCCAGGCCCTCACCGGCTACCTCATGTACTGTGGATCTCAGACCCTTCTAATCATGTGCTGACTCCTGCAATTCACTCACTGCCTTCCCTGTGGAGGTGACACTAAATCAGCAAGGCTCCACCCCTCTCCCACCCCTGTGCTCATGAGAACTCCCAGGCAGGACTGGCCCAAGGTGACCTTGTTCCCAACCCCTCTGTCCTTTTGTGCCCGGTTACGTGATCTTTGCTCTGTTTGCAGAGAGGCCTGCAGCAGAGCTCTTTGTGGAGACCCTGCCCAAGGCCTTCTGTCTAGATATCTTATCCGGAATAAAGTGTGTTTGACTCTCACAAAAGCTGCCTGTCTCTGAGTGTGTGTGTAGGGGGGTGCGGGGGGGGGTAGAGGGGGCTGTCACTCTAGCTCTACCCTCCTGAGCCCCATCTGCTGCCCACACCCACTTCCTCCTGCCTGCCAGCCTTTCTGCTTTTCTTCCTGATCTGAGGCCATAGTTTCCCTGGCCCTAGCTGGGCAGTGAGTCTGTGAAATTAGCACCTTATCTCAAGTCGCCCAGGCGCCTTCCCACTGCCCGGAGCCAAGTTTGCATGGCTTGGGCAGTCTTTATCTCCCTCCCCTTCCCTGTGTATCCCAAGCAGAGAAGGGGGCCTGGGTGTCTGCCCCGACTTCTCTCCAAGTGCATTCTCCAGCACTCCATGGCCTGGCTATTTTGAGCCCTAAAGCCTTTGGCCTCGGGTGTAAGTAGAGGCTTGGCAGGCTCCTCAGGGCAGCTGGAGAATGTGACGTGCTGAAGTAGGCAAGCTAAGGGCCAGAGAACCAGCAGACCGTGCAGGGAGATGGCTGGGTGGGGAGACCACTTCCCTTCTCTGAGACATACACATTCTTTCTCTGTCCTGCCCCCTACACACACACACACACACACACACACACACACACACACACACACACACACACGGTTGGTTTATGGCACAGGAATGTAACACCTGCTTCTCATAAGAACAGGGAGAAGCTGGGACATCCTGTTTATTCCATCTTCTTAGTCCACCCTAGCCTGTACCCCTCTCTCCCAACCAGCAGGTCACCTCCCCTGGAGCAGTGCTCCCCGACTCCATCTTTAAATGAAAGCCCCAAAGAGAACCCTGATCCTCTTGCTCGCAGGGAGGACTAAGTAGAAAGGCAGAGCCAAGAATCCAGGATCAAATGCTAATTTACAGTCAGCCAAATTTAGACAAAGAGGCCGTGGTAATTCTCTGTAGAGAGAACAGCCTGACACGGTATGTCTGCAGTCCCGGCCCTCTGGAGGTAGATACAGGGTTGGGAGTTCAAGGCCAGCCTGAACTACATGAGACCCAGTTTCCAAAACAACACAATTAAAAACCCCTTTGTTTTCAGTAACTGGAGCTAATACAACTGAGTGTTCACCTGCAGGGAGAACACACATAATGAAAATAAACTCAAACACCCGGCCTGGGCCTGGGAGCTCAAGGCTCAAGGGCCTGGAACAAAAGGCTTCTGAGTGTAAAGCCAGCACATGCTGTATAACTAGGTCATATCTTATCAGCCACAAATAAAGAAATGAAAATAAACTTCATAAAATTAAATTAATAAAAAAAATTAAAAGTGGATCATAGACTTAAATGGAAGAGTTAGTGCTATAAAACGTTAAGTGGCCTTCAAGCTAGGCCATGAGTCTCACATGTGAGTAACAAGATAAAAACCGCAGATGTTGGCCGTCAAACTTGGTAAGCTTTTGTGATTGAAGGTCAGAACTGAAGCTCCTGGAAATAGAGAAAGATAGAGAAAAGGTCACAGGCAGATAACCAGGCGTCTGAGCTGTGCCGTTCAAGAAAAGGGTGAAAGGCCCCAAAAGACTGGGGAAGGCGGAGGATCTGAGATACCCAGCCATCTCCAAGGAATTTGTGTCTGAGCGAAGGGGATGCCACTGCAGGACCTGCTCACTGATCCTCCAGCCCACACACCCCCCTCCCCACAGAAGATAGACTCTGTGTAAAGATGGAAGGCTGCTCTCCTTCTTTTTTTTAGGGGGGGGGGTGGGTTTTTTTCGAGACAGCGTTTTTCTGTATAGCCCTGTCTGTCCTGTAACTCACTTTGTAGACCAGGCTGGCCTCGAACTCAGAAATCCACCTGCCTCTGCCTCCCGAGTGCTGGGATTAAAGGCGTGCGCCTCCACGCCCGACTGCTGCTTTCCTTCTTGTTCTTTAAAAAAGAAAAGGGGTACCCCCCCATACCCCCAGGCCTGTAGTTCCTGGAACTTGGAGTTGAAGCCAGAAGGAATAGCGTTAAAGGTCATCCTCACCTTTGGCTTCACAGTGAGTTTGAAGCCAACCTAGGCTACATGAGACACTGTCCAAAAAAAAATTTTTTTCTTAATGTAACGCGATGGTTTAGCAGGTAAAAGTGCTTGCCACACAAGCCAAATGACCAGTGAGAGTCCCAGACCCAAGTAAAGTTGAGAGGAGAGGATTAACTCCAGAGTTGCTTCTGACCTCCACCACCCACCCATCCCACCCACCCCATACCCCATCATATGCAATGATGATAATCAAAATATGTTAAAATTTAGAATAAAGCCTAGAGCTCTCTCTGAATTTTTTTTCAATATGCTCTTTTTAAAAAGGAAAACAGAGGCAGGCACGGTGGCTCAAGCCTTTAGTGCCAGCACTAAGTAGGCAGATCTAGATGTCTGTGAGTTCGAGGCTAGTGTGATCTACAGAGCCAGTTCTAGGACAGCCAGGGCTACACAGAGAAACCCTGTTTCAACCCTGCAGGACTGGAAAATAAAGAAAAAGGAAAGAGAGAGAGAATATGGAGAAAAGGAGAAAGGAAGATACATCAGGATGGTGGTGGCACGTGCCTTTATCCCCTACCCCATGGGGAAGGGGCTAGTGTGATCACGTGAGAGCGTGGGTACACACCGAGTCCAGAGATCAACACTGGATCTCTTCCTCTGTTGCTCTCTGCCTTATTTGAGCCTCCCTCTCTGGCACACTTGAGGCAGAGTTTTATAGAATCCCTGATTAGCTCTGAACTCACTAAGATGTATAGGCATGCCCCACCATGCCTGGCTAAAGTATACACCTGGAAGCCTTGTTAGTTTAAGTCTGAGTTAGCCCTCTGCTGCTGTATACCCACCCTGGCTAAAATCAACGCACAGAAACGTTTGCTTTGGCTACATTCCCGAGGGAGGTTCTATAATGGTGGGAGGCAATACAGCAGGCAGCCAGAACCTATGTTTGACCATAACCAGGGAGCAAAGAGGACAAACTAAAGTGGACTGAGACTGTAATATACTCCTGGCAGGGGCTGTCAACTTTCCTACTGCAACGTCATGTTCTGGTGAAACCTCCACCACCACCACCATAGTTTTATTGCTCCATAACTGTCATTTTGCTATTGTTATGGATTGTAATATAAATATCTGTGTTTTCCAGTGGTCTTAGGTGACCCCTGTAAAAGGATCAGTTGACAACTCCAAGGGGTCGTGACTCACAGGTTGAGAAAACACTGCCCTAAAAGTTCTATAACACCCCCCCCCCTAAACAATAACACTAATCCAGGAACAGGCGTTGTAATACATGAGCCTATGGGGGCCATTTCTTATTCAAACCACCACAGTATGGAATCTGAATCAAGTAAGAAAGGGAGAAGCCTATGACTTCCTCGGAAAGAAATGGCTCCCCAGCCCCCCCCCCAAAAAAAAAAAACCAGAAATGGCTCCCCAGTGAGGCTAATCAGAGTCCGGGGGAGAGCAGAGTCCTTAGCGAGGCTGAGTTCTCAGAGTCCAGAAGCTTCCGGTTTCCTCCAGCCCGCTAAAGATGGGATGACCTGGGCTGGAATGTGTGGAAAGTTAGGGGTGTGGAGCAGGCTTCGTTGGGCCTGTTTTGAAGGGGTGTGTTCTTTTTCCTCTACAATTTCCAGACGCCATCCTGCGATCCTGGAACAAGCTTTAAAGATGGCAGCCGCAGGTCTCCTGGAAGCAATGAAAAAACCTGCAGAGGCAGCGCCCAGCCTGCCCAAATCATGTGCTGGGTGTAGGCTGCCCCCTGGTGGCCACACACGGAAAGAACGTCTCATTCTTCACACCAAATGGTTAATTAAGGATGTAGCAGGCCTTTCAGAGCAGGGCGGAAAGAATTCTGGGGTTGTTCTGGAGTGTGAAGGCAGAGGGATCGTCAGAGACAAAACCAAACAACAACAACAACAACAACAAAAACCCAAAACAAAACAACAACAACAACAAAACAGAGCTGGAGAACAAGCTGAGACTCAGCCAGCTTACTTCACGCATTAGTGAAAGAGTGGTAACACCTGTCACACACTAGAAGGCTCAAAAGTTACTCTAGGCAGATGGCAAAAGTGAGTTCTGTCTGTGCCAGCACCCAGGAAGCAGTGGCAAGAGAACTAGCAAATTTGAGGCCAACTTCATCTACATAGAAACTTCCAGGCAAGCGGGTCTATTTAATGAGATCAAAAAGGAAAAAAAAAAAAAAGAAGAAAGAAAGAAAGAGAGAGAGAGAGAGAGAGAGAGAAAGAAAGAACGAACGAACGAAAGAAAGAAAGAAAGAAAGAAAGAAAGAAAGAAAGAAAGAAAACAGAGGCAAAACCAACAGCAACAAAACCCCATGGCACACTTTTTGGGTTTTTATTTTATTTTTGAGACAGGGTTTCACTGGGTAGTCCTTGCTGTCCTGGAACTCTCACTCTGGCTGCATCTCAGAGATCTGCCTGCCTCTGCCTCCTGAGTGCTGGGATTAAACACCACCACTGCCCGGCTAGTGATGCATGCTCTCAATCCCAACACTTGGGAAGCAAAGCTCTGTGGAATAGAGGCCAGCCTGTACACAGTGAGCTCAGTGCTACCCAGAGCTGCTCGGCGACACCTTGTCTCAAAAAGGGGGGCGGGGTCAACTAAAGAAGAGATAGTTCAATATTTAAGAGCACTGGCTGCTCATCTTCCAGAGATCCTGGAATCTGTTCCCAGCACCCACATGGTGCCTCACAAGCCTCTGTAACTCAGGTCCTAGGGGGTCTGTAGCCCTTTTCTGACCTTGCAAGCATGTGTGGTACATAGATATATATCGGGGGGACAACACACCCACAGACAGTTAGTTAGTTAATTAGTTAATTCATTCATTCGTTCATTAGTTAGTTAAAAACGGGTCATCCATCCCTAGTACCCCACACATGTCGTGACTGGTATGTGGAGGTCAGAGGACAACTTCCAAGGATCAGTTTCCTTCTTCCTCTTCCTTCCCCTGGGTCCCAGGGACTAAATTCGGGTTCTCAGGCCACAGCAAGTGTATTTGTCTGCTGAGCCACCTCACTCTGCCCTCGCTACCGGTTTTTGGAGGTTTGCTCTTGTTCATTCTGGTCTTAAACTCCTGGGATCAAACTACAAGTCCATAAAGCTACCACAATTTCCCTGTTCTAAGAAAAAAAAAGTTAGGTGTATATAATCACAGGAACTTGAGATTCTGAGGCAGGAGGTTTACCTTGACTTCAAGGTCAACCCAATCTATAGAATGAGACTTTGTCTCAAAACAAGAAGAAGAAATTAGAAAAGAAATTGATAAAGGAAAATAGATTTGTCTATAGTTTGGTCTGAAGTCAAAATTTCTGGTTTCTTTGAAGACTGCTTTGTGTCATGTAATGTTTTTCTAAAAACTGTCTTATGAGAGATGTTTTTGCTAAAGCAGACATGTGAAAGGATGTTTTGCTAAAAACAAACACATGATGTTCTTCTAGAGACAGCCTAAAATGGGGGGGGCGGGGGGGCATATGATGTTTTACTAGAGCAGATGCTTGAGAAACATGTGATGTTTAAAAAAGACATAAATATAGCTCACCGGACATGACACACTGCCAGATAGTATTGGTTCGCCTTGCCATTCTTTGCTGGTTAGAAAGAAACACACCAGGCAACTTCTGGTGGCGTTCAAATGAATTCTTGCCACTTCCTCAGACTCAGGCCATTGGCAAAGCCACTACTGATTCATGTAAACTAAACTACTAAGGTCCTGACAATGCAAATTAGATCTGCTCAAAAACAAACAAACAAAACAAAACAAACAAACAAGAACAACAGCAACAAAAAAACCCTAACTGTTCTAAACAGGTTCACATCCTCCTTGCTTTTATTAGCCTTTCCTTTCCACTCTGGTGGGTGATAACATAAAAAAGATGTTAAAACATTTAAAAAACCCTTGTTAAAAGTAGGTTTTAGCAGCTGGAGAGATGGCTCAGAGGTTAAACTCACCGACTGCTCTACCAGAGGTCCTGAGTTCAATTCCCAGACCACATGGTGGCTCACAACCATCTGGAATAGGATCAGATGCCAACATTTCTTATGTCTGAAGACAGCTATAGTGTACTAACATACACAAAACAAATAAATTAATCTTTTTTTTTCCTCTCTCCGGTCAACCCTGCTCGCTCGGGTCTGCCCTGCTCGCTCTGGTCAGGCCCGCTCGCTCCCGCTGGCTCCAATCTTTTTTTTTTTAAAGAGTACATTTTTTAAAAATCTAAGCCTACATTGGTCGGATTGGGAGGCATCTTAACCAAACTTTAGCCAGCATGGCTATAACACCCCCTGTCCTCAATGTCAGTCTGTCCTGTAGTGACTTCCAACAAATTGTAAATCTTCCTGTCTGCCCAGAAGGCCTCAGCTTTTGGTAGCTCCCAGCATGAGATCCTTGGGAAAGCTCCAGTTTCTTAGTGTGCATGGTCTCAGACATCTAATACCCAAAAGGAGGACCAAAAATGGCTCATTACAGCAGGGGTTCTCAACCTGTGGGACTCGACCACTTTGTGAAGTTGAATGACTTTTTCACAGGGGTCTCATATCAGATATCCCACATATCAGATATGTACATTATGATTTGTAACAATAGCAATACTGCTGTTATGAAGGAGCAACAAAATAGTTTTATGGTTGGCAGGGGTCACCTACGAAGGTTGAGAACCATGGATTTAGAATATCCAAAATATTTAATATATCGCTTTAAAATTATTTCATTTTATGCATGTGTGTGAATGTGTGTGTGGTGCATGTGCATGCATGTTTGTGCCCCTAGCTGTATGCGGAGGCCAGAGGACATCTGTACCCTACTACTCTCTGCCAGCTTTCCTTGAGACTTCTCACTAAACAGAGAGCTGGCAGCTGGCAAACCCCAATCCTTCTGTCTCTGCCCCTCAACAGTGTTGCCCTGGGGGGGAGATGAAAAAGGAGATTCTGTGACCAGCTGGAAACCAACCAACCCCCTGGGCGGTGTTCCAGTGTTCTGTAGAGAGAGCATCTTGTGTATTGTATGGATGCCTCAGCTGTCAATTAAAAGGCGTATAGCATAAGACTTTGGTAGGGAAAAGAGAGGTGGAACATCTGAGGATTCTGAGAGAGAAGAAGGTGGGGAAAGGAGCCTGAAAAGACGGGGTGGGGGAGATATATGCATAGCACCTGACCACAGGTAACAGCTAGGCATCAAAATGTGGGTTAATTTAAATAGGTATCTTTAGTTATGATCTAGTCAGAGTAGAGCCTACCTATATGGCCGAGGTATTTGTAAATGTAATTTTTGCCTGAGTCCTGTTTCTGGGAGTATGGGACTGGGAGTCAGAACATGTCCCCTACGTGCTGTCACTGCCAAAGTAGTCAACTGCTCTTTTCTAGTAAGCACTTGAGTCCAGAGGGCAACTCGTAGCAGGCTGGAAGTCTGGCTCCCACCTTCAGTTGCTTCTGTCTTCCTCCCTCTGAGTCAGCTGCTTCTGCAGCCTGATCATCTCTCCTTGAGTAATTAACCCTATCTCATTCTCCTCCAAGGATAAGACTCGTGTGGGTCTTTTGTTTTCAGTTCCATGCTGTTCTAGAACTCAAAAAGATCTGCCTGTCTCTGTCCCAAGTGCTGGAATTAAAGGCAGGTACCACCATGCTTGGCCTCAGAGAGCACAGCCTGTGGGCTATGAGGCATTCAGCAATTAGGAAGTCCACACAAAATTTGTCTTTTGAATATGCTCGCTTTGTTCACACAAGCATTCCTTATCATGTGATGCTAATAAAAAAAGATAAAACAGACCTTTCACCAAGTGAGGGCTGTATAGGTGACCCTAATTTGTGGCAAGTTGCCATTAGAATCAACTACCACAAGGTCTTTTGTGTAGTCTGGATAAGAAGACCCGAATAAAAGCCAGGTATAACATTCTAATCTCCAACACCAGCACCTGGGAAGTGGGGCAGGTAGAGCCAGGCACATCCTTGGGGCTTTCTGGCTACCCAGCCTCGCCACACTGGAAAACTCCAGGTCCTGAGAGAGACCCTGCATCCAAAGCTAAGATGGAGGATGAGGTGAAGGCAGGCCTCCACCCTCCACACCTGCACGCAGCAACTTCTACTGCTATGTGAGGATAGAGTTGGGTGAGGTCCCAGGGGCAAATCTTCCCATTCCTGCCCTCAGTTTGCTTCCTCAGAAAGAATGAGAATGCCCAGATTAAGGGAACTGAGAGGGAGCAGGGGCCTCTCTTACTCCAGGAACTACTCCAGAGAGCCAGGAATAGAACCTTTTCTCTAAGCTCCCCCCCACCCCCTGCCCTGGAAAGGCTGGTCTGAAACTCACCCAGGTCTTGAAATCTAGGTTCTCTTTCCTTAGCAATGGGCTGGAGCCAGGTGTGGTGGCACATGCCTCCCCAGTGGGATCACAGGCATGTGCCACCACACCTGGCTCCAGCCCATTGCTCTCTGCCCCGCCCAGTCCCAGACACCCCCTCCCTGCCCTTCGAGATGGAGATGGGCAGCCCAAGCATTTGCAAGGTTTGGAGCATCTTTTGGGGTCCCTACTGAGCTCTAGGCACTAAGAGCCTCCATTCTCCTTCAAGTTCCGGGAGCTAAGTCTTTCCATTTTCCTTCAGCTTCTCTCCTGCTGGGTCTTACCCAGGTCACCTCCTCACTTCCCAGTCCAGTCGGGTAAAGTGACGATGCCTGTTCTGTTCCTTTTGAGGATCCACTGGAAAGCCCTTCTGGACCTCCTGCTGGCCAAGCTGGGCTCCTGCGGCTGAGTTAGTTCCTCAGATGTCGCAAGCCCACACGTCTCTGACCAGCAGACACGGGATACCAAGGTGGTTTCAAGCAGCTTGCCTTCACAGCTTCTGCTTTATTCTGCTTCTCTCTCTCTCAGGTTTCACACAGCTGCAACCATTCACTCACTCACTCTGCTCTCTCCTACGCTGCTCTCTAACGCTGGTGCTGCTCTCCTCATCTGCTGCTCTCTGGCCTAACGCTGGTCTGTCATCTGGTCTGTCATCTGGTCTCTCTCTGGTCTCTCTCTGGTCTCTCTCTGCTACGCTACGCTGGTCTCCTCTGGTCTCTGGCCTACCTCATCTGAGGCTGCCCTCAATTTATACTCCCATTCACACGTCACCTCACACCACCCTATTATAGAGGCACATGTCCAAGGTAGCATGTAGGATTGGCTGATAGAATGGTATCTTGAGACCTTGTGCTAATCTCTCTAACAAGTTACACGCGCTGCTTTTATTTCTAATGACTGAGACTGAGATAAACAAGCCAGGTCACAGGGTTTAGCATAGAGCCAGGCGCCATCTTTGGCCCATGCGGCTGTGCCCGCTCCCCACACTCAGATCTCCCCTTTCTCATCTATCCATGCGTCCCTCTGCCTAGAAAGCTCTTTTCCTTCCAACCTCTCTAAATTCCTAGTCAGCCTTGGGTTTCACATAAAATGCTGAAAGAGTAGTATGTAACCAAAGACAAAATGGAGTCCCTTGTGTCAGGAGGAAAAGTGAACTTTTAAACTAATATAAGGACCTGAACCGTTGGCCCTAGCTACAGGGCAAGCTTTTCCTGGAACAATCACAGAATAGTCCAATGCCCTCTGAATGTTCCAACGCCCTCTGTGGAATGTTTCAACGCCCCAGGAGGTTGCCTAAGGTAGCACATGACTTAACTGTTAGGTAAATTACCTCCCCCTTTCCCCCCCCTCCCTGAGTTTGTGGTTTTTGCCTCTATAAGCTTTGTAAAATTTCAGGTAGAGGACGACTTCCCTGTCTCCTGCGTGGGATACGGGGTTGTCCCGAAGCTCCAATTAAAAATCCTCTTGCAGTTTGCATCAAGATGGTCTTTCGTGATTCTTGGGGTGCGCGAACAGCCCGTGTTTGGAGTAGGGGTCTTTCTGGTCTGATCTTACAATGCCATTGGCTCTTTGGAGACTCCGATATTCATCATAGATTTACAACCCAGCAAGAAGTTCTGCTCTGTGTGTATGTGGTGTGTGTGTGTGTGTGTGTGTGTGTGTGTGTGTGTGTGTGTGTGTGTGATGAGAGTAGGTGTCTGGCATACAAGTGATGGTCAGAGATTTGAACGGAAGCTCTGGGAAAGCAGTTTCTCCTGAACCTTCTGTAGAGCTGAGTGGCTCATCAGAACTTCAAAGCTCTGAAGAATTTGAATTCAGAACCAAACCAAGCCATTTCCAGCCTTCTCGATAGCCATTGTTACCTGCCCTCCTCTGTACCCAACCTAACAGCTTTATGACAACAGGTAAGTCTTTTTGAATGTACAGAACACGAGTTTTCCTCTGAAATGCATTAATTTAGCAGACCACCAGCTTCCAGAATCCTGGAAGCTAAGAATGTTATCTGAAGCCTGCAACTGACTTCCAGATTCACTATAACCCACTTCTGATGTCTCCACCAATGTATTCGGGAAAAGCGTCTTGATTTACGGCCTTGTGCTCTGTTACTATAAAAGCATTCCACATTGGAACATGGAAACTGGGTTGACCTAAAACTGTTCCGGGGCCATGGTCATTCATATTTGGCTTCAGAATAAGCTCTCAGAAGTCCTTTTGAGAGTTGTGAGTTTTGGTGTCAATAGAGGACAATCTCGGGTGTTGCCTTCTACCTTAAGATAAGGTCTCCTCCCTATTTGTCACTTTATACATCAGGGCAGCTGTCCCCAGTGCTCATCTCCCCGGAGCACTGGGATTGCAGCCTCCCAAGACTGGGACAGCTTTATGTGGGCTCTGCCAATTCAAATGTGTGTCCTCAGGTGCAAGCGCTTTATTCACTGAGCTATCTCCTCACCCAGAAAAATCTTTATTTGGCTTACAGATCTTTAGCCAGAAATGACAACTGAGACCATCCTTCTCTAATATAAACAACAGTCTGATACAAAATAAAATCCAAATACACATTTATTAGATGAGGGGTTAGAATATAGCTTAGTGGTAGAGCCAAGCCTTGGCTGGCTTCAATTCTCATCACTTAAAAAAGTGGCTAGATGTTTGGAAGGGAAGTGACTTGCAGAAGAAAGCGAGCTGTAGCTGAAAGAGCTTGGGCATGCGCAGCGTCCCATCTGGCCGAGGATGTCTCAAAGGGTCACGCACCTTCCAGCCACGAGCCCGGGTCAGCAGACCCTGACAAGCTTCTGAGTCCGGAAACCTGGTCCTCCGGGCGGGTAGCAGGAGCCAAACTTCAGGCCACGTGGCCCGAGGTCCGCAGCCGATTGGATGCTGGCAGCCCCGCCCCGCAGGCCCGGAGCTTGGTATTGGTTGTGAGCAGACAGCGGCCGCAAGGTTGGCGTCATGGAAGCCGCGGGGCTGGTCGTGATTCTGGGGTTCCTACTCCTGGCTGGCGGCTCTGTGGGTGATGAGGCTCTGGAGGCAAAGGCTGTGCGGGAGCTGGTGGTCCGGCTACTGGGACCCGGGCCGGCGGCCAATTTCTTGGTGTCCGTGGAGCGCGCGCTGGCGGACGAGTCGGGCCTGGACACCTACAGCCTGAGTGGCGGCGGCGGGGTGCCAGTGCTAGTGCGCGGCTCCACGGGTGTGGCGGCCGCCGCGGGGCTGCACCGCTACCTGCGTGACTTCTGTGGCTGTCAGGTGGCCTGGTCCAGCTCTCAGCTGCACCTGCCGTGGCCTCTGCCCTCTGTGCCCGACGGGCTGACCGAAACCACGCCCAACAGGTATAGATGCTGTGGGTCCCAGACGGCTGGGGGCTGCCTGCAACCTTGGGACAGCCACCGTGGTGAGGACCAGCGCGCCTGGGTCGGGGCTGCAGTTACAGACTTGCCTGGAGACTGAGAAGGAAGTGCTGGCTCAGGGGGGTCTGTGCCTTCAAATCTTGGCTCCCCTCTAGCTGTGTGTTCTTGAGCCAAATCACTTAGCTTCCCAGCCCCCACTGCTGGAAATAATGACGGAACCCTGTTGATTGAGAACCTGCGCATGATAGAATTTCAAAGGCTTTCTCGTGATCCATGCATTTCATGTCCCTCCTTTGACCTCTCGGAAGATGCTTTGCTCAGAGTGACCCTTACTAAAGCCCTGGGCCTTTATTCTAGCACTTACCACACTCTACGGGCAAGACGTGTTTGCACATCTGTCTCCCTCCATCAAACTATAGGAACTGTGAGCCCTCTTCATGACACAGACCAATTTTGCCCTATGGCACTGTCGCCCCAAGACACCACACGATGCACAGCAGAAGCTCTGGGCATGTTGAATAAAAATGATGTTATGTATTCACAATAGCTACTAGCTAGGGAGGCCAGCGGGAAGTTCTAGCTTCACCCAAGGTGGATCTGGAATGAGCAGGAGATGGGCCACGTTGAAATCTTTGCCCACTGTCCTGTATGCGTACTGTGTTGGGGTTAGTATTCCAGCACCAGGCTGCCTCTGAAGTGTTCCAGAGTGGTGAGTGAGGCATCCCACATGTCCCCAATAATGTGCCCCTACCCGCAGGTACCGCTATTACCAGAATGTGTGCACGCACAGCTACTCCTTCGTGTGGTGGGACTGGGCCCGTTGGGAGCAAGAGATTGACTGGATGGCACTGAATGGCATCAACCTGGCTTTGGCTTGGAATGGCCAGGAGGCCATCTGGCAAAGGGTTTGTGCCAACCTGGCCCCTCACACTCTCCTGCCTGCCTTACATACCCCCCTGCCCCTGGGAAACAGAGGCCTTCCAGGGTGGGACAAACTATCTGGCAGTACATGTCTGTAATCCCAGGACTCAGGTAGAGGCAGGAAGATTCAAGATTGAGTTCCAAGGCAGGAACTCAATCAGGGCGGGTGCCTGGAGGCAGGAACTGAAGCAGAGACCTTGGAGCAACATATCGGCTTATATCGGCTTGCTTCCTGACTTGGTCAGTCTGCTTTCTAATATACCCAGAACCGCCTGCTCAGGAACGGCACAGCCCCCAATAGGCTGAGCCCTTCCATATCAGTCACCAGTCAAGAAAGTGCTCCCACAGGGTTGCCTTCAGGCCAATCTTATGGGGGTGTTTTGTCAATGGTGGCTTCCTCTTCCCAGATGACCCCAGGGGTCGGGGGGGGGGGAGCTAAAGACTCTCCCTAGTTTGAGGAAAGCCTCTTTGTGTCCCAGATAGTCACCCATCCAAAGAGTTGACACTTTGGTGTGCCTTCCACTCACGGAGCTGTTTCCTGGACCGTGAGCTCCCTGTAGGCTGAGGTCCAGATCTATCTTAGTAGCAGTAGTCCCAGCTCAGAGAGGTGGGAAGCAAGCACTGGTTCAATGACGAGGTTTATAGGTGGGGGCTCTTCCTGCTCCACAGGTATACTTGGCCTTGGGCCTGACCCAGTCAGAGATCGATGCGTACTTCACCGGTCCTGCCTTCCTGGCCTGGGCACGCATGGGTAACCTGCACACCTGGGATGGCCCCCTGCCCCGTTCCTGGCACCTCAGTCAAGTCTACCTGCAGGTAAAGAGTGGCTAAGGAACGGTGGAATGGGGGCTGAGTGTTCACGGAGCCAGGGATGGGTGCTTAGCTAGCCTCGGGGCTTTTGACTGATGTATAGATCTATGTTCCCTCCCTGAGGGAGCAAGGGACTCCCCCAAGCAGAGGTCCTGTCACATTGACCTCTATCCCTCCCAGCATCGAATCCTGGACCGGATGCGCTCCTTTGGCATGATCCCAGTGCTGCCTGCCTTCGCAGGGCATGTCCCCAAGGCCATCACCAGGTGAGGTTCTCCCTCCCTGCTCAGCTCTAAGGGAAAAGGGTTTCCCTGCAAAGCGGGATGGAAACGTTGAAACTCTGGATATTGGCTCGGCTTGACTTCCTGCCTCTGCTGTCAGCCACTTGCAGATTGCTTGATGACTCTGACTTGGTTTTCTTGCTTGTCAAAATGGAATCATTGCTGGGTATGATGGCATACTCTTCTGATCCTGGTACTTAGGAGCCTGGGGCGGGAACACTACCAGTTCCAAGCCAGCCTGAGCTACATAGAGAAACCCATGGGGTGGGGGCCTGCTGGAGAGATGCCTCAGCTTAGAGTGTCTGCTGCTCTTGCAAAGGACCACAGTTCAGTTCCCAGCACCCACGTGGTAGTTCCCAAATCCTGAGAAACTGATCACCTTCCTGGCACATCATGCATACAGTACACAGACATAAATGCAGGCAAACATTCATACCCAGAAAATAACAATAAATCAATCTAAAGGGTTCCCAGGATTCCTACATTGTTAAATCAAAATTTAAAAGGTTTTCATTTATTTTATGTGTGTGGGTGTTTTGCCCGCATGTAGGTCTGTGTACCATATTTGTGCCTGGTGCTCGTGGAAAACAGAAGAGGGCACGGGATGCCCTGATGCTGGAGTGACAGATGGCTGTGAACAACCATGTGGGTGCTGGGAATCAAACCTGGATCTTCTGGAAGAGCAGTCAGTGCTCTTAACTGCTGAACTATCTCTTCAGTCCTTAACTTTAATATGTGTGTGAATAATTTATATATATATTATATATAAATACATAACTTATTTAATTAGGGAATATTTAAAGAAAAGGAATGGAAAATTGCTAAGTAACAAGATAGCTCCTTCACCTGCTGTCCTGGGTGTTGCCAGGCACAGGATGTTAGTGAGTAGCTGGTCTGGCTGGTGGCCTAGGGAGTGTGCTGGTATCTGCCCTTGCGTTTGAACTGTCTTCTCTTCTGTGGCTGGAGAGACCTTCAAGGTCTGGATGAGGCTCCTCCTCCTTCGTGAAGTTCTGCCATCCAGCACCTGCAAGGACCCTCATCACCAAGCCAGTTAGGACCTGGCTCCCACCACTGTCACAGCGTGTGGTGCTGGCTGCCGGCTGCCCTTCCATCTTGCTCACCAAGCTGTGGGAACTTCATTCTTTTCATTCAGCGAACCTTTGCCCAGGTGTCTACAGATGCCCAGTGACCGGGTGTCTCAGACCCGGTCCTATGTTAGGTCCTGGAGATGCTCACGTGTGCCCGTGGCTCTGTCCCTAACAAGAGATCATTGGCAGAGGGAGATAGCAGAACCTTTTTAGACAGGTGACTCTCAGGGACAGTGAGGAAGGACCAGGCAGGGGGACAGAGCATGCGTAAGCATGAGGGCGAGAGAAACCCAGGCACAGTCCAGGAAGCCACAGATGTGAGACTGGTGAAGGGTGTAAAGCCAAGACAAGCACTGTATCAGCCTCTATCAACTCTAAACCTTACCCCCGTACCCCACCCCCAGGGTGTTCCCACAGGTCAATGTCATCCAGTTGGGGAGCTGGGGACATTTCAACTGCTCCTACAGCTGCTCCTTCCTTCTGGCTCCAGGAGACCCCATGTTCCCCCTCATCGGGAACCTCTTCCTACGGGAGCTGACCAAGGAGTTTGGCACAGATCATATCTATGGGGCTGACACCTTCAATGAGATGCAGCCTCCCTTCTCCGACCCCTCCTACCTCGCCGCTACCACGGCAGCCGTCTATGAAGCCATGGTCACTGGTACGGTGCTTGGGATAGAAAACCCCCTAGAACATCAGGGAGGGAGGCTGGGTGGGAGGAGGACCTGTGTCTGGGTGATACCATGCTTTTCCGCCCAACAGGTCTTTGTACACATCTGCCATCCCACTTAGCCACAGTGGGTGCCGAGTGCCCAGTGACCTATGACCTTGGGCATATTCTTTCCCTCCCAGTGGCTTACTTGTGGACCAGGATGCCTAGCCCCACTTAAAAAAAAAACTCACGGGCTGGTGAGATGGCTCAGCGGGTAAGAGCACCCGACTGCTCTTCTGAAGGTGATAAGTTCAAATCCCAGCATCCACATGGTGGCTCACAACCATCCGTAACGAGATCTGGCGTCCTCTTCTGGACTGTCTGAAGACAGCTACATAATAAATAAAATAAATCTTTAAAAAAAAAAAAAAAATTAAAAAAAAAAAAAAAAAAAAAAAAAAAAAAAAAAAAAAAAAAAAAAAAACTCACTGAGTACTACCTGATCGAAAAGACTTTAAACCAGGTATGGTGGCATATGCCTGTAACACCAGTGCTTGAGAGGTAGAAGCAGGAGGATCAGGAGTTCAAAGCCAGCCTGGGCTACTTGAGACCCTAGGCTACTTCAAAAGGGGATGGTGTCAGGAAGGAGATGGCTTGGCAAGTAAAGGCACTCAAACCTAATGACCTGAGCTTGATCCATAAAACCCACACAAAGATGGAAGGCGAGAACCAACTCCACAGAGTTGTCCTGTGACTTCCACATGTGTGTTCACAACATGAGCAGTAAACATCATCAGCATCACCATCATCACCACCAGCACCAACAACATCATCAAGTTTTTATTTGGAGCCAGGCACGGTAGCACATGCCTTTAATCTTGGCAGTCAGAAGGTAGAGGCAGGCAAATCTCTCTCAGTTTGAGGCCAGCTTGGTCTATGGAGAGAACATCAGGACAGCCAAGGCGATATAGAAAGACCCTGTTTGTTTGTTTTTCGAGACTGGATTTCTCTGTATAGCCTTCGCTATCCTGGAACTCACTCTGTAGAGCAGGCTGGCCTCAAACTCAGAGATCCACCTACCTCTACCCCTCGAGTGCTGGGATTAAAGGTGTGTGTCCAGTTCTCAACCTCCTTTTTTTTTTTATTAGATATTTTCTTATTTTTACATTTCAAATGCTATCCCGAAAGTTCCCTATACCCTCCCCCTGCCCTTCTCCCCTACCCACCCACTCACACTTCTTGGCCCTGGTGTTCTCCTGTATTGGGGCATATAAAGTTTGCAATACCAAGGGGCCTCTCTTCCCGATGATGGCCGACTAGGCCATCTTCTGCTACATATGCAGCTAGAGACACGAGCTCTGGGGGTTCTGGTTAGTTCATATTGTTGTTCCTCTTATAGGGTTGCAGACCCCTTCAGCTCCTGGGGTACTTTCTTTTTTTGTTGTTTTTGTTTTTTTGTTTTTTTGAGACAGGGTCTCTCTGTGTAGCCCTGGCTGTCCTGGAACTCACTTTGTAGACCAGGCTGGCCTCGAACTCAGAAATCAGCCTGCCTCTGCTTCCCAAGTGCTGGGATTAAAGGCATATGCCACCACGCCCGGCTTTTGGGGTACTTTCTCTAGCTTCTCCATTGTGGGCCCTGTGTTCCATCATATAGATGACTGTGAGCATCCACTTCTGTATTTGCCAGGCACTGGCATAGCCTCATACAAAACAGTTATATCAGGGTCCCTTCAGCAAACTCTTGCTGTTATATGCAATAGTGTCTGGGTTTGGTGACTGATTATGGGATGGATCCCCGTAGTCTCTGGATAGTCCACCCTTTCATCTTAGCTCCAAATTAGTCTCTGTAACTCCTTTCATGGGTATTTTGTTCCCTGTTCTAAGGAGAAATGAAGTATCCACACGCTGGTCTTCCTTTTTGATTTTCTTGTGTTTTGCAAATTGTATCTTGGGTATTCTAAGATTCTGTGATAATATCTGCTTATCAGTGAGTGCATATCTAGTGACTTCTTTTGTGATTGGGTTACCTCACTAAGGATGATATCCTCCAGATGCATCCATTTGCCCAAGAATTTCATAAATTCATTGTTTTTAATAGCAGTGTAGTACTCCATTGTGTAAATGTACCACATTTTCTGTATCCATTCCTCTGTTGAGGGACATCTGGGTTCTTTCCAGCTTCTGGCTATTATAAATAAGGTTCCTATGAACATAGTGGAGCATGAGTTCTTATTACCAGTAGGAACATCTTCTGGGTATATGCCTAGGAGAGGTATTGCTGGATCCTCAGGTAGAACTATGTCCAATTTTCTGAGAAACTGCCAGACTGACTTTCAGAGTGGTTGTACAAGCTTGGAATCCCACCAGCAATGGAGGAGTGTTCCTCTTTCTCCACATCCTTACCAGCATCTGCTGTCACCTGAATTTTTGATCTTAGCCATTCTGACTGGTGTGAGGTGGAATCTCAGGGTTGTTTTGATTTGCATTTCCCTGATGATTAAGAAAGTTGAACATTTTTTCAGGTGCTTCTCAGCTGTTCAGTATTCCTCAGTTGAGAATTCTTTGTTTAGCTCTGTACCCCATTTTTTAATGGGGTTATTTAATTTTCTTGAGTCCAGCTTCTTGAGCTCTTTGTATATATTGGCTACTAGTCCCCTATCATATTTAGGATTGGTAAAAATCCTTTCCCAATTTGTTGGTGGCCTTTTTGTCTTATTGACAGTGTCTTTTGCCTTACAGAAACTTTGCAATTTTATAAGGTCCCATTTGTCAATTCTTGATCTTACAGCACAAGCCATTGCTGTTCTGTTTAGGAATTTTCCCCCTGTGCCCATATCTTCGAGGCTTTTCCCCACTTTCTCCTCTATAAGTTTCAGTGTCTCTGGTTTTATCTTTTTTTTTTTTTTTCAATTTTTCGAGACAGGGTTTCTCTATATAGCCCTGGCTGTCCTGGAGCTCACTTTGTAGACCAGGCTGGCCTTGAACTCAGAAATCCGCCTGCCTCTGCCTCCCAAATTCTGGGATTAAAGGCGTGCGCCACCCCGCACAGTGTCTCTGGTTTTATGTGGAGGTCTTTGATCCACTTAGACTTGAGCTTTGTACAAGGAGATAAGAATGGATCAATTTGCATTCTTCTACATGATAACCACCAGTTGTGCCAGCACCATTTGTTGAAAATGCTGTCTTTTTTTCCACTGGATGATTTTAGCTCCCTTGGCAAAGATCAAGTGACCATAGGTGTGTGGATTCATTTCTGGGTCTTCAGTTCTATTCCATTGATCTACATGTCTGTCCCTGTACCAGTACCATGCAGTTTTTATCACAATTGCTCTGTAGTACAACTTGAGGTCAGGCATGGTGATTCCCCCAAAGGTTCTTTTATTGTTGAGAATAGTTTTTGCTATCCTAGGTTTTTTATTATTCCAGATGAATTTGCAAATTGCCCTTTCTAACTCAGTGAAGAATTGAGTTGGAATTTTGATGGGGATTGCATTGAATCTGTAGATTGCTTTCAGCAGGATAGCCATTTTGACTATATTAATCCTGCCAATCTATGAGCATGGGAGATCTTTCCATCTTCTGAGATCTTCTTCAATTTCTTTCTTCAGAGACTTGAAGTTCTTGTCATATAGATCTTTCACTTCCTTAGTTAGAGTCACACCAAGATATTTTATATTTTTTGTGACCATTGTAAAGGGTGTTGTTTCCCTAATTTCATTCGCAGCCCATTTATCCTTTGTGTAGAGAAAGGCCATTGATTTGTTTGAATTAATTTTATATCCAGCTACTGCACTGAAGCTGTTTATCAGGTTTAGGAGTTCCCTCATGTGGTAACCCCCAGCCATAACATTCATTGCTACTTCATGACTGTAACCTTGCTACTGTTATGAATCATAATGTAAATATCTGATGTGCAGGGTATTTGATAATGTGACCCCTGTGAAAAGGTCATTTGACCCAATGGGGTCGAGGCCCACAGGTTGAAAACCACTGCTTTTAGAGCCCCCCCCCCCTTTTTCTTTCTATTGAAAGTTACATTTCTTTATTTGCGTGTGTGCATGTGTGTCACACCTGGTGTACATATGGAAGTCATAGGGTAGCGTGTAGGAGTCCGTTCTTTCCTTCTACCATGTGAGCTTGAGGGTAGAACTCTGGTTGTCAGGTTCAGCATGAAATACTTTTCCTATCTGAGCCTTCTCCAAGGCCCAAGTCTTGATCTTTTTTATTTCACAGTGGAGATCAGGCATGAACTTTAACCTTTAATTGTGAGACCTTGGGAAGCAGTTAAGCTTTATGTAAACCCAAATATGCCAGTATTTGGATAGAAGGATTCTCAGGCCCAACTCGTGAATTGGCAGGTCCAGAATTTGGGGTCCAGGCATCCGTGTCTTAATTTCGCTGAGTAGCTCTGATAGCCAAGACCCTAGATCAGTACTGAGACCCTTTAATACCCTCATGTGGTGAGGGTACTAAACTCATCCTGGAGTTTCAGAAGGCAGGATGGGCAGAGGAGCCCCGGTTATATTATGGCAGAATGGTAGGTGGATCAGTGGCAGGGGATGATGTGAGCTGTAATAATCGCCCGATTTCCTCAACAAAACCACTTCTCTCATCGCCTCTCTCTGTCTTCTCCCCACTGTAGTGGACCCTGATGCTGTTTGGCTGCTCCAAGGCTGGCTTTTCCAGCACCAGCCCCAGTTCTGGGGCCCCTCTCAAATGAGGGCTGTGCTGGAGGCTGTGCCCCGTGGTCGTCTCCTGGTTCTGGACCTGTTTGCTGAGACCCAGCCTGTTTACATGCGCACAGCCTCCTTCCATGGCCAGCCCTTCATCTGGTGCATGCTCCACAACTTTGGGGGCAACCATGGCCTGTTTGGAGCTCTCGAGGATGTGAACCGAGGCCCCCAGGCAGCCCGCCTCTTCCCTAACTCCACCATGGTCGGCACCGGAATAGCCCCCGAGGGCATTGGCCAGAATGAAGTGGTCTATGCTCTCATGGCTGAGCTGGGCTGGCGCAAGGACCCTGTACCAGATTTGATGGCTTGGGTGAGCAGCTTTGCCAGCCGCCGATACGGGGTCTCCCAGCCCGATGCCGTGGCAGCCTGGAGGCTCCTACTCAGGAGTGTCTACAACTGCTCTGGGCAGGCATGCAGTGGGCATAATCGAAGCCCGCTGGTCAAGCGGCCGTCCCTACAGATGAGTACCGCTGTCTGGTACAACAGATCAGATGTATTTGAGGCTTGGCGACTGCTGTTAATAGCTGCTCCAAACCTGACCACCAGCCCAGCCTTCCGCTATGACCTGCTGGACATCACCCGCCAAGCGGTCCAGGAGTTGGTCAGCCTGTGCTACGAGGAGGCAAGGACCGCCTACCTGAAGCAGGATCTTGATCTCCTGCTCAGAGCTGGAGGCCTCCTGGTCTATAAGCTCCTGCCTACACTAGATGAGCTGCTGGCTAGCAACAGCCACTTCTTGCTGGGTACCTGGTTGGATCAGGCCCGGAAAGCGGCCGTAAGTGAGGCTGAGGCCCAGTTCTATGAACAAAACAGCCGCTACCAGATTACCCTTTGGGGGCCTGAGGGTAACATTTTGGACTATGCCAATAAGCAACTGGCAGGACTGGTGGCTGATTACTACCAGCCACGCTGGTGCCTCTTCTTGGGGACTCTGGCTCACAGCCTAGCCAGGGGTGTCCCCTTCCAACAGCACGAGTTTGAGAAGAATGTTTTCCCACTGGAGCAGGCTTTCATTAACAACAAGAAGAGGTACCCCAGTCAGCCCCAAGGGGACACTGTGGACCTCTCCAAGAAGATCTTCCTCAAATATCACCCCCAGCCTGACTCTTTGTGACAGATCAGCCATCTCAGGGACCTGCTGGAATAGGTCCTCAAATCCAAACAAGCCTAGAAGGCGCCCTGTGCCTGGGAGAAGGAGCCAGGGTGTGACAGTGAGTGACAGTGCTGGCTTGGAGGGAAACGAGGTGCTTTCTTCCACGCCAGACTTGGGGCTTAAAGTACCATTTTCTGTTAACAATAAATTGCTGAATTCACCTGGTCCTATTAAATTAAAGTACTGGACGTTGCTGGCATGTCTGGAAGGGCCACCAGGGTCTGCATGTGCACCCGAACCCTGGTGCGGAGGCAGCCCTTCCCAGGCCTCACTTCAGCTCCGTTTTAATTCTGGTCCCTGACCTTAGAAGCTGTAGAGCAGCAAGCTGGTAGTTATAATTGTCCCTGAGAGTGTGGACACACCTGGAATAACAACCCTGAAAAGCTAGAGGCAGGAAGATCAGAAGTTCAAGGCCAACCTCAGCTCCATAAGGAGTCTGAAGGCAGCCTAGGGTATGTATTCAAGGTAGCCTGTCTCCAAAATAAAAATGAAGCCCTTGCCTTTTTTTTTTTTTTAAGATTTATTTTAGCCAGGCGTGGTGGCGCACGCCTTTAATCCCAGCACTCGGGAGGCAGAGGCAGGCAGATTTCTGAGTTCGAGGCCAGCCTGGTCTATAAAGTGAGTTCCAGGACAGCCAGGGCTACACAGAGAAACCCTGTCTCAAAAAACCAAAAAAAAAAAAAAAAGATTTATTTTATTAATTTATTATATGTAAGTACACTGTAGCTATCCTCAGACACTCTAGAAGAAGGAGCCAGTTCTCGTTACAGATGGTTGCTGGGATTTGAACTTATCACCTTCAGAAGAGCAGTCGGGTGCTCTTACCCACTGAGCCATCTCACCAACCCTGAGGCCCTTGCCTTTAATCCCAGTGTTCGTGGATCAGAGGTAGATGGATCAGAGTATGAGGCCAGCCTCATCTACTTGGTTGTCTCAAAACCAAACAAGAAGTTCCATGAACAGAAGCGTTTTCCCTGTGGTCAGATCTGCCTAGCACCGCTCAGTTTGAACCTAACGACCTAGCTGTTACTACCTATAGAGCTTGTTACTTGTAGAGCACCCCATTCCCTGATCAGCTATGGTAGTTTGGTGTTACAAACAGCACCCTTTGGTGCTTTGACCCACACCAGGCTGGGGCAAGCCTTCCAGGGACCCAACTCAGCCTTGAGATTGCCAGCAGACACAACAAGGGGTGGGGCCACTGTGGGCAGGAGCAGAGCCAAGCAGATACTCAGTCCTAGCCTGCCACTAGGACCCTTCATGCTCGCTCGCTCTGAACTTTAGCACTGTTCCACATGGACCCCATGGTAGTGCTCATTACTGGTTGCTCCTCCGGAATAGGCATGCACTTGGCTGTTCGCCTGGCTTCCGACCGTTCCCAGAGCTTCAAAGGTATAGGAGGGGAAAGGCCAAAGGAGAGCCCCCAGAGGTAAGCACGATGATGAATCTTGGTCCTCTCCCAAATTTTAGTTTATGCCACATTGCGGGACCTGAAGGCACAGGGACCATTGTTGGAGGCTGCCAGGGCTCAAGGATGCCCTCCTGGCTCCCTGAAGATACTGGAGTTGGATGTCAGAGACTCCGAATCTGTGGCTGCTGCCCAGGCATGCGTGACTGAGGGTCGTGTAGATGTACTGGGTGAGCCCTGAAACACACGATAAGAGTCTTTACCCTCCATTGTCCAAACTATGTTCCAAGTTCAGGGAACATGGGAGGATGGTGGGGGAGGGGAAAAAGCGGTACACAAGTAGGGTCTGTTCTTTCTCCCCTCAGTCTGTAATGCTGGCCGTGGCTTGTTTGGGCCGCTGGAAGCGCATGAGTTGAACGCTGTAGGTGCTGTGTTGGACGTGAATGTGCTTGGGACCATTCGGATGCTGCAGGCCTTTCTGCCAGACATGAAGAGGCGCCACTCCGGGCGTGTGCTGGTGACCGCGAGTGTGGGAGGCTTGATGGGTGAGCGAAAGGGAAGAGTAAGGTGTTCAGAGTATAGCGGGGAGCCGCAGGGTCTCTGCAACCTTGTTTCCCCTTCTAGGACTGCCATTCCACGAAGTGTACTGTGCCAGCAAGTTTGCGCTTGAAGGTTTGTTCGAGAGTCTGGCGATCCAGCTGCCGCTCTTTGGAGTCCAGTGAGTTACCGGCCCTCCAGGACCCTCTGAAGCTTGGGAACCAGATCTTGCAGATGCTCTGCCTCTGGCCCTCCTTCTCCAGCTCATGTATGCTAGACACTATGTAGGGCGCTTGGCACAGGTTATCTCACTTCACAAGCCACCCTAGCTCTTAAGGCATACCGGGATGAGTAAACAAAGTGGGTAGGTGACTGGACCCCAAATGGACGTGGGATCCCTTCCTTAGCACACTCATCTTTGCAATCGCCATGGTTCTGCCAGCATCTACTTCCAGCGTTCAGCCCCTTTCGGTGCCTTCCCTTTGCGAACTAGGGTCAAGTTTGTGGTCCCTGCCACTAACCGGTTGCTGTTGTATCACCCCTTCCCTGCAGTGTGAGCCTCATCGAGTGTGGGGCAGTGCACACAGCCTTCTATGAAAAGCTGGAGGGCGGCCCGGGCGGGGCTCTGGAGCGAGTAGATGCCCAGACCCGCCACCTCTTTGCGCACTACCAGCGTGGTTATGAGCAAGCCCTGAACGAGGCACAGGACCCAGAGGAGGTGACGGAGGTGAGTGCAAACGGAGTCTCGGGCGCCCTTTCTGGGTGGGGCGTGGTAATACACCCCAGGGGTGCTCCACAGACACGCACTGCCCTTCCTGCTTCAGCTCTTCTTGACTGCAATGCGAGCCCCGAAGCCCGCGCTGCGCTACTTCTCCACGAACCGCTTCCTACCCCTGGCCCGAATGCGCACAGAGGATCCCAGTGGCAGCAGCTATGTCGCCGCCATGTACCGTGAAGCCTTCTCTAATCTGCAGGCCCAGGAGAATGCCAAGATTTCGGCCCAAGTCCCCCAAGTCCCGGGAGGCTCTGACATGGCCTCCAGCGCCCTAATTTGCCTCCCTGAATGTGCAATCCCTAGGGTGGCACCTGAATTGGGGTGGTCTGCATCGGATAAACCGGGTCAAGATAATTCATGTTACCAGCAAAAGATCTAAGCCAGCATCTCTTTTTTTCTTATTTTAGAATGTGTTTTGTTTTAAGACAGGGTTTCATTATGTAGCCCTGTCTGGACAGTAACTCATAAAGATCCACCTGCCTCTGTTCTGCGTGCTGGAACCTTAGGTGTGTGCAACCACACACTTCTCAGAATCATTTGAAATAGTGCCAGCATCTTCATGGGTCAAGATAAGAGGGCTGATATTCAAGGTGCTAGGTTAAGGGTTTTTTTTTTTCTTCCAATAAATTTATTTATTAATTATTATTATCATGTATGATGTGGAGGGGGACACATTCCATCCTCGAAGTCGCACAGAGTATGGCGATCAGGTGACAAGTTTATTCCCTCTCCCACCATGGGCTTCAGTGATTGAACTCAGGTCTTTAGGATTGAATTGTAAGAGCTTCTAACCCATAAGCCAGCAAGTTGGGACAGGCTTTAACAACCACCACTTATTTTTGTTGAATAGCGTTGAATAGCTAGCCTTGAACCTGCTATGTTACAGAGGGTGACTGAAATGTCTAATTCTGTTCTCCTCTTGTGAAACTAGGGCTAGGCTTGTGGTCCCCACCACTAATTCATAATCATGTGTTCCCATGTATGCGGGCAGGTGTGTGTGTGTGTGTGTGTGTGTGTGTGTGTGTGTGTGCGCGCGCGCGTGTGTGCGTGTGTGCGCGTGCGCATGCACGTGCATGTGTGGAGGTCCACAGTTAAAGTCAGGAGTCTTGAGTTGCTCCTTATTTGTTGATTTGGACTTGGAGGGTCTCACTGGACTTGGAGGGTCTCACTGGACTTGGAGGGTCTCACTGGACTTGGAGGGTCTCACTGGACTTGGAGGGTCTCACTGGACTTGGAGGGTCTCACTGGACTTGGAGCCTATGATTCCAGCTTGTCTAGACTAACAGCTTGGCCCCAGGATCTTAAGTCCCTGTGTCCCTAGTGCTGGCATTACAAGAGGACATGAAGGGAAGACCTGGGTTCTGGGGATCTGAATGGGGTTCTCTGGGCTTTATCCATGAGCCCCTGCATCCTTTCTCTTCTTCATCTGTATACACTTCTGGTCTTGTGACCTCCTTAAAAGCTTCATTGACAGTTGTTTTTGTTGTTTCTTTGTGTTTGTTTGTTGTTTCTTTGTGTTTGTTTTTTGAGACAAGGTTTCTCTGTAGACCTGGCTGACCTAGAACTGAAACTTTAGACCAGGCTGGCCTCAGATTCTGCCTGCCTCTGCCTCCCCAGTGCTGAGATCAAAGGTGTACGCCACCAGCGCCTGGCTATAACACTTGCCATCTTTTTTTTTTTTTTTTTTTTTTTGGTTTTTTGAGACAGGGTTTCTCTGTGTATCCCTAGCTGTCCTGGAACTCACTTTGTAGACCAGGCTGGCCTTGAACTCAGAAATCCGCCTGCCTCTGCCTCCCAAGTGCTGGGATCAAAGGCGTGCGCCATCACGCCGGCTAACACTTGCCATCTTTTAACTGGTTCACTTTCCCTGATCTATGATTAGATTCGGTTGTCAGGTCTTTGCTGTTTTCCTCAGCTACCCAACCTGAAAACATATTTATTCTCTTGCACTCCAGTCTGGGTCTTTCCATCTGATTTAATCTTCTTTACTGTCTGATCACCACCAGATGTATTCTGGGCTTATTATGTATTGATACCATCCCAAACCCTTCATGCATCTACTTCAGGGAACTTTGTTCTCTGTTCTCACCTTTCTACCTAGAACAGTGCACTAAATAGACACTCACTGAATAAAAGCAAGACTGTGTGAGCTGCACGGTGAGATTCTGTTTCAAAAACAAACAAACAAACAAATACAAAATGTAACTGTGCACATGTAAGACTAACATATGCTTTGATTCCCCTAAACACCTCTCTAAAATCCAGTTTGAACCGTCTCCTGCAAGAATCTTGATTCCTTAACAAATTAGTTACTTTACAAGGCCAGATTTCTGGACGACAGCACAAGAGGCTCCTCTCCTCCTGTCTGCTGCAGCACTCCCGCCCTCCCCAGTCCAGGGCCTTGCTAGATAATTCAGGCTGATCTCAAACTTGCATAGATGGTTCTGTGATCACACATCAGCGCTCTGCCCTTTACAGGAATCTAGAGGCTGGCTTGCTTCCCCCCCCCCTCCCCCGCTATCTCCGTGGATCTGAGATGTTTTCTGATGGGCGTCTGGCTTTCCCTCCACGCCCGCCACTACCAACTTCATTAACTTCTCCAGTCCTCATTAATTTCTCCGCGAATCCGGACCTCTAGGTCTTCTTCCTTTCCCCCACCCCGGGGCCAGAGATCCCCGAAGCGCTACTGAACTATCATTGCAAACCTAAGCACGGGGTTACACGACGCGCAGAGAATTCTATAGAAGGCACCAGACTTCGCCTCTAGGTGTCCCAAAACACTCAGAAAACCAATTTCCCGTGTGTGGAATAGGGATGTGGGTAGAGATGTCTAGTAGCTTCGCTGGGAACGCTGGCTCAGAACATGCACAGCAAAGAGATCGGACTGTCCCCGGTCCTGGCTTTGCCACCTCTTCCTGGCAAACTGGAGGAAGCAAAGAACACCGGGAATCCGCGAAAGGGCTTTGCAGCCCGCTCTGTTCGCTTCGGCTAAATGGATTCGGTGCCAGGGTTTCGCTCAGCCCCGAGGCCTCTGCGTTCAGCCCCGCCCCGCCCCGACTCGCCCCGCCCCGCCCCGCCCCGACTCGCCCCGCCCCGACTCGCCCCGACTCGCCCCGCCCCAGAAGTCTCTCGGCGTCGCTTTGTTTGGTTGCTCTGAGTTCCCGTAGCTCCTCGCTTTGAGGCTGGTGGGTAGTGCTTCCGGGCCGCAGCCTAGGACGCCTCCACGGCGGTGTAAGTAGAAGCAGAATCCCAAGAACTCACTGAGTAGGGAAGCAGCCCGAGCCACAGCGTCCCCTCTAGTCCCCCGCCTCCGAGTCTTCGCAGATGGCCGGTTCAGCTTAACAAGAGGGGCTGGGATTCCTGAAGCCCCAGTCCCATGACTCAGGGGTTCCTGGCGGGTTCCCCCTGCCAGGATTCCGGTTTCTATCTGCGAACGACCCCCTGCCCTGCTCCAGGTCCCTCCTCCTGAGTCCGAGTTCCCCTGCAGGCCTCGGCCTCAGCCCGCCTAGTCATTCTCGCGTCGTCTCCCTGACTGTCTGCAGGCCTGGAGAGCATGGCCGTATTCCGCTCAGGCCTCCTGGTGCTGACAACGCCGCTGGCCACCCTGGCCGCACGCCTGCCTCCCATCCTGACCTCGGCGTCCCGCCTGGTGAATCACACCCTCTATGTGCACCTGCAGCCGGGCATGAACCTGGGGGGACCCGCTCAGCCTCAGGCCAGCCCTGTGCAGGCCACATTTGAGGTTCTGGATTTCATCACGCACCTCTACACTGGTGCCGACCTGCACAGGCACCTGGACGTCAGAATTCTACTGACCAATATCCAAACCAAGAGCACCTTTCTCCCTGTGCTGTCCTCAGTCCAGAATCTGGCCCACCCTCCAGAAGTAGTTCTGACGGACTTCCAGACCCTGGATGGGAGCCAGTACAACCCTGTTAAACAACAGCTAGAGCGTTATGCCACCAGTTGTTACAGCTGTTCTCCGCAGTTGTCTTCTGTGTTGCTGTATCCGGATTATGGAACTGGAGAGCTGCCTTTGGAGCCCCTGAATGCCCTCTTACCCTCTACTATAAGACCAGCTTCCCCGGTTGCCAGATCTCCAAGGCAGCCTGTGCGTGGCTACCACCGTGGGGCCGTGGGTGGCACTTTTGACCGCTTGCACAATGCCCACAAAGTGTTGCTCAGTGTTGCATGTGTACTGGCCCAGGAGCAGCTTGTGGTGGGAGTAGCGGACAAAGATCTGTTGAAGAGTGAGTGAAGGGACCCTGGAGTAGGGCTATGGAGGACAGCCTTCACATTTTCTTGTCTTCCCCAATGCCAAGATCAAGGAAGGGTAGGGCCACTTCTCAACCTTCCAAAATGCCACAATGCCTGACACTGTGTTATTGCTAAGGGACGTTTGTTTGTTAAATGAATACATGTGGTATCCTTAGTCTGGGGTTCAGTCGCCTTTTAACTGAAGTCAGAACTTCCCAAATGGGAACCAAGAACTCTGCACTTGGTTGTCCAAGTGATCGACTCAGAGGTTTGAAACGCTGAAGATAAATGGATAGGAGATGATTGTGGGTGACCCAGTACTGCCATCAACAGTGAGGGAAGTCTTAAGAATATAGTAGTTCTTGGGGGTTCTCCACCAACTGATACCTATTGGCACTGCTGCTCTGTAGGCATTTCTTAACTTGTTCTCGGGGTACACGCCAGCCTGCAAAGTGACTGTGATGCTTGTTTCCCATTCTGCCCCCCCAAACCTGTCCCTGTTTCACCCTCTCTTGCTGCCACTGCTTGGGAGGATTTCAGTGCTGTGGGACACTCTTCCCCAGATGGGGAAAGGTCTCACCCTTCCTCCCTCCTTCCTCAGGCAAGTTGCTCTCCGAGCTGCTCCAGCCGTATGCAGAACGCGTGGAGCATCTGACTGAGTTCCTGGTAGACATCAAGCCCTCCTTGACCTTTGAACTCATCCCCCTGCTGGATCCCTATGGACCTGCTGGGTCCGACCCCACCTTGGAGTTCCTGGTGGTCAGCGAGGAGACCTACCGTGGGGGGATGGCCGTCAACCGCTTCCGCCTTGAGCATGTAACTCCTGAAGGAGCCTGGCAGAGGGGCTGGGAGGAGGAGGCCCGTGAGAAGTGCTGTGGTCTCAGAGCAGGGAAGGGAGGGTTCAGGGTGGAAGAAGCCAGAAGGAACTTGTCTGTGGAGTCGGAGGAGGCGAGGGGTAGATAGAGAGCAGACCGGGGCTCCAGATTCCTTCTCCTAGCTCTTACTCCTTTCCTCCTCCTCCCTTTACCTCAGGGCAAAGAAGAACTTGCCTTGTACCAGATACAACTGCTGAGGGACCAGAGTCACAATGAAAACGAGGAGGACAAGGTCAGCTCCTCCAGCTTTCGCCAGCGAATCCTGGGGAACCTGCTTCAGCCTCCAAATGTAAGCCTTTCTTTCTCCTCGCTGGTTGGGCATGTTGAAATGTTGAAGGATAGAAACAGGCCCTCTATTGGAAGCTGAGCTTTTGAATTCCCTGGTCACTGAGGTTCCCTCTTACCTGTCTTTAGGAGAGGCCGGAGCTCCCGTCAGGTCTCTATGTGCTCGGGCTCACAGGCATCAGCGGCTCTGGGAAAAGCTCGGTGGCTCAGCGGCTGAAGAACTTGGGAGCATACATCATTGACAGTGACCATCTGGGCCATCGGGCCTATGCTCCTGGGGGCCCTGCCTACCAGCCTGTGGTGGAGGCCTTTGGAACAGGTACTAGCCAGAGAAGGCTGAAAGTGTCCTGATGTGAGAAGATGGTGTGACCTCTTTGCTTAGCCTTCTTTCTCTGTCACCCAGATATTCTCCATAAAGATGGTACCATCAATAGGAAGGTCCTGGGCAGCCGGGTGTTTGGGAACAAGGTAAACACACACCTCTCCAAGAGTTCTTCAGCCCAGCCGCTACCACCAGATCCATGGGCGGGATCCAGTGTACTCCCTAGTCTGGCACAGGAAGTCAGTCTCTACTCCCATCCCCACCTCACAGCTGTATTTCTCAGGAAAGTTAACCTCTGCCCACTCCCTCTGTCCCCCTCCCCAGAAGCAGATGAAGATCCTCACAGATATTGTGTGGCCAGTTATCGCAAAGCTGGCCCGAGAGGAGATGGATGTGGCTGTGGCTAAGGGTGAGTGGGAGGGATGACGGGAGCAGCCAAAGTGGGACAGTTAAGCCGCAACGCCCTTTGGGATCTTCCTTGGCCCCAGGCAGACCATTCACCACCTAGGACAGCATTTGGTACGCTGACAGGCAGCAAGCTGCTGGCAGTGACTAGCGTCTCCTCATAGGAAAGACTCTGTGTGTGATCGATGCTGCTATGCTGCTTGAAGCTGGCTGGCAGAGTATGGTACACGAGGTGTGGACCGTCATCATCCCTGAGACTGAGGTATCTGGACCCCACTGCACCCCATCTGAGCCCACTGCAGAGGGTCTCCTGCTCTGATCCAGTAGACTGGGCTGGGACCCTTCCTGACCCGTGTGTCATCCGTTGCCCAGGCTGTTCGACGCATTGTTGAGAGGGATGGACTGAGTGAGGCAGCCGCTCAGAGTCGGCTGCAGAGCCAGATGAGCGGCCAGCAGCTGGTGGAGCAGAGCCATGTGGTTCTGAGCACTTTGTGGGAGTCACATGTCACACAGCGCCAGGTTGGTGCAAAGGGAAAGACGAGGTTAGGTTGTGGGGAGGGAAGGTTCAGTGGTTAGCTTTTCTGACCTTACCTTCTCTTGTATCATTCCGGCCTGGCCAAAGGTGGAAAAAGCGTGGAATCTTCTACAAAAGCGCCTCCCTAAGGCTCACCAGACCAGGAACTGACAGTGGATTTTCTATGGTGCCAAACTGGCCCTTGGAACTAACAAGTCTAATGGTGAGGAGAAATGGGTGTCTCAATGTTCACCCTCTATCTGGCCTCAGGGGCTTTAAGCTAAGCTGTGCGGGACACAGAGAGAAGCTTGGAAGTCTGCCTAGCATGCTGGAATTGGCCAGCAATGAGGACACAGCTAAGGGTTCTGTCCGCTTTTTTGGTGGTGGATGTGATGTCTACCTAGTGTTGATGGGTTTGGTGAAGACTGGACCCAGTAACTGAATTAAAGATGTTTCCAAGTGCTGCTTGTGTGGTTTCTGTTTCCTCTCCAGTGACTCTAGGTATCTTTGGAACGTTAGATTCCAAATTCAGGGGCAAGGTACGAGCTGGAAGCCAAGGAGTGCTGTAAAGTGTAACCTATCAGCGACTAGCTATGTACTTTTGAGTATGGTATAGACTTTACTGTAAGCTTAACTTAAAAGGGCGTTTTATAAGACTTAATTCCACCAAGCGTCCTGCACCTGCTGAGTGTTGGGAGATGGGTGCTGGAGGTGGCTTTGTGCCCACTTGGATCAGATCATGTGATGTAGGGGAAGTTCTTGACCCAGCAGCTGTGCGCGTGCGTACACGGTGTCACGCTGTTCAGACGAGATGCTAGGACTCTCACACTAAACTAGCCCCTCTGACAATCTTTATGGAGGTGCTCCATTGCACAGAAAATCACCACCATTGAAGATTCTCATTCGGAGGCCAGCAGGAACCCTCAGAGGCAACTGACCAGATTTAGCCTCCTCCAATATTCAGTTAACAACTGGAGCAGTGCAAGCGCAGCGCAATCACACAGCTCATGACCGCAATTGCGGATTGGTGGGTTGGATCACGTGACTGAGCCTCGCCTCTTCCTGGAGGTTGGGGGCCAGTCCGCTGGCTTGTTTCCGGTTCGGTAGGTTCACGATGACGGAGCCGGGCGCCTCTCCCGAGGACCCTTGGGTCAAGGCAAGCTCCGCGGACGCGCTCGCCGGCGAGGGGAGGGCGGGTCGGGCTCGTGCACGTAGGGGGTCCGGAAGACGCGGGGCTCCCCAACTATCCCCAGAGTCTCCCCTGCTGTCCGGGCCCCGGGGCTGCAGAGAAGACAGCTCTCACCCGGCCTGTGCCAAGGTGGGGAGACAAACGGGGCGTGTGTGCGGGAACGAGGGGGTCATGGCTGGGAGATGGGGCGGGGACGGTAGGGAGCGTACAGAGGGGGCGACCCCCCCGCGGCCTAGCCAGGGCTTGGCTTAACCTTATTCAGTGGTCCCTGCACCCAAGCAATGAGCTTTCGCAGATTGCGCGTGCTTTCCTAGAGGCAGAGGTCTGACAGGCTTCTCCCTTGCTTGGTGCTGCAGGTCGAGTATGCCTACAGTGACAACAGCCTGGATCCTGGTGAGTGCCCTCTCAGATTGTCTGCGGGTCAGGAATGACTCCTGGTTCGGCTCTGTAGATTCTTGTGGTCTTGCCAGCCACACCTGAGCACAGTCCACTGTCACTGCGCCAAGGACTTGGCTTGAGAAGTGAGGGTGGAGCTGGAGAATAGGCAGGAAGCAACCATGGTCACACCTGGTTCCTCTGCATTAGAATGGGAAATGATGGAAACTGTGACAGCTGGTCATAGTCACTGCATCCAGATGCTCCAGTGTGAGCCAGAAATAAGTCCTCTGGGCAGTGTAGACCCTGGGAGCATTGCAGCATGAAATGGAAGGCCCGCGATGGCCAGCTTTGGAGTTGATGGCGAGAGGTCAGCATTTGAAGCCATTGTGCCCATAGGTGACTGAAGGCATGGCAGTGTTCCTCACTCCTTAGTGACTGAGGCCTCTTTTTTCCAGGGCTTTTTGTAGAAAGCACCCACAAGGGGAGTGTAGTGTCCAGAGCCAATAGCATCGGCTCCACCAGTGCTTCTTCCGTCCCCAACACAGGTAGGCAGCAACATAGCCGTCACACACCCGGGGAGACTTAGCTCTTCCATCATTTTAGTATCTTTCCTAGATAGGGAGCTCTGCTATCTGCATGGGGGTGGCAGGAACAGTGCCAAGCCTGAGTCTCATTGCCTTTCACCTCATTAGAGATAACTAGGTTCTTTCCATTCAACATCTCTGGACACCAGGTTCTTCCAACTGGGTAAGGGTGGGCTAATTGGATTTAGTGTACCCTAAAGTGACCTCTCCTTCCTTCATCTCTGAGTTTAGATGATGAGGACAGTGATTATCAGCAGGAGTCCTACAAGGAGTCCTACAAAGACCGGAGGCGGCGTGCACACACTCAGGCTGAACAGAAGAGGAGGGATGCTATTAAGGTAACTGAGAGCCTGTACCCAAGGCAGCAGGGAAGGACCCTGCCCTGACCCTTCAGCACCAAATGTCTGCAGGGATGGTATGGGGGAACCGGGCTGGTTCTGTGCCTGCACCTCTTCCTTCCAGCCCTTTGAGCATGGAACTGGTATCAAAAGTGTGTGCTGGCCTTTGCTGTTCCTGAGCTAAGGAACCCATTTCCCTGCTATTTCCAGAGAGGCTATGATGACCTTCAGACCATCGTCCCTACCTGCCAGCAGCAGGATTTCTCCATTGGCTCCCCAAAACTCAGCAAAGCCATCGTCCTACAGAAGAGTATGTCCAGGCAAGGGGAGGGACAGGGGGTAGTAGTGTCTGTGAAGTGGCTGGGACCTGGTCTCACCCAAGTGTGGTGGTCTTAATGGAAAAGTTGGTGTATAGGGGAAGGGCAAACAAAATAAGCCCTCTTCCTGGTTCAGAGTTCCTCAGTGCTCAACCCCTCTCTTGGCTCCTACTCCAGCCATTGACTACATCCAGTTTTTACACAAGGAGAAGAAAAAGCAGGAGGAAGAAGTATCCACACTGCGCAAGGATGTCACAGCCTTGAAGATAATGAAAGTGTAAGAGGGGTGCTGAATTGGGGGATAGGGGCTGAGGTCAAGTGCACTCTTGTTCAGAGGCTATGTTGGAGAACACATGTAGGTGACACTGACAGCCAGGCAGTCACTGTAAGGCACAGCTGACTGGCCCACTAGTCTTTTACATATAACAGACACCCATCAGGATAACAAAGAGGTCTCACTGTTTCTGACTTAGGCGCATCTATCCAGCTGTTAATGAATGCAATCCCAAAGGTGCCTAGGAATCCCCTTATGGCATGGCCTACTGGATTATCCCACCATTCTTTTTAGGTTGTCAGCTGCCATAGCACCTCAGCCCTGTTTGCTTGCATGCTTTCAGGAACTATGAGCAAATCGTGAAGGCACATCAGGACAACCCTCATGAGGGAGAGGACCAGGTCTCTGACCAAGTCAAGTTCAACGTCTTTCAAGGCATCATGGACTCCCTATTCCAGTCTTTCAACGCCTCTATCTCTGTGGCCAGCTTCCAGGAGCTCTCAGCTTGTGTCTTCAGCTGGATTGAAGAACACTGTGAGCCACAGGTATGTGGCAGTTGGGGTCACGGTGCCTGAGATTCTCTTACCACCTCCAGGCAAAGCGGTTCAAGCCATTCAGAAAAGCAGTGTAGCTGCCTTTGGGTTTCTTCAGGGTGTCTACAAAGCTTAGTCCTCTGTCTTTGCTGCCTAGCCCAGTGAAGGTCTCATCTGGCAACCAGGATATGAGCTTTCAGTGCCAGGTCCAGCTTTGGCCCATGGCACTGGTGACTCATTAGCTACTCTATCTACTCCTTGGCTGTCCTGTGTGGAAGCCAACAGTTTGAAGTTTCTAGAAACATGAAACATTGCAGATAACAAGACACCCTCACCCTGTGTACCCTAGGGTTTTTTATTTCCACTTTCTTTTATGTTTCTCAACATTTTCATTGTGAAATACTTTACACAAACACTGCACCAGTCAAGGACTGTTGGACGGAACACCCATACCCACCATCTCAGTTATACCAGTGACAAACTCATCTTTGTCTCCATCTTAGTTCATGGATTTGGAAATTAAAAGCAGGCAACACTTCATTTCAAGGACATTTTTTTCATTTACAAAAATTATTTTATGTACATGGGTATTTTGTCTGCATTTATCCATGTACTATTTGTGTACGCCTGATGCCAGAGGCCAGAAGAGGGCCTTGGATCACTGAAAGTGGACTTGCAGGTGGTTGTGAGCCACCAGATGAGGGTACTGGGAACAGGACCTGGGTCTTCTTCAAGAGCAGCAAGTACTCTTAAGCACAGAGACCTCTCTCTCTAACACCTGCCCCCCCCCCCAATAAAGTTTGTTTAGTGTGTGAGGTCAGAGGCAACTTTTTAGTGAGTTCTTTCCTTCCACCTTATGTGGGCTCCACAGAGACTGAGTGAGGAGCAGCTTTCCTGCCGAGCCATCTCACCAGCCTTTTTTCTTTGAGTGCTAGGAAGCACTCCATCAAGCTGCCAACCCTTCCAAACCATGGCCAGCCTTAAGGCCTGTGTGTCACCTCAACATTGTCTTCCCTAGACTCTACGAGAGATTGTGATCGGTGTCCTTCATCAGTTGAAAAACCAACTCTACTGACTGTCCATGGAAGCCTGCAGAGCAGCCAGCAAGAGGCCTTTGAGAGTGTGGCCATGAAACTAACTGCTGGGCTGACGAGACTGGACTGCAACACCTCACACCGGTCAGCTGGTTTCTACTTGGTGTTTGGTTTTCCCAACCCCACTTCAGCTTCGGTGGGGTTGAGTGTTTTGTGAAAGCTTCTGATTAATTTATTATATTGCCCACAATGTTGAACCTACCCAACCTTCTCCTTCCTAGTTAAAGTCTCTAGGACAAGAGTCTGTTCAGGAAGCCTCACAGAACCCTGAGCCTCTCAGCCTTTTCTTTACCCACCGGGTTCCTGCTCACAATCTATATACATAATTTGGAAATTGTTTGCCTCTGCTTGGTCTCTTGAGCAACACTTGGCTCAAGTTTGAGTATTTTGGCAGTTCTTAAGTTGGAAAAAAGAAATAGCCCCATGGCCATGACGGGTAAAAGGCCACCTTGTGCCTAGGCTGGGGCTGTGTGGTCAGCACTAAGTAAAGCCAGAGTATTCTAGCCAGCTCAGGGTAGGGCTGCCAGGACCCTGCTGCCCTCATGTGCTGCTGCCCACTTCTTCAGCTGCTGTAGGTGCTACAGGAAACAATGTCCCATCAGCTCTTGGCCTGTCTTCCCAAAGGCAAAGGCAGCATTACATATTTGAATTTATCTTCTAAATACCCACAGTGCATTTTTGTTACGTGTAGTTTCCCAAAATTCTTAGCAGACCTCCAAAGCACCCCAGCTTCTTTGCATAATGTGTGTATCTGCCCTACCAGTGTGTTGTCTCCATTTCTCCTAGGGCCTGGGGATAGAGTTAAGTGGGACAGGAGATCCTCAAGTCTTCTGGGGGTAGGCCAGGGCGATACCTTGGGAGTCTCAAATGTTGGTGTGTGACACCCTTTCTGTACTTTTATCCCGTGTTTCCTACTGCCTTCCCCAGGTTTGATATCTGGGAGGTTTGATCATCCAGAGGGAATTAAGTATTTTTATATCAAATTATATTATAATAAATATTACAAATACTTTCTTTTAGGATTGTTTTAAGTCCTTGTTGAGGCCTGTGAAAAATGGACATGACCGTCCTTTCTGATCCCCAGCCTCTACCTAACACTATGCCTTTGTGCTCCGTCCACTGCTCAAAGGTGGAGAACAGCAAGAATAAAAAGGCCACCTAAGTGAGATGGCCAGCACAGGAAGCTCTGTTCCCACCTCCACCAAGGGCCCCTCAGGGGTCGGGGAGCGTAACATTATGATCTTCATCTGTCTCTATTCCAACTTCCTCCTGTGGGGCAAAGAAAGTAACGAAGGACTCCTTTGGGCAAAGATCCCAGGGGAGCAAGAGAGGAGAGTCACTTACAAAGAACTGCGTCTTGCTCTTGGGGTAGCCTTCAAGGATGGCATCACACAGCTCTGTGGTCTGACAAGAAACAAAGCCCCTCCCTATGAGATGAGCAGTACAAGGCACTGCCTGCTGGCGGGATCATTCCACACCAACTTCCCTGGTGACTGTCCCTTCCACAAGCACCCTTGGGGTTCCCACTCACCATCCTCTTCCGCTTCCTCCACTCTTTACAGTACTTCTGTCTGTCTCTGTACACCTGAAAGGAAGGAGTGTGCTTGTCTGAGCTCCTCGTGTCTGTTCACTGCAGACCTGCACAGGCAGCCTGTAGCCTCCCCGCTCACCTTCTCCTTCTCTTCTGGAGTGACATGGTTGGTAGCTGCTTTGATGTTCTTCAGTCTCTCTGTGTATTGAGCACACTCCTCCTTTAACTCCTGAATCTCTTTCTGCATCTCAGGAGTGGTGAGCGCACTTGTTAATTCCTTCAGTTCTGAAACCACACGCCCTAAGAGTTACTTGGGACAAGTGAGGAAGGGATTCTGCCTTGCCCAGCAGGCACTTCCCAGAGGTGGGAGGTCGACTTGCATCTTGCTCTGGGATCTCTAGACTAGGACCCCACCCTCTGGAAAAGCTTAAGAAAAGGCTTATAGCACCATCAGTTTGCTTCCTAGTTTTCTTTCCTCCATCGAAAAGCAACAGCAGCTTGTAAGGCTGAGCCGATTGCTGTATAGGTAATTAAAGAAGTGGGAATAAGATGCAGTGTGCTCACAGGGGCAGGGAGAGCCCCTGGCTTGTCTTGCTCTATTGTACACAGAAGCCATAGCTAAGTCTGCGTTTCTTTCAATGCAACATCATAGGCACATGGCACAGGGGTCTTAGCTGCAGTCAAGGAACCATTCTGTTAGCAACTTATGACCTCCAAACCACGGCCCAGTCTTACCAGCCTCCATGTGTCGGCAGCTCAGCTGTAAGCTCTGCACCTTGGCAGTGAGGGCCACGATACTGGCATCCAGGCTGTGGAGGTCCACATTATTCACTGTGTCAAATTGGTCCTGCCAACCAAGGCACAGAGAGAAAAACACATATCCAGGGAGGTGGCATTCAAATGTGGAAGCACCAGTAGGTATACCCCTAGACCCTACAGTGGGAGAGAATGCTGGGGCTAGTGGTACAGGCCCCTAACTCCAGCAACCTGGAAGGCTGAGGCAGGGGGACTGTCTGTACATTAATAAGTAGCTGGGCATACAGCTCAATGGCAGAGTAGAACTGAATAAGTGAGACCAAATGCTTTAGAAAGTCTAAAACTACAGTAAAGCTCTTGAGCCATCTTACCAGCCCCGATCTGAATTTACATAGATCATTCTGGATACAATATCCAAGATGAAATCTTAGTACATCACTTTAGACAAGAGGGTCTGACAGAGAGCAGTGATGGCAGGTTAGATTCAACAACAACTGCAAAAAAAAAAAAAAAAAAAAAAGTTGAGCCAGCCTGGGCTACATAGTGAGGGCCAATCTCAAACAAGAGGGTGGATGGGAGTAATCAGATATAATTGACAAATAGCCACACATATCAGATGTATAAGGTAAAAGAAACAAAAATGACTTACATTCTAATCTCTGGTTTGAGAAGAGAGGTTTCCTGACAGAAGAATGCTAGAAAGCCAAATAGGGGGCAGAGAGTAAGCATTCTACATTGGCCATATTGATGCTGATACTCAATATTACCTGGATAATAATTATCCAGAGAGAAGTCTGGGTAGGAGAAAGTAAATCTGATGTGTTTGGGGCAGTGGGGCAGAGGAAGAGGAAAAATGATTTGGCAGGAAACGATAGTAGAAACGAGGCTAGGAGTTGTGAGTCAGGGTCTTCCGTTGTTCATAGCTCAAATGAACACTGGTGAAGGCAGCGTACAACTGATTTAAGATAGCTCTTTCATACCACTGATTATTTTGTGCCTCAACACTCTCTTTTTCCGAGATAGGGTTTCTCTGTAGCCCTGGCTGTCCTCGAACTCACTCTGCAGACCAGGCTGGCCTCAAACTCAGAAATCCACCTGCCTCTGCCTCCCAAGCGCTGGGATTAAAGGCCTGTGCCACCACTGCCCTGCTCGCCTCAACACACTAAATGTTGAGAGTCGATTCGCTCAGACAGGCTCTCAGGTGGGCCTTAATCTGCTGAGTTCTCACCTGATCGGCAAAATATATTTTCTGCTTGCCGTAGGTCTTCTCTTTGATCTTGCCTTGCTGGGCCAGCTGATCCAGCGCCTTCACTACCGCCTAGCAGAGGGGAGGGTGAAACAATTAGCGCGAGCCCAGACGGGGGAGATTACTGTTGGTGACAGGGAAGGCGGGACCCATGCCCTAACAAGGGAGTCCAGCGGGGAGGGAACTCCGCAAAGAGGGCTCTCACCGCCTTGCCCAGTCCATGTTCCTTCTGCAGGTTCCCGAACACGTCCTGGGCGCTGTAGGGCCGGTTTTGTTCTTGTAGGTACCTCAGGATGATCCCGGGGGCTGCGGAAGACGAGGTAGGATATGGGGGTCACCTCCGACCGCCTCTCCCACTCCCCTCCCGGGTCCTGCGGGCGCTGCCGTTACCTCCAGCCGCAGCCTCGGCCCGGCTTTTACTCATGGCCTTTCCCGCCACCAAACTCCAGAGCTGGACTGGTCGGTTGCTCCGGGAAACGCCTCCTTCCGGTAAGGAGGCGGGTCTTTAATGTTGATTGGCTAAGGAATAAGCCTGCCGGAAGCGCGCCCGGACCTTCCGGGACCCCGTAGCCTTAGTAGCGACTTAGAAGTCGCAGTCCCCGGCCGTGCTGGCTGTAGTGAGTCGTCCTTTCTTTAGGCCGCCAGACCCTCTTGGGCCGTGTTTGAGCACTCGTGACCTTGAGCTAGACCCGCGTGGTGTGGGAACGGGGTCATCTCCCAAGCCGCTCAAGGTTGCACAGAGCTGGTCCTCCACAGGAGTGGGACTAGTTTTCTCATGTGTAAAGGATCCGTGGGTACTTTTGTCAGAGGGTGGCTGCGAACGCCGAGGACACCAACGATTCCCGTTTTCGTGTCGCATGTAGGGGGCGCTCGACACCTATTGGCGTTTGAACGCCCAAGAAAGACGGTTAGGAGTGGGAGCTACTCAAGCCACAAAGCTTGACGTCTCCAGTTAGGAGCTGCCTGCCACACCTGGCAGGTGCTTTCCATTCCTGACCACAATGGCCAGTCCGGAGGAGCCTGAAATAAATAGTTCTAGTTTCTGAGGTCTGCTGACGGTCAAAGAGCAGCTGTCCTTGCAGCTCAGTGGAAGGGCACAGTATTAATTTTTCAATCCTTCAACCTAAAACTTCATTAGCCATTATTCAGAACGTACATTTGTCCCTACTTGTTTAAGGGGCAAGGTTAAGAATTAAAAATAATGTAACGACGAGGCTGGAGAGATGGCTCAGCAGTTGCTTTTCTCTGCAGAGGACACTAGATTGGTTTCTACCATCCACATGGCTGCTAAAAACTGTCCTTAACTCCAAATCCAGTAGATCTTTCTTTTCCGCAGGCAAGGCAAGCACATGGTGTGCACACATATACAGACACAACACTCATACTTATCATAGAAGATAAATCTAAAAAAAAAATAACAATTGACAAATGCCTGCAAGGGTGTTAGTTATATTTATGTCTTGGTTGTAGGGGAAAGAGGGAAAAATAGAAAAGGCAGGAGGGTCCCTGACATCTACTTGGGCTTCTTCTTCTGAGGGTCACCACCCCAGATTAGCTATTATCAGATTAATGAGAAGCCCTATCAAGGAAGTACACAACGAAACAGCAGTCTCTTAAAAAGATTGTTCTCATACAAGATTTATTCCCCTGCACCCCCCACCCCAGCCCAATTCACAGTGGAGGAGTTGGGAGATTCAGAGCAGGATCCCACCGGTACAAGAAAAAGACCTGGATTTGCTTGCTCCCCTTCCCTCCCTCTTCCTCTTGCCAACTCCCAAAGCATGAAGCTACACACACTCATGCAAACACGCAAAATCCCAAAGCCTTTCCCTCACCTCCCTTTTTTTGTTTTGTTTTGTTTTTCCACATCAGAGTTCACCTGTAAGACATCTATCTGGCTCTAAGGAAAGAGATGTCCAAAGTATGAGAACCCTAAAGTGGGGAGATGCCATTATTATGCCTATCTTTCACACACACTGACTATGAAACAGGCACCTGCCATTCCTCTTCTCACTGTTAAGTATTTTCACTCCCTGGCCTCTATCTTGTCCATCAACCAAGAGCAAAAGTGTTAGCACAACCCCTAACCTGCAGCACATAAAAATGGGCTCTGTCCAACATCCCTCACCCAAGCACGGGAGTGCTGGGGGAGTGGTCCCTGAGGATCAGCAAAGGGTTAATGCAAGAGGGAAAGAGGATAGAAGAATTTGGCTTGAGCTCTGATTTGGGAGACAGAGAGGCAGTATGCTGGCACAGGTTGAGAACCAATGATCATTTAAGGGGTTCTGTTCACATGATTTGATTCGGGGCTGCATAACACCTACTCTTGAGAATGGTCTCTGCTGATTACCAACATCCTTACTAAGTGGGCTCATCCTTACAGGAGTTAGGAAGTGGTATGGTAAGAGGAGCTGGTGGCTCTTGGGATGAACGCCATGGCCATTTGTAAAGTGCTACTTTGCCATCTCCTGTGGAATTAGTGCTTCTCCAGAGGAGGAGCAGGGGAAGGAGGAGGAACATAAACATGGATATGATATTGCTTTGCTCACTGCTCAGAATGATGGTCAAATGGAGCCAAGGGTTAACAGCACCAAAGACAACCACACAGCTCCAGGAGCTTTCATGAGACTTCAAGGTAGGCACTCACCAACCCAGCCAGCCAGCTGATCCTACAGCTCACGGTGATATAGCAGAGGCTCAGCCCCTCAGCATATTCACATTTCTCAAACTCTGCAAGCACTCTGGGGTGCTCAGGATCAGCCATCTAGAAATGAAGATGGGCTCAGGGACAGGAAGTGGGCCTGCTCTGCAGAACCAAGGGACACACTTGCTTTGAGAACACAAATCAAATCATAGTAAAAGACACAGATGACAACTCCTGTAGCTGCTGCCTGACTTCTGTGGCTCCAGTGAGGTGAGGAGAAGAGATGGGCTCTTGTATCAGTGAGGGCCCCTGAGCACCCAGACCTAAAAGCAAACAGCACTACCTCCTCAAAGGGGAATCAAATCCCTACTTTGTTGCCCGTAGTACCACCCTGATGGAGAGAAGCCTCCCTTGGGGGAGTCTGTTCTCACTTCAGTGACTAAGCACAGATACGATGTCTCACTGGCAGCAGGTAAGAGTATGTTCTCTCAGCAGGCCTCTGCGTCAGCCAGGCCACCCAGCACACAGATAAAATTCAGGGGACAAGACTGGGTTCTTCCCTTGCCCCATCACAGTAAGTGGGGTGGAGGAAAGTAACCTGCAGCACAGTGACCCCTCAAAGGAGTCTCTCAGTGGCTCCTGGAACTGGCAGGGTCTAGCTGATTCAGCTCTGATTGGTCCAGAAGTTCAAAATCATCTCCTTCAGCATCAGTGTCCAGGTCTGAACTAGGGGCCCGGAGGAAGCCTCTTGTTGCTCTTCGGGGAGGTGGGCCAGAAGGGTCTGTCTGGGAGGCCTCTGACAAGGCCAGTTGGATCATACCCTGGGAGACCAGGCTAGCAAGGTTGCTGGTAAGGTTAGATCCTCCAGGAAGGGAACTAAGCAGGAGCTCTGGCAGTGCAGCCTCATTCCGACTAGCAGGCTGGACCTGGGTATCCCCAGCCCCTAGTGCGGAGCGGTACATCAAGCTGGGCAACCCAATGCTGGTGTCGTCCTCATCATCCAGACCAGTAGGATCCACGTTAATGGAAGGGAAGTCTGGCAGGTCTCTGGCGAATGACTCCTCTGGATCACTGTGGCCATCTAGGTCTGAGAGAACACAACTGTGTGAAACATGGTAGCTGCCTGCTCTCTGTGCCCACACCCACAAGAAGTCAACCCTATATAACCAGGTTTCCCCACCCTGTATGCTTAAGATGAAGCAAAACCTGTGAGACTGGTTAGTTGGTTGTCACCACTCAGATGGCCATGACTGCTGATGGGCAGAGAACTGCCTGTCTTCCTCTACTGTGTCCATGACTAATAAGGGACTGGGGGCTTCAAGGGCAGCATAACAGCCATGCCATATCGTACTCTTGGGCAGATCTATTATTTACACCACAACTCAGGAGTGGAGGGGGCACAAGGAAGCCCTCGTCCAGGGAATCTACGATGCAAAAGTCAGAGTTCCTATCAACTCAGGTCAAAGGTTCTCACCTTCAGAGCCTTCTGTTAGAGGTGTCTGGCCTCTTGACAGGTTAAATGTGCCGTTTTCTGTACAGGAGACCTCAGCATCAGAGTGCTCCGAGTCTGTGATAGCCAATTCCCTGGCAACAGCAGAATCATCCAGCTTAGAAAAAGAAAACAAGTCTGAGATGATGCCATCTGCAATCGGCTTTACTGACGCAAGCCCTGGAAGACCCTGAAGCGGACCCATGAACCCAGGATGGAGGGAAACTGCATCCACAGACTTGACCTGTGAGGCTGCTTCCCTAAAGGGAACACTCTCATCAACCTCTTGAGCTCAGGCAGTCTTGGGTACCCAGAAAAATATACTTATTAACCAAAAGTCTTGATGGGTTGGCTGCTAAAAGACTTATGTCAGTTCCAGGTTCTTCATGGTAGTAGGGTAAAAGCAAACCCGAGTGATTTTACTGTCCTTCAGGCTCAATCTGAGTTCTCGGGCCCCACACAACACCTGAGGTGGGTTCTCTCCTCAGCTCTGTACTAAAAGAAAGAGGAATCTAGGGTCTCTGAAGGACCGTGATAGGCTTGAAACCTGGTTACCGTCTCAATGTGTGTTGCCAGATGGAGCAAAAGGACCAGGGGAGCAGCTTCCATATACAGATACCTGAGGACAGAAGGCAGCAAGTTCCTCTTCACTGTCACTGTGGCTGTCCATGGCACGTTCTGAGTGCAGAGCTCTGCGGCGCACTAGTGGAGAGAGCAGAAGGTCCTGATGTGTTTGAGGGAAAAATCTCCCTTTGGACTCCAAAAGCATGTATCACAACACAAGAAGAAGCTCTCTAAATATAGCCCAAGTGTCCTTAGCAATGTCTGAAGGTAAGGATGCCGAGTCTAAATTGTTATACATGAGACTACATCTCTCATCCAACATCCCTCCTTCTTCCAACTCAACACATCTCTAGAAATTCTGGCTAATGATGAACTCATCTACCAGCAACTTTGAGGATCTCCTAGAGGTAAATACAAAGCAAGGTGTAAGTGGCGCATCATGGGAAGAAGAAGCTGCTCACCTTGGAGAAATGAGGCCTTTAAGGACTGATAGTTTTCAACTAGTTGGCCCAGATAAAGCTGGGCTTGGTGACCACATTCGAGATTCTTTGAAGGCCAGTGCTAATCAAACACCCAAACTGATAAGATCAAAGAAAGGGACACGACGCACCACCCTTTTTGTGTTAGGTAGAGCTCAGGTTAATAGCAGTACACTTCTGGCGTCTACATGGCTGTTCTTAATCATCTTGGAAACAGCTTTCGTTAATGGAAAGAGGCTGGCTCAGAAGTGTCAAAAACCTGCACTAGCATTTACTCAGTTTAAGACCACTTGAGTCTCATGGTTAATGCAGATTATTTAAAACAGTGCACAAAACAGCCGATCTAGCTCTTGGACACTTGGAAGGTATTTCATAACAGCAGATGGTACTACAGACATCTTCCATATCTTTTACTCAACTTGGGAGTTTTTCTCTAATCAGTTTAAGATGGGGTTTTAAGGCCTTTGTAAGAAAACCTGGCAAGCCTGCCTCGGTTTCTCAGAAGAAGAATATTGCCTTTCCTCACTATTTTCTACTCCTACCAACCACCCCCCCACTTCTACTTGAAAATTTTAAAATTACTCTTATGTTCACAGCTCCCTGTGGCAGGCAGAGAACAACTGTCATGTGTGTGTGTTAGTTTCTCCATCATGAGGACCCTAGGGATTAAACTCAAGTCATCAGGCTTGGTGGCAAACACCTCTATCTGCTGAGCCATCTCATGGGCCCTATTTCTCCCACTTTTAAAGACGTATCCAGTTTGTGAGACCTGGCTTCTCCTCTTTCCCTGTTAGGTAGAAGAAAGTCATCCCATGACGCTTACATTGTCTTTCTCTCTGCTTGGACATCATGTAGCCACGGACACTGAAGTCCAGCCGCTGCAGAGCTGGCTTCAGTCGCACATAGGCTCGATCCCACAGACGGTGATAGACAGCAAGAGGCCACGTCATAATGATGACAACTGTGAAGAGTGGAAACAGAAGAAAATGGAGATTGCACAAAGCAATCTTACCTGCCCCCTGCTATTGTGTCCTTAGGACTCTAGGCAGAACAATTCAACTTAATTCTGCTGGTCACCTCCACTAGTGACCCCTATCATATATGGTTTTTGAGAGCAGGAACTTCTATAGCTGTCCACAGGATCCACATCACAGCTATACACAACACATATGCTACAGGACCAGGCAGTGTGGACATATGAAGTAAAATGGTGACAACTGGCCATGTGATTCTGAAATAAAATTACGTATATAAAATACTACACATGGATGTCCAGCATAGTGGCACAGGCCTTTAATCCCAGCACTTGGGAAACAGAGGCAGGGAGATCTCTATGAGCTTGAAGCCAGCCTAGTCTACATAATGAGTTCTAGAATAGCCAGAGCTGCACAGAGAAAACCTGTTTTTTTAAAACCAAAAAAGAAAAAGATGGGCTACGATATATATCAGTTGCAAAACACTTGTCTAATATGCATGGCACCCTGGACTGGACTCCATAGCACTGTAAGCTCCCAAAGAGGAAATGGGGCTTATGCCTTTTATGTGAAGTACCATTTCACAGTTTCATGTGAAAAGACAGTTAACAATACTAATCATGTCCTGAATATATGGGAAAGTCATTGTTGGAGCACTAAAATATAGTCTCTTCCTAGACAGCAGTTCTCAACCTGGGGGCTGGGACCCCTTTAGGGGACTAACGACCCTTTCATAGGACTCGCATATCAGATATTCGTATTATGATTCAAAACAGTAGCAAACTTAGAGTTATGAAGTAGCAATGAAAATATTTTTATGGCCAGGGGTCCCCACACCATGAGGAACTATATTAGAGGGCTGCGGCGTTAGGAAGGTTGACAACCTCTGTCCTAGAACCACAGCTGACTATGGCAGAAAAAGCTATGATCAACCTAAAACCTGTAGGGAGAAGTAATTTCACACTTACGCATCAAGTAGGACAGCAGGAGCCCAGGGATGTAACGGCCCAACATGGCCAAAAAGGTCAGTATCCCACAGCTCAGCAGGCAGAACTGGGAGAAGCAAGAAGCAGTATTAAGTTTCGGCTACATGGCAAAGGACTGTGGTGCGGATGGGGGATTAATGGAGACGTGATTGAAGACTCTATGATCTGAGTCAAGCACGGACATGCCAGAATGACAGCCTCAGCCACCAGTCCAGTGGTGATTCTGTTTTGGCAGACAAGAGAACTCTCTTCTACTCAAGCTTCCTTCACACGAAGAACACATACAGCTGTGCCTTTCATGCCAGGAAATTGGCTTAAGTTTTAGCCAAAAATTCTCTCTGAAAACATGCATTGGTAGTGGGTTTTTAAAGTAAAATTAAGAAAACAAAAATATTAAAACCCAACAACTTATCATGTTTAATGTGACACAGAACACACAGAAGCAAGCTTTCTGTCTCTTCTTGAGACAAGAGAATGGCCTGTTCTGTGGGGCTGGAGACAGCTCTGTTGTATCGCTTGCCTAGCATGCAGGAAGCCCTGAATTCAATCCCTAGCACAGAAAAGAAATTTAAAAAGAAAAAAGAAAAGAAAAAGAAAAGAAAAAGAAAAGAAAAGAAAAGAAAAGAAAAGAAAAGAAAAAGAAAAGAGCCTACTCCAAAGAAAAGCACAGGAGCCATGGAGTCAGGCTCCTGCCTTTCCTGTAGCAGCAGGACAGAACCCTTCCTATCACCTCCCTGTGTTTCTATGAACCTCAGGTCTTTTATGAATGAAGGTACATGGGAAAATAGTGTCTCAACTTAACGTGAACTGAACTGAAGGCCAGAGCTGAAAGTGAAAAGGGAGGTCTTACCTTGCCTGGGTTTTGCTTTTTGAAAAGCAAAAGACTCCTTATGAAAATGGTCGCACTAACCCAGGCTTCAGCTACATGGTGGCAGAGCTCGGGCACGCTGAGCAACCGAGGGTGCACAAAGCCCCAACTATGGGAGAGAGAAGGGGAGCTGTGAAAGGAGGCTGTTTAGGGGCCCCCCATCTTGCTGTGCTGCCAGCCAATGCTTCCGGGTTTAAAGAGGGCTTGGGGAGCAGCTAGTCCCAGGTGCTTTAGAGGTGAAACATGTCATTCTCTTGGCTTACCAGGTTGAAACTTGATTTGGGGGACTAGGAAGACAAACTTGTTCTAACAACTCCACCCTGTGAGCAAGTGGCTTTGTCCACATGTATAAACCTGCCACCAGCCCCAAGGCCCTGTGTGCTTGAAAACACCATGTTCACCACTCTCAGACTACAGCAATTCTGTGCGACTGCAATCCAGGGACACAAGTAAAAGCCTGACTGACTCCTCTACAGCTGAGAGGGAGGCAATGTGAGGGCACAAAGCAAAACCAAAATAAACCCCAGCTAGGAAATTCCTTATCAAACACACGGGTGGATGGATTAAGGGCGAAAGCAGAAGCTCTAAGACACACACGGGATCTTCAACACTGGCTTGCTGATGCCAGGAACCAATGTTTTCTGACCCAGAACTTAAAAATAGCCACAGGTCACAGAAAACACCAAGTGATACAGTATAAAAGCAGGAGACAATTAGTCGCCTCTAAGTTTTCACACTGTGGCTTATTAATGCAGCTATTTCCCTGGCATGTCAGGTTGTAAGTCACTACTTCTTTTCCAGAAATGTCTCATCTTATAAAGAAAAGAAAACACTGAGTATTCTCAACCTGAATTTTAGAATTTGTTATTACTTGAAACAACTAGATGTATAATGTTGTATCCAGAATATGGGGGTAAGAACATGTAATCAAAAACCAATACAACAGACTCCATTAAAACAACAAAAGGGAAGTAACTCGTGCTCCATACCTCTCGTTGTCCAAGGCGTCAGGTCTCGGCACTACAACATTAAAAATAAACACCAGTATTAGCTGGTTAGGCAAAATGAAACATGAAAGCATTAGGCTGTCTGGTGGTCTGACTGTTCAAATTTTTGGGGTTTTTGTTGTTGTTGTTGTTGTTTTTGGTTTTTCGAGACAGGGTTTCTCTGTGTAGCCCTGGCTGTCCTGGAACTCACTTTGTAGACCAGGCTGGCCTCGAACTCAGAAATCCACCTGCCTCTGCCTCCCAAGTGCTGGGATTAAAGGCGTGAGCCACCATGCCCGGCTGTTTACGTTTTAATATGTTTAGGAAAAAGTAAACATTAATAGCCAATAAAAAGGAGATCCCATGTTATATTGCCAGTTAGGAAGCTACAGACAATGGAATAATGGTTTATGTGTCTTCAAATGACAAAGCATTTTTCCATGGGGAAGAAGGTACAAATGGACCACAGGAACTACAACTAAATACTTCAGCTTACAGCCAAGGTGTATGAGAACATGGTTCGTCCATCCCTTGAGTATGTCAGACTGCCCATACACATCATTGTGTGCCAAGCTTCTAAGGCATGTTGTAACTACTCCAACTCTAGAGATCTGTTTTCTTTAGAAATACCTATTATCTGCTCTGAACAATATAGGCTTTTGACATTTACAGATATGAGACAGGCTAATTTCATGAACTCTATAAAATAAGGAGAGTGGTGTACTTAAAAGCTACACACTGTAGTGTGCTCATCCTGCCAGCATTTCAACCTGACTGACTTGTCCAGAATCCCCATCAGTTCTCCTTTCAGACTCCCACCTGAACCGATCTCCACTGCCTCTGCCTATAGCTGGCAAATGCATGCATTCTCCCACTTTTAAAGTCCCCAAGTCAACTTTACTATTCCTAACCATCTATTATATACCAATACTTAGTCCCTCCATTCTTCGTACTCTCCAAAACACCCACCACTAGACCCTGGACACCATGTCTCCTCCCACAAGGAATCAGCTGTAGTTTTCTAGCAGAGCTTCTGCTTCCCCCTTGGCTCACTCTATCCCACCACATGAGATGCTATCAAATTAACCTTTACTCTCAACTCAGTATGCAGCTCTATTTTAAAAGATCTTCAATGATCACGCATTACCTAAATATCTAAGCCTAAGTTTCAAGGACTTATAAATCTAAGTTCTCTCTTGTAAACAGACTTCTCATTCCTATCAAAATGTTCAATTTTCTGTTCCCAGGAGATTCTTAGCAACTTGTGGTTCTTTTGTGTATGGTTGTAGACAGGATCTTGTGTACTCAAGCTAACCTTCCACTCACTACATAGCTGAGGCTAACTCTGAGGGCCTGCTGTGCTGGCAGAAAAAGAGTACGACTCCATGCCTCACTTGCCTGCGGTTCTTCAAGCAAGCTACTGCCCTACCTGGAAATGTGTTCTCTCTTTTTACATTCATTGACTGACTGGGGTAACATTCATAAATCCATCAACTAAACACTACACTGTATCTCTGATTTATCCTTTGGGTTGTCATTAATTTTTCTTCAAGTGTCTATATATAGTTTTTGAAAAGAGAAACTGTATTTCTTATTGCTTATTACATAATTTAGAAGAAATTCTTGGGAGGCAAATTGATGCTGCCTGGAGCTGGGCATGGTAGTACACTCCTGTAACCCCAACAGCTGAGAGAAAAGGCAGGGGAATTAGGAGTTCAAGGTCACCCTAAACTACACAGTGAATTGGAAGCTAGCTTGGGCTACACTGACACTGGGTTTTGTTTTTGTTTTTAAGTAATGACCAGGCATGGTGGTGCACATCTTTAATCTTAGTACCTCCATGAAACTGAGGCCAGCCAAAGCAACACAGCCAGACCTGGCCTCAATAAATAAATAAATAAATAAATAAATAAATAAATAAATAAATAAATAAGAGCTGGAGAGATGGCTCAGCACTTAGGAGCACTGACTACTCTTCTAGAAGACTTGGGTTCATTCAATTCTTGGCACCCATGTGGCAGCTAACAATAGCCTATAACTCCAACCCCAAGGGACCCAATGTCCTCTTTTGGCCTCTGTGTACATCAAGTACACAAGTGGTACCCAGACATACAGGCAGGCAATACACCTTTTCAAATAAAACAATAAATTGATGCTGTCTCAGTAGCTAACAGTATCCAGTAAGGTCATTTGCATCTAAAAGATAAAACAGAAAATGGTAAAGACTTTATATTTTTCAGGCCAGTTACACCAGTAAACCAGCTCAGGTGACAGACACATCTGCCTGCACTAATGCAGTAATAGAAAGGCAGAACCCAGCTCTACAGGCCCACAGGCGAGGCATAGCTTTTCTTTTCTTGTCTTTTTGAGACAGGATTTTTCTCTACATGACCCTGGCTGTCCTAGAACTCACTATCTGACTGCCTCTGCCTCCAGAGTTCTAGGATTAAAGAACCAACAACCCTGGCCTGAGGCTTAAAATTTTCAAATGTCTCCTAAAGCAACTAATTCAGACTTCAAGGATTAGTCCCTAGAAACCCATACTCCTCAAAACAAACAAACAAACAAACAAAAACCTAAAGGCAAAAGTCCCTTAAAATTTACCAGTTCAAATTATTCTAAATGCTACAAATTTTACCGTTTATCTCAGGCCAAATTTTGTTCTTCCATTGGTCAATACAGACAATGATCATCAAGCTGAATGCAAGTAAAAACACAAAACGAAGGGATGTCAGTGCAAAAAACCTAGAGAAAGAAAACAGAAGAGGGTTACTAAGTAATAAAGCCAGTTCAGAAGAGACCCATGTGCACTCTGGGCTAGGTGAACAGACTCAAATTCTAGTTCACGTGTTAACTAGTTATACACCTTGATTAAGTCACTCCAGTTTTCCAAACCCCAGCTATTTTCTGATGGAGATAGTTTCTTCTGTAAAAGTAAAGAACTAAGCCGGGAAGTGGTGGCGCACACCTTTAGTCCCAGTATTTGGGAGGCAGAGGCAGGCAGATTTCTGAGTTTGAGGCCAGCCTGGTCTACAGAGTGAGTTCCAGGACAGCTAGGGCTATACAGAGAAACCCTGTCTTGAAAACAAACAAACAAACAAACAAACAAGTAAAGGACTAAATCAAATATAACTTCCTGGAGAGCCTTCCAACCTTTCAGTCTATTATGCAGGACAAGTTGGAAGGAAAGCAAGTTTTTATTTACTAAAGTTAAGCCCTAATACAAGTCAATAGCTGCCATGTACACATAGCACAATTTAATTAGGCGTGCTATCACTGACAAAAGGACCAAGCTGTCCCCTCAACCAAAATGACTCAATTAAGGACATACAGAAAGTCAACACTCAAGGTATGTCTAAAAGGTACTTCAGGATCAGCACCAATACTCAAACTCTTGTGAAGAAAACCCAAAGGACAAACCAGGTGCAGTGCTCCATGCCTGCAATCCCAGCACTTGGGAGGTGGAGACCGGATGATTAGGAGTTTGAGGTCATTTTCATCTAAATCATGAGTCTGGGGCCAGCCTAGGCTATTTGAGACCCCATCTTGGGGACAGGTGGTAGTGGTAGTGGTGGTTAAAAAGCACATAGTTTTTTGGAGAGACCAGCATTACTCTGTTACTGAAGCTAGATATAAGTGAACCACAGACTATATCCCTTATGATTACAGATGCAAACTCTTCAATAAAATATAAACAAATGGAATTTAACAGTATATTAAAGTTATATCGCATAACCAAGTGGTGTTTGTATTTATGACTGCACATGGTATTGTTATACAGGACACTCCCACACATGCATGTATGTGTTGTGCATGGAGCATGCTTCATCTCCATGCCCTTCATTTTTCTCTCCCACACATGCATGTATGTGTTGTGCATGGAGCATGCTTCATCTCCATGCCCTTCATTTCTCTCTCCCACACATGTATGTCTGGGTTGTGCATGGAGCATGCTTCATCTCCATGCCCTTCATTTCTCTCTCCCACATGTGTATGTCTGTGCTGTACAAGGAGCATGCTTCGTCTCCGTGTCCGTCATTTCTCTCTCCCCATCATTAGTTCTTTGTTCCTCTAGAGTTTCATGCCAACTGTTATGTCATAAAAACATACATGATTTGATGCAGCTATCTACAGTCTAAGAAGCACAAATGAGAGAAAACATATAGTATTCGTCTGAGACTGGATTATTTAATGTGATTCTCCCAGTCTCATCAAGCAGAAACGTGTGTAGGCCCAAAATCTCACTCCAGACAGGTCTTCCAATACAGACCTGGCTACCCTAGAACTAAATAGTCCAGGGTGACCTTAAACTCAGAGCCCTGCCTACCTCCGCCTGAGTCTTGGGAGGAAAGGTTGAGCCACTATATATACACACCACTCTGCTTTAACACTTAAAACAGGGTTTCGACTGAATCCAGAGCTCATCAACAGGAAAGACTTCTGGCCAGTGAGTTCCAAGGATCCGCCTGTCCCTGACCTCTCACTGGGGACACAGATGTGTGACGAGACAAGGCTTTTCCGTGAATGTTGGAGATCCATGCTCAGGTCCTCATGCTTGCATGTCAGGAACTTTAAAATCAAATACCATTGCAGCAAGCATGACACAGCTTTTAAGGTTATAAGAGGGACAGAAAGATGACTTGGTGGGTAAAATTACTTGTAGCACAGGCCTGAGAACCTGAATTGGGTCCCTGGAACCCACAGTGGAGTAGAGGGAAAGAACTTTGGAAAGTGGTCCTTTGACTTCCTCATGGATACACGATGTAGAGAGCCGCACTCGGCTCTGTTGCTATTCTAAAATGGCACTGACATTTTGTTACCACCCCTAGTTTAGAGCCAGTAAACGACCCAAAAGCACGTGCACCTGTTGTTTAACTGCCGCCCAGCAGCAGTTAATTGAGTAATGGCCCAGCAGCCAATCCAGTTAAGACACGCCTCCTCCTTGGCTATATAAAGCCGAGGCTTTTCCGGGCTCTGGGTTTTTTCCTCTTTCAATGCTTCAATAAAGCTTTGCTGTAGAAGGATCCTGTGTGCGGCCTGCTTCTTCCTGCTGGCGGATACGGCGGGTCGCACACCTACACCAGCAGACACATAAACAAAAATCATAGAATTTTATTCACTAATAACAAAACAAAAATTAGGCCAGACATGGTGATGCACACCTTTAATTCCTTCTGAGGCAGAAGGAGAAAGTCTGAGTTTGAGGTCAGCATGTTCTATGTAATAAATCCCAGGCCAGCCAGGGTCATACAGCGAGACACCTGTCTCAATAATAACAATAACAATAATAAAAAATTAAATTAAAAATAAAATCAAATGACTCTGAGTTTGATTCCCTAAACAGAACCATTGTGTGAACTTATGATCTGTTTCCTCACGCATAATGTGATGCTAACAAGTCCTGAGCTAAGATGAAGCTCCTTGCCTTGCATGCATGAACATCTAGTTTGATCCTCAGCATCAAATAAAACCAGTGTGGTAGCCAACACCCACACTCCCACCACTTGAGAGGTAGAGGCAGGAGGATCAGAAATTCAAGGCTATCCTTAGTGACATAGTGAATTTCAGGACAAGCTGGATTATATAAGACTTTCTCTTTTTTTAAAAGGAAAACAGCAGACTTAATCACCTATAAAATATAATATTTGATCTTGGCCAAAAAGCCAAAGAGAAAAATGTAAGGAGCCAGCTCTTGCCTAATAGTTGTGCTCAACTGTTCCATGTCACAGGGGCGCTAGGCATTAACACAGCAGCTAACCAAACAGGTGAAGATGATCAGGAGCTGGTCAGAAGTCACCATTCTGGAATACCCTCAGCTCAATATCTAATTAATAATGTTATATAATCACAGAACAAGCCTTAAGGATAGAATTACAAAAGGCCAGGCAGGGATAGTGCTCAGTCGGTAGGGCTGTCTGGGTGTACAAAGGCCTGGCTTTGATCCTCAGCCAGGAGGGAGAAGCAGGACAATCCAAGCAGCTTCACAGAGTTTAATACCACACTAGGCCCATGAGACAGTTTCTGAATAAAAAAATATGCTGGTGGCACATACTTTCTATCCCAGCACTTGGAAGACAGAGGCAGAGTCCAGCCTGGTCTACATAGTGAGTTCCAGGACAGCCAGACAAACCCTGACTCAAAAAATAAAATAAAATAAAAGTAAAGTTTTAAAAAATTAAAAGCGGGGGCTGGTGAGATGGCTCAGCGGGTAAGAGCACCCGACTGCTCTTCCGAAGGTGATAAGTTCAAATCCTAGCAACCACATGATGGCTCACAACCATCCTTAATGAGATCTGGCGCCCTCTTCTGGAATGCCTGAAGACAGCTACAGTGTACTTACATATAATAAATAAAATAAATCTTTAAAAAAAAAAAATTAAAAGCTAGGGCTGGAGAGATGGCTCAGCAGTTAAGAGCAGTCAATGCTGCTCTTCCAGAGGTCCTGAGTTCAATACCCAGCAACCCCATGGTAGCTCATAATCATCTGTAATGGGATCCGATGCCCTTTTCTGGAGTGTCTTAAGAGAGCAAAAGTGTACTCACATACATAAAATAAATAAATAAACCTTAAGCCGGGCATGGTGGCGCACGCCTTTAATCCCAGCACTTGGGAGGCAGAGGCAGGCGGATTTCTGAGTTCGAGGCCAGCCTGGTCTACAAAGTGAGCTCCAGGACAGCCAGGGCTATACAGAGAAACCCTGTCTCAAAATAAATAAATAAATAAATAAATAAATAAACCTTAAAAATTATTAAATACAAGATACTCAGACCAATCTTCAGCACCAAAAGTAAAGAAGCTTCTCTGAGCATATATGTGAAGACACACACTCAGAAATTGACAAAGGAAATTCAGATTTTGTCTATAGACATTTCTTTCTTTTTTCTTTTTTTTTTTTTTGGTTTTCCGAGACAGGGTTTCTCTGTATAGCCCTGGCTTTCCTGGAACTCACTTTGTAGACCAGGCTGGCCTCGAACTCAGAAATCCGCCTGCCTCTACCTCCCAAATGCTGGGATTAAAGACGTGCGCCACCACCGCCCGGCTAAATGTTTCTAAGAGTTGCCTTGGTCATGGTGCCTTTTCACAGCTAGAGAACAATAACTAACACATACATAATATACCTAATTTAATTTTTATTTAATATATAAGCATAGTGCAGGTACCTTTACTCCCAGCACTTGGGACAGGAAGGATGAAGGGGAGAAAAGGTGGAGGCAGACAGATCTCTGTGAGTTCAAGGCTAGTCTGGTCTACAAAGCAAATCCAGGACAGCCAGGGCTTGTTACACAGAGAAGCCTTATCTCGAAAAACCAAAACCAAAACAAACAAACAAAAAATAATTAGGGCTGGAGAGATGGATTAGAGGTTAAGAGCACTGACTGTTTTTCCAGAGGTCCTGAGTTCAATTCCCAGCAACCACATGGTGGCTTACAACCATCTACAATGAGATCTGGTGACCTCTTCTGGCCTTCAGGCATACATGTAAGCAGAACACTGTATACATAATAAATAAATCTTAAAAAAAAAATAATTACACCAGGTGGTGGTGGCGCACGCCTTTAACCCCAGCACTGGGGAGGCAGAGGCAGGCGGATTTCTGAGTTCGAGGCCAGCCTGGTCTACAGAGTGAGTTCCAGAACAGCCAGGGCTACACAGAAAAACCCTGTCTCGAAAAACAAAAACAAAAACAAAAACAACAACAAAAAAAAATTACATTATATATTACTACTTTTTTGCCAAGGGGTGGTTGCACACACCTTTTAATCTCAGCACTCAGGAAGCAGAAGCAGGTAGATCTCTGTGAGTTCAAGGGCAGCCAGAACTATAGAGTGAGTTGCAGGACAACCAGTGTTATACAGAGAAACCAGGTCTCAGAAAGACAATTAAAAACAAAAAAGGGCTGGAGAGATAAAGAGCACTGACTGCTCTTCCAAAGGTCCTGAGTTCAAGTCCCAGCAACCACATGGTGGCTCACAGCCATCTGTAACGAGATCTGACGCCCTCTTCTGGTGTGTCTGAAGACAGCTACAGTGTACTTAGACATAATAATAAATAAATCTCTTTAAAAACAAACAAACAAGCCAGGCATGGTGGCACACGCCTTTAATCCCAGCACTCAGGAGGCAGAGGCAGGCGGATTTCTGAGTTCGAGGCCAGCCTGGTCTACAGAGTGAGTTCCAGGACAGCCAAGGCTATACAGAGAAACCCTGTCTCGAAAAAACAAAACAAAACAAAACAAAACAAACGAACACCCTCAAGGCTGGGAATGTGGCTTAGAGCCTACCATGAACAAGGTTCTGGATTTGAGCCCAGTCACTATATAAACTAGGCACAGTGGTGTACACATGTAATTCCAGCGCCAGAGAGGTAGAAGAACTATCAGGAAGTCAAGGTAATTCCTGAGCTACAGGGGACCCGACCTCAAAACAAGAAGCAAAATACATGAATGAAACAAACCAAACAAACAAATAAAACACCAAAACTGGGCCAGTGAGATGGCTCAGAGAATAAAAGCAAATGCCAAGCAAGCCTGATGACCTAACTTTGATCTCTGGAACCGACAGCAGAAAGAGTAAATTAACTCTCCAAAATGGTCCTCTGACCAGCACAAACACACCAGGGCTGGTGCCTGCCTGCACTCACACGATATGTACACATACACAAGAATAATAAATTAAAAAGAAAGTAAGAGAAAGGAGCTGCACTACACGACACGAAACACAAACCTCTGACCTTACCTGGAATTAAATAAGTAGAATATTAGGTCCTGAAGCATTCATACTTTTTTTTATAACAACACTATCATAAGATTTACCCTTTTAGAGCCAGGCGGTGGTGGCGCACGCCTTTAATCCCAGCACTGGGGAGGCAGAAGCAGGCGGATTTCTGAGTTCGAGGACAGCCTAGTCTACAGAATGAGTTCCAGGACAGCTGGGGATATACAGAGAAACCCTGTCTCGAAGAAAAAATAAAAAAAAGTCATCCTTTTAAAATACCTAATTCAATGGTTTGGAGGATATTCAGAGTTATGCAACTGTCACCATTATCTAACCTCAAGAAGTCTCATCAACCTCAATAACTGTATCCCCATTATCAGTCACTCGCTGTCCCCTCTGTCCCCAGAAGAAGTGCTAATCATTTATCTTAGCAAATGCTGCCAAACTACTACTTCCTAGAAAAGGCATCCAATGTCGGCTTTTATCAGTCATAAGTCAGTTTTCTCATACATTCCCAAGAATTATCAGTTCTTAAAACTTAATAAGCAGTTAGGCAGAGTGGTGTACAACTTTGATATCAGTACTCAGGAAGCAAAACCAAAACTGAGTTCTAGGACATCTTTGGCTAAATACTGAGACCCTGTCTCAAAATAAAATAAAAGAAATAAAATTTAGCAAGCAGAAATTGGTAACACAAACTTGATTTCTATTTATTTTTTAAATTAATTTATCCTATGTGTATGAATGTTTAACCCACATGCATATACATGCATCACATGCCTGCCTGATGGTCCCCAGGACTGGAGATGCTGTGAGCCACCACGTGGGTGCTAGGAAGCAAACCTAGTTCCTCTGCAGAAACAAGAGCTTTTAATACCTGAGCCATCTCTTCAGCCACTACACCTGAAGGTTTAAAATACCAGTGACAGTAAAATGTTTTTCCTTTTTGGGAAGGAAGGTGTAGAGACAGTCTCATGCAGCCCAGGATGGCCTAGAACTCACTAGACAGCTGAGGATGACCTTTAACTCCTAATTCTCTTGCTGTATAACACACACACACACACACACACACACACACACACACACACCACACTTGTGCACATACATATCCACACATGTGGAAGTCTTAGAACAAGGCAGATGTCAGTTCTCTTCTTCTACCCTGTTTGATGCAAGGTCTCTCAGATGTCACCTTTTATTGGTTGGGGGCTAAAATCCAATTAAACTGCCAGCCCAAATAAAATGTATTCCTTGGAATAGCTATTTGGTGTTCATAAGACCATAAGAAATCCTAGAAATAAGTTGTTTTCTGGGAGTTAACTATAGCATGGATCTCCAGTAGTATAGTAACAGAAGCTAGAGTTTGTTATATAAATAATAATAGTTTGCCTAGCATACAGGAGGCCCTGAGTTCAATCCACAGTAACACATACAATTGTAAACAATGACAACTATTTTCAATCAAAGAAGATGCTATTTTTGGGTTCCTTTGTTGTTACAGAGCATGCCTGTCTCTGTGGCACCTCAGAACAAAGCATCCCATTCTATAGGGACAGGGAGCCTGTGATTGTGCAACACTGTGCCTGCCTAGTTAATGAGCCAGTAAATGAAAAGGAGAAAAATTAACCTAACCTATATCACGTAATGATAGCTGCTGCTTGCAAAAAAAAAAAAAGAAAAAAGAAGTGAAGCCAGCTTGCTGCTAATGACCCACCCACCCCTTAAACAGAGAAAGTGCCAACCTTACAATTACAGACAAAACCCCAAGGCAAGGCTAGCTGCAGAGCTCAGAGATAAAGAGTCTGCCTAGTATTTATGAAGCCAGGGGTTTAATCCCAGCATAAAAACAAACAAATGACTAATCCACCTTTAAGGCAAAGAGAGGCAAAGCTAAGGAAGATGTAATTAGCAGCCTGCTAGGTTACCAACCAGACAAGAGAGCCCGACCAATGCAATAGCCTCCCAAAAGCAGGGGCCAACTTTGGCTGCACAGACCCAAAAGCAGAAAGAGGAAAAAACGATTATCAGAAACACTTGTCAATCAGTTTCAAAGTTTGCCTTTGCCTTTTTTTTTTTCTTGGAGACAGTCCATGTAGTCCCCGCCAGGAACTCACCATATAAAACAAGCTAGTCTTGGGCTGGTGAGATGGCTCAGCGGTAAGAGCACCTGACTGCTCTTCCGAAGGTGATGAGTTCAAATCCCAGCAACCACATGGTGGCTTACAACCACCCGCAATGAGATCTGACGCCCTCCTTTGCCTCTGAAGTCAGCTATAGTGTACTTATGAATAATAATAAACGAATCCTTGGACCAGAGAGAGCAGAGACTGAGCAAGTGGGGCTGACCGGAGCGAGCGGGGCTGGCTGGAGGGAGCAGGGCTGGCTGGAGCACGCAGGGTGAAAAGGGGATGGCCAGAACGTGGCCGGCTGGAGCGAGCAGGGCCGGCTGGGGCCGACCTGAGCAAGCGAGGCTGGCCAGAGCGAACGAGGAGAAAAAAAAACAAAAAACAAAAACAAGCTAGTCTTGATCTCAGAGATCTGCTTCCTGAGTGCTGAGGCTAGCAGCCTGCATCACTCTGGTTTGACTTTTTTTTTTTTCTTTTTCCTGCAGAATAAATGTTTCTGTTGAAACGGGCTTTCCTTGTCATTTAAAGGAATACTAGAATTTTAAGATGTTTACTTTTTAGAACTCTCCAGAACTCATTAAAGAGGGAGAGGAGGAAAGCCGGGCAGTATTGGCGCATGCCTTTAATCCCAGCACTTGGGAGGCAGAGACAGGCGGATTTCTGAGTTCGAGGCCAGCCTGGTCTACAAAGTGATTTCCAGGACAGCCACAGGGCAACACAGAGAAACCTTGTCTCCAAAAACCAAAAACAAAAACAAAAACAAAAAAAAAAAAAAGAGGGAGAGGAGGAGAAAGAGTGGTGTTGCCTGCCTTTAATCCCAGCAGTTTTAAGATAAGAGGCAGGTGGGTCTGAGTTTCAAGGCCAGCCTGGTCTACAGATCCAGCATTCCAGAACAGCCAGTGCTGCACAGAGAAATCCTATCCTTAGGGAACAATAAGGGGTTGGGGGTGATACACGCTCTCCCTTCCATTTCCTATTGGTTTTTTGTTGGATTCTAACTTTGTAAATGAGAACTGTTGTATACCTTTAATCACTTCTCAGATCACTTTTAATTTTGTTTAGGAAAAAAACCCACAGTCCATTATCACAGACCCCTCCAAGTAAAAGAGTCAACACTGGTAAGATTGGTGACTGTGAAGCAATTCCCAAGAGTTAACAGGGCATCTGCTGTGAGTTACGCTCATGTCCCCAAAGGCCACCTAGAATCACAGGGACAATGCTGGAAAGGAGCTCCACAGTCTATAACCACCTGTGAGCTCTCTCTCTGCTGTCCATGAAGTTAGGGCCAGCAGGGCCTGCACACTTCCAGGGCTCCCTCATCTCCTATCAGTCCAATCAAAGTTCCTGGAACCTGTCCTTTTCTGATCCTGCTAATGATGCCCTCCTGCTGACTTTCATGGCCTCCCTGTGGGTCACTCATCTGCAGACAGGGTGAGATTAATGAAAAAGTCAGCTTTTAGAGGGAAGTCATTATTATCCTAAAGACAGCAACAGAGCAGGGGCCAGAAGTGATGTGGGTTACAAGATTTTGGACAGGGTCACCCTGATTTCTCTGGAACCTGGGAGGGGACACCCTGGAAATACATGGTGGCACCCTACCACACGGAATTCTTCTATGAACCTCCTGTGTTTAGAAAGTAAGAGGGCATATTCACAGGTACAGGGAAAACTATAACAGAGAATGTACAACACTAAAAGCACTATGTGCCCTGAATTTGGAGGACTTGGAAAAAAAAAAAAAAGAAATTCTTTCAAAGAGAGAGAGAGAGAGAGAGAGAGTCAGAGGACTGCTTACAGGAGCTGGATCAGGGCATCAGGTTTGGAGGTAGGCTCCACTACCCTAAAGTGGACTCCAGCACTCAGGTGACTACTTTGTATATCAAGCTAATCTTCTGACACATCCAAAGCACCTCAGCCTCTGATAGCATCATTATTCCTAATAAATAAATAATGAGAAGTACTTCAGATTTCTTGTTTCTGACCTAACTTAGTGACACTTCTTCAATTCGTGGAAAATCTAAAGTCATTCTTTACTTCCCTAAGTGAAATGCCAACACTCACAAAGACACTACTGACGAGTGAGCTATGTTTAGCCCTCAAACACCAAAGAAGTTCATTCTCCCAAAACAATTCTCTAAGTGCCAATGTCTGACTACTTTAACCCCCTTGGACTTTAATACTACCTGTACCCCTCCCAAGGTATGAGTCCCCTCTATAAATGACAAGCTCAATTGTTTTTTAAGTCTTAAGCCACCCTCACTTTGGTGGATCTCTCCCCCACCTCCTGCATTGTGGCTACACAGCAGGCATACTACCCGGAAATGCCAGAGACAGAGATCAGTCACAACTTTTAAGAGGTCCAAAGCACAAGAGGGGTTCTGGGAAAGATTCTAAACACAGACTTAGCCTAAGTAAACACTCCGGCACAGCACGGTGGCCAGTGTCAATAGTCCCAATCCTCAGGAGCTGGGAGCAGGGAGGTCAGAAGTTCAAGGTCTGCTCTGTGGAGAGGATATATGGAACCAAAAAAGAATACACTGTTGAGGACCAGCAAATCTGGTGCAGCTTTAAAACGTGTTCCAGTCCGGTGGCTAAGAGCACATACTGCTCTTCCAGAGAAGTTCAGTTCCCAGCAACCCCCACTGGGCAGCTCACCTATCTCTAGCTCCAAGGGGATCCAATGCTTCTAGCCTCTACCAGTACCCACAACTCCTCACAACCACCCCTATCTCAGGACCACACCCCTACACACACACACACACACACACACACACACACACACACATGTAATTAAAATAATAAAAACAAATCTTTAAAAACAGTTTCATCTGCGAGGCAAACTGGTGAACTCCTTAAATCCCAGCACTCGGGAGGCAGAGGCAGGCAAGCTTCTGAGTTCGAGGCCAGCCTGGTCTACAGAGTGAGTTCCAGGACAGCCAGGGCTATACAGAGAAACCCTGTCTCGAAAAAAATCAAAAGAAAAAGAAGAACTGCTCATGCTGTACACCTGAAGCCCACATTCTAAAAGCTGGTTTAATAAACATCAATTTCTTTCTCCTGGAGGTTCTGCTTGGACAAACGCTAACAATGGGGAGGAAGCTGGTATCTGAGGTCAAGAAAGCAGCATTACCAAAAAGAGATGATACTGGCCTCAAGTGTAGCTTCACTGCTAGAACACTTGCCTGGCATACACCAGGTCTCAGATTGGAGCTCCAGAACACCAACATACATACACATAAACACACACATACATACATACACATACACACACACACCCCGCTTTTGTTGTTTCAGGCTTATTCAAAGAGTGTCTTATCTCTTCTGGTTGTAGAGGCCTCAGTAAAGTGTCAGTTCCCTTGGAATTTGATCAGTACTATGGTTATTAATAAACCCAAGCCATGGCTGGTAGGCTCGATGAAGCCCAAACTCCTCCTAGGTGTTCTCATTTTTCCAGAGAATGAAACACACACTTTAATATAAAGCCACTTGCCCAGCTAAAGAGAACTCAACGGCTCTCAGCCTCAAACTCCTTGAACTTTAAACCAAGGCTAAGGTCTTTCTAGTTTCTTGGGAGAAGAGTTGCAATCATAAGTAGCTCTGAAACAGATGAAAGCTCATGACTGTTTTGTAATTTTCTTCTTAATACATCTACTTTTCTTTCAAGCTGAAACTCCACACCGACTTCACCAACTTGACTGGGTGAGACGGTATCTAACATGCTAATAATCCACGATAACCGGCTCAAGCTTGTTTTCCTCCTCACGCCCAGGGATACCAGTTTTCAAGCCCTTCTGCCTCTCCTCCCATCGTGAAGTTAAAACCTCTGGGAACCACCACACTGGGGCAAGCAAGAGAAACGGAGGAAACCGTCTCAAAGTGAAATCACTTTCTCTCCCTAACAAGAGGCACTCCGGCTTACTACGAGCGACACGGGATAGTACCAGAATCTCTGGCGAGTGGTGGGAACGTGGGAGCAAGCGGGGAAGACCGGGAATGCCAAAGCCGGGAAGCAGGCGGGATGCAGGGGAAAGTGAAGCATCCTAAGGCAAGTATGAGAAGCAGCCGGGGCGACGAAAAAAGACAGGACAGGGCAAGTGGGAGATGGACTCCCCCGCCCCCAGAGCAACCTGACGAATTCCCGCCTAGTAGGGTCAGTGAGGGTCCGGGTCTCTCACCAGAACGCCGCGTTCAGCCCCAGGCACCACAGGGCGCTCCTGGCCGGCCGCTCCCACACCAGGGCTGCCTGCACCCGGCTCAGCAGAGGCTCGTAAGGGCCCAGCACCTCCACCAGGGCCCGCTGCGCCGCCTCAACCTGCTGGTCGCGCTCCCAGGAGCCGGACATAGCTCGGCGGCCCCTGAAGGCCAACCCCGAAGCTGGGCCCGGGGTCGCGGCCACCCCTTCAGCCTCCTCCATCTCCCCTTCAGCAGCCACAACATCCGGGGCCACGGCCCGGGGAGTCACAATAACACCAACTGCGCAGAAGCGCGATTCGGCTGCGGCGGGGCGGAGAAGGGGCGGAGGGAGGGGGGAGGGGGTAAGCCGGGGACCTCCCACGCGCGCGTGCGCATACGCTCCTGTGCGCCTTCACCTGACGGAAGAGAACGCTGCGTCAAAATACGTTCCCGGCGCGGAGCGCGATTCGGAGCCGCGCACGCGCAATTTGCTCGACTGAAGCCCGATGAAGGAGGAAATTCCATCCGCAGAGCTCAGCTCCCATTGGAGCGGAGAACGATCAGGGGTGGAGCGCATTGTCTGGCGCCTGCGTCTTGCGGGCGAGCGCGCTAGCGGTCGGCGGCGTTGCTGGCGGGAGAGACTGCAACGCCGATGTTTGAGGAGCGATGCCGAGAGAAATCATCACCCTACAGTTGGGCCAGTGCGGCAATCAGAGTGAGCAAACCTCCAGACCCTCTGCCTCCCAGGTTCCTTAGGTGCAAGAGGCCCTCGCAATGAGGTCATAGCTTCGGTCTGTCTTCAGAATCCTAGTTCTCCCCCACAAAGGCGATTCCAAACCTGTGCCCAACTGCCTAAAGCCAATGGACCTTCCCCTGTCCAGTCACTGGCCTAGACACTAGGGAGTGCCAAGGCTAATCTAGATCCCTAGACCCAAGTGTTCAATTCCCCCACCGGCTATTTGGAACCTACCCAGACCCATGTATCCTTTTTCTTCACCTTCTGCCTCCCTCTCTTAGTTGGGTTCGAGTTCTGGAAACAGCTGTGTGCTGAACATGGCATCAGCCCCGAGGGCATCGTAGAGGAGTTCGCCACTGAGGGCACTGACCGAAAGGACGTCTTTTTCTACCAGGTGCTTCCCCCAGTGACTTGACTAGGACCCTGGGGACCTGAAGGGACTGGCAGAGCGATCTGGTGCTGGGAAACTCTCTGGGCGGATGGGAACAGAGTGGTTATCTTGAGGGAGGGCCTGCAGGAGCCAGAGTTGGGAGGCTTCAGCACTTGACCCATCCTGGCTTCCTTCTGGCAGGCAGATGATGAGCATTACATCCCCCGGGCTGTGCTGCTGGACTTGGAGCCCCGGGTGATCCATTCCATCCTCAACTCCTCCTATGCTAAGCTCTACAACCCAGAGAACATCTACCTGTCCGAGCATGGCGGAGGAGCTGGCAACAACTGGGCCAGCGGATTCTCCCAGGTCATTCGCTGTTTCCCTGCAGGGCTCTCAACTCTGTGGGTGGGCACAGGCCCTGTGATTTTTCTACAGATGAAACTAGGTCAGAGATGTGTGAGTGCTGAGTAAGATAATAAGATGGCTCCAGGAGCTAGCTGGAACACTAAGGACCCAGTCTAGCTAGTGCTTTGTTGCAGACCATTTAGATACTTTCTATGTTAGCTTTGTAAACCTCTGACTAACCCTAGAAGTAGGCACCATGGGTTTATGATATGTTATCTACTTCTTCAGACTCAAAACAAAACTCTGAAATCAAAGATATTCCAAACTTCACTTAGCAAAACCAATGCTCAATGGAGAAGGAAGGCTATGTTGATGTATCTCGTCACCTTATTGTCAGCACTCAGGCCTCTCACTGTAGAAATATTACCATGTCTGATAACACACCTCCAACCTCCACGGCTGTATTAGTACTGTCTATTTTGCAGGTTCTAGGAATGTGCTAAACATCACATACTAGACAAACTCAGACTGCTGAGCTATGCATCACATCCGCAGCTTTGACGTGATCTTTTTTGTTAAATATGAATATTTATTTATTTTGAGAAAGTTTCTTTGTGTCGCCCTGGCTGTCCTGGAACTCACTGTGTAGACCAAGCTGGCCTCAAACAGAGATCCGCCTGCTTCTGCCTCCCAAATGGTGAGGTTAAAGGTGCGCACCACCATTGCCCAGCTACTATGCAATTTATGTTTGTATACCCAAAACTACCTTTCAGAACCTGAAGAATTTTGATTTCTAAAAATATCTGGCCCCATGGATATTAAATGGTGGAGTGTGAACCTGTATTTTACTTTCATTGAGGAAACAGATAGATAAATCTTCCTGAAGTCACATGACTTCAGGGCATGAGCTACAGTGGTAGAGATGGCTGGACATGTAGCTCAGTTGGGAGGATTCTGGTCTAGTATGTATGAAGCCCTGGCTTCAGTCCTTAACACTGCATAAAACTGGGCAGAGTGGTACATACTGGCAATAGGCGCAGGAGAATCAGGATGTCAAGGTTATCCTCAGCTAAATAGAGAATTTGATGCCAGCCTTGGCTACATAAAACCCTGTCTCAAAAAAAAAATAAAATAAGTTGGGCAGTGATGGCACATGCCTTTAATCCCAGCACTTGGGAGGCAGAGGCAGGCAGATTTCTGAGTTTGAGGCCAGCCTGGTCTACAGAGTGAATTCCCAGACAGCCAGGGCTATACAGAGAAGCTCTGTCTTGAAAAAAACAAAAAGAAAAGAAAAACCTAAATAAATAAATAAATAAATATAAAATAAAATGCAGAGCCCTTTCTAGCTTAAGCAAGGTCTTGGATTCCAGTGATTCGAAACTATATGTGACCAGATCACCTTGGTTGGGTTGTGAAGTACTTGTCTGTAACCAATGTTGAAGTATCTCTGAATACAGAACAAGGCAGCTATGGTGCATGTAAGAATCAAGGGTGGAGGGCTGGAGAGGTGTCTCAGCGGTTAAGAACACAAATGTTTGGAGTTCAATTCCCAGCAACCACACGGTTGCTCACAGCCATCTGTAATGGGAGCCTGTGCCTTCTCCTGAGTGATGCTGTCTTCTGTCGTGCAGGCATACACATAGAGTGCTCACATGCCTGTACATATGCATGGGTGACTACTCTGATGTCAGCTCCCGTCCCATGCTCTGTCCCACCTCACCCTTCTTCACATCTGTCCAGGGAGAAAAAATCCACGAGGACATTTTTGACATCATAGATCGGGAGGCAGATGGCAGTGACAGTCTAGAGGTGAGTGTCCCAGGAGTGTCAGTGGAGCTGGTCATGTGGAGACTTAGCAGTACATTTAGAAAGTATTCCCTGTTTTGGACCATTGAGATGGCTGAGCAGGTAACGATGCTTGTATTCAAGCTTGACAGCCTGAGGTTGATCCGTAAGACCCGTGATAGAGAGAATTGACTCCAAAAAGCTGTGCTCTGACTCTGCGGGTACATAGTGGGGCACACATGCATACACGATGATAATTTTTTAAAAGCTACCTATTAGATACAAGACACTAAGCCTTACCAAAGAGAAGACGTGGTCTCCTAGGCAATGAGTGAACTTGGGAAGACAAGAGTCCAAGACATTGTGGGATGTGTCTAGTTGGATGTTAGGGCTAGAGAGATGGCTAGTGTGGTTAAGAGCATTTCTTGCTCTTACAAAATGACTGGGTTTGGTTCCCAGCACCCAGCATGGTGGTTCACAGTTATCTATAACTCCAGTTCCAGGAGATCTGATGCCCTCTTCTAACCTCCACAGGAACTGGGCACACACATATATGTACACGTACGTGTGTGTATATATGCATATACATACATTCAGGCAGGCACATAAAATAAGCTTAAACTTTTTAAACTAAATCCTGTCACTAGACACCGAACCACTTACAGCCCCTTTCTTACGCAGGGATTTGTTCTGTGTCACTCCATTGCTGGGGGGACAGGCTCTGGCTTGGGCTCCTACCTCCTGGAACGGCTAAATGACAGGTAAGTAAGCCTGTGTTTGGGAGGCTAGGTGAAGGCAAGTCCTTTCTCTTTGTTCCCTAAGGCACTTGTGGCCCAGCAGACATAGCTCCCTCCGCACTGTAGCCCTACCATTCCCTCTGACTGGGAGGAAACTGAAGGTGCAAAGGAAAAGCCCAATAGCGCTTGCAGAGCTAATACCAGCATGGAGGCCCTGCTTTGAGTGGCCAAGGAGTGTGTCCAAGTGTAGAGCTAAGGATTTTACAGTGTTTCTTCCCTTGCCCTTTCGGAGTTTTGTCCTTTCTAAACCTACGTCCTCCTCTTCTACTGCTTTTGGCCCAACTCTACTTTTCCTACTCACAGACAAATGCTCCTAGACCCATTCAGAAGGTTGATGTTCACCAAATCTCTAATCGGTTGCCCTCTTCTCTCTACCACACCAGGTACCCCAAAAAACTAGTGCAGACATACTCTGTGTTCCCCAACCAGGACGAGATGAGTGACGTGGTGGTCCAGCCCTACAACTCCCTCCTCACACTAAAGAGACTGACCCAGAATGCGGACTGTGTGGTGAGACCTGGATTCTTGTTCCTGCTCCCATCCCCCTGTCTGTTCATCTTCATTCTGAGCTCTCTTGTGTCATATGCTTGAGAAAGGCCCTTTGGAGTGAGTGTTTCCTACCATTAGGCTCAAGGAGACTCGGACCAAGCTCCCAGTGTTCTTGTCTTCATAAATCTTCAATGCTTTGCTATCCCTTTTAGGTGGTGCTGGACAACACGGCCCTGAACCTGATCGCCACAGACCGCCTCCACATCCAAAACCCATCCTTCTCCCAGATCAACCAGCTGGTGAGCCCCCCTCCTGGGATGCAAGCCCTCTCTCTGCAATAGGGTCATCAGAGGAGGGACGTTCAACCTCCACCAAGCCCTGTAACACAGTACCTGTTCCCAGGTGTCCACCATCATGTCAGCCAGCACCACCACCCTGCGATACCCTGGATACATGAACAATGACCTCATCGGCCTCATCGCCTCGCTCATTCCCACCCCTCGGCTCCACTTCCTCATGACTGGCTATACCCCCCTCACCACGGACCAGTCAGTAAGCGCTCCCTCAGTGTCCCTTTTCTATACTCTCCAGGAGCTGTTCTTTGCAGCTCTTCTCCACCCACCTCCCCAGGTTCTGTACTCAGGGACTGACTCTGCCACCAGCTTGCAGCCCTGCCCCTGCTCTCTACCACCTTTGGCTCCTGTAGGAGCAGCGCCCACTGGGATAATAAAATAGCTCACTGCTCAAGGGCATGGGATTGGTGAGCTGAGAACCATGATCCTGATCTCTCCCACAGCAGAGACTCAGCCCAGACCTGATCCAAAGACAGTCCCCAGAGACCACACCACCTGCAAGCTGATGGGGACAGCTGTCCATGCATCTCTGGGTTCCTCCCTGACTGCTGACCTGATCCCTAAGAACCCCCGTTCCCTCAGGTGGCCAGTGTGAGGAAGACAACAGTCCTGGATGTCATGAGGCGCCTGCTACAGCCCAAGAACGTGATGGTGTCCACAGGCCGGGATCGGCAGACCAACCACTGCTACATCGCCATCCTCAACATCATCCAGGGAGAGGTGGACCCCACCCAGGTAAGGGGAGGCCCCTTCACCCTAGCCTCAGGCCCACAGGATGGAGAAGCAGCTACCACCACCTCTCTGCCCACCCCAGGTCCACAAGAGCCTACAGAGGATCCGGGAAAGGAAACTGGCCAACTTCATCCCCTGGGGCCCAGCCAGCATCCAGGTGGCCCTGTCAAGGAAGTCTCCCTACCTGCCCTCAGCCCACCGGGTCAGCGGGCTCATGATGGCCAACCACACCAGTATCTCCTCGGTGAGCACAGTCTCCTGTTGTCCTAGTGTTACTGGGAATCGGACCCAGGGCTTCAGGAATGGTAGGCAGCTCTCCCTGCTCTGAGCCACACCCCTAGCTCCTGGTCTTTGGCCACTCTGCTCCACTCCCTATGGTCATTAACTCCCTCCTCCCTGTCTGTCCCTAGAGTTCTGTGTCCTGTGTTGGGCGCCATTCTGAAGTTCCCCTTTCCAGCTGTGTAAGCTGCTTGTGCTTTACCCCATCTCTGTTCCTTACACACACACACACACACACACACACACACACACACACTCTCTCCTAGCCTCTGACTGTGGAGAGTAATCGTACCTGGATTCCCAAGCTCTCTGGGCTGTACTGTTTCTTGATTTCTTTGTGACCCTCCCGCTATCTCTGTGCCGTAAGCTTTTTGAACGGACCTGTCGCCAGTTTGACAAGCTGCGGAAACGGGAGGCCTTCATGGAGCAGTTCCGCAAGGAGGACATCTTCAAGGACAATTTTGACGAGATGGACACCTCCAGGGAGATTGTGCAGCAGCTGATTGACGAGTACCACGCGGCCACACGGCCAGACTACATCTCCTGGGGCACCCAGGAGCAGTGAGTCACCGAGGACATGGGACCCTCATCTGCCTTACTGGTTAGCCCAGGCCCTGCCCAGCTAACTACCCCTCAGAGCACAGATCAGGGACCTCAAAAATCACTCGCATACACATGCGCTGTCTGTTGGCTTGGGGGTGGGTTTACTTCTTCTCTGAGAGTATTTATCTTTAATAAAGCACTGGATGTAAATCAGGCCACCACCAGTGTCTGAATTCGCACTCGGGAGCAGGGTGTGGAAGTGCCTGTCTCCATCACTGATGATTTCGCTCTGGACTTCCAACATCTTCAACTCGGGGCAGAAAGCCACCTCTAGCTTTGCCTTTGGCCTAATTGTGAAGGACACAGATGGCTCTTGACCCTGCTGGAATTCCTTTCCAGAGTCAAAGGAAGCACAGATAAGATCTTTTTCTCTGTCCAACCTCCCCTGGTCTCAGCTCCTCCACACTGTTTCAGATGAGCACTCCTCCGCTTGCACATTCCCACACTGGAGTGCCCTGTTTGCACGCCTATTGCATGCCTGGGGCCACCACACTACCTACCTCCAGGCCCCTAACCAGGGAAGTCAACCTATGTGCCTTCCAGCTCTGGCTAGCAGAGCCATGCTGAAGGGCCAATCCCAGAGAGCCTTGACTGGAGTCTAGGTTCCATCAGGAGACCGTGCCCAAAGCCCAGAGTAAGCAGACTCAAAACTAGTTCTGTTCCCGTTCTCAAAGGGTCTTCATTTGTGTAAAGTTTTTATTACTTTTTAATCCTTTTGGATGTAATTACAGGTATATATGAACCTTGGGGTAAGTGTAGGAGTCAGAAAATAACTTGGGAGAAGTTTGTCTCCCACCATGTGGGTCCAGGGAATGGATCTTAGGTTGTCAGACTCAAGGGCAAGCCACTTTGCCTGCCAAGCCATTTCAGCATCCTGTTTTGTTGTTTTGTTTTAATTTATTTTTGATGTATGCATGTTTTAGCTCCGTGTGTGTGTGTGTGTGTGTGTGTGTGTGTGTGTGTGTGTGTGTGTGTACCATGTACATGTAGTACTGGCAGAAGCCAGAAGAGGGCACCAGGTGTGTGTGTGTGTGTGTGTGTGTGTGTGTGTGTGTGTGTATACCATGTACATGTAGTACTGGCAGAAGCCAGAAGAGGGCACCAGGTTCCCTGAAACTAGACTTACAGACAGTTGTGGCACCAGGTTCCCTGAAACTAGACTTACAGACAGTTGTGGCACCAGGTTCCCTGAAACTAGACTTACAGACAGTTGTGGGGTATGAGCTGCCATGTTGGTGCTGGTAACAGAACCCCAGTCCTCTGGAAGAATGCCCCTTGTGCTTAACCTCTGAGCTGTCACTCCAGGATCCATTCTTTTCTCCCTCCCCACCCCCCCAAAGACAGAGTTTCTCTGTATTGCCTGGCTGTCCTAGAACTCACTCTGTAGACCAGGCTGGCCTCGAACTCAGAAATCCACCTACCTCTGCCTCCCAAGTGCTAGGACTAAAGGCGTGCTCCACCACGCCCAGCTCAGGATCCATTCCTTAAATTTCCAGTTATTTAAAAGCCCAATGGGAGAAAGATCACAGGCAGTGACTCTGTGGCTCTTAAATCCTTAGAGTCCTGCTGCGCAGTGGTGATGTGTGCTTTCAGTCCCAGCACTTGGGAGTGAGAGATAGGTGGATCTCTGACTTGGAAGCCAGTCTGGTCTACAGAGTTCCAGGACAGTCAGGGCTACACAGAGAAACCCTGTCTCAACAAAACAAAACAAAAACTATCTCCTCCTGCCTCTGCCCCCTACCCCCATCTCTCTGCCCCAGCTCCTGCCCTTGCCCTTGCCCCCGCCCCTGCCCCCTGCCCCCTGCCCCTTGGGATCCAAAGATAATGGAGGACTGCAAAGGGCCCCACTAAACTCTTACGTACCCACAGGAAAGAACTCCAATGACTGGAACATCATGCATCATGTACATTGCTTCGTTTAATGGTAATTACAAACCTTTGAAAGAGCCGATATCATTACCAGTCTCATTTTAAAAACACAGAAACAGCAAAGTAGATCACAAGGACACCCAGTTCAGTGGTCTTAAGTGGCAGAGTTGAAACAAACTCTGCCACGCCTGGTATCTGTGTTTGCTTTTAAGGAATAGCCAAAGAAGCCATGTTTTTAGATGTCTTTATTTCCACGTGGTGGTGTGGGGGGGGGGGGGTTTACTACGTGTATGCCTGGTTGCCCACAGAGGTCAAAAGAAGAAGGCATTGAACTCTGTGGAATTGAGCTCCTGATGGTTACAAGCCACTGTATGGGAGCTGGGAACTAAACCCCAGTCCTCTGCAAGAACAAGTATCTTTAGCCACTAGCCCCTCTTCCCTTTTTTGCATTTTTTCCATTATATTATACTATGTAGCCCAGGCTGACCTCAGACTTGCCATGCTCCTCCCTCTTCCACCTCCAGCACCTCCCCCACCTCCCCCCACCCCCCCACCCCTGTTTCTCTGCTCCTGCCCCTGCCTTGTACTAGGACTAGGCTATATGCATCCATGATTGGCACATACACACCACATTTGTGTGGTGCTGGGTGGGAGGGGCAAACTTAGAACCTGTGTGAATTAAGTGAGCACTGTGCCACTGAGCTACACTCCCAGCAACGGTGACTGTCACTAACCATGGCAGTATGCGACCTTTTGTATCTCCCAGGACAGTGTCTAATCTGCGCATTCCGGGGGGGGGGGGGGGGGGGGGGGGGGGAGGAGCTTTTGGAGTCATGAGATGAACCCATCTCCTTGACCGCTTAGGCAGAGAAGGCACGTTTGATTCTTGTCTTGAGAATATCAGCAGCATTAACTGCCAAGTACCCATCTCACAGCAAGAGGTAGCTCAGGATGTTTTAGGCAAATACTTCACTTCTCCTTAGGCCGGGAGGCTGAGTCCATGGAAGAGCCCTTGCCTGTCTCATAGTCAACAGAGGGAGCAATATACAAGCCAGCCCCCTACGATAATATAAAAGCCTCGCAGAACTAACAGGCAGGAAACAGGCAGTCAGACCCAAGTCTCAGACTGTCTTAGGAATGAGGAGTCTGCAAGCCCATTCCACCACCGTCCAAGTGGCCAGCCTGTCCCTAACTTTTGCCAAGACCTACAGGGAGCTGACTCAGGGACAGGCAGCATGGTCATGACTAACCAGCTGCCTATTCCATCTCAGGGGGGAAGGTGACTTCTGTGAAAGCCACTGTGCACCTGGTCCCCCTCAGCTCCACCTCCTACTTCTGCACCCCTGGGTGCTTAGCATAGTCCTTCCCATTTGCTGATCTTTTTATCTTTTGGGGGGCAGTTTTTTGGGGTTTTGGGGGTTTTTTGGGTTTTGTTTTGTTTGTTTTGGGTTTGTTTTTTTGTTGTTGTTGTTTTTTGGGGTTTTTTTGTTTTTGTTTTTTTTTTTTTTTTGGTTTTTTGAGACCATCTGCCTGCCTCTGTCTCCCAAGTGCTGGGATTAATGGTGTGTGCCACCACTGCCCGGCCCCATTTGCTTAATTCTGATGACCAAACTTTTTTCATCCTTTGGAGACCTCTGCATAAGTGGCCTACTGGCCCATCTCCAGGGCACAAGCAATCCCTGAACTCTCCTTTTCGGGATCCAATTAAGGCAAGTATGGACCCTCCAGGCTTGTGCTGGGTATGGTGACACACACACCTTTAATCCCAGCACTCAGGAGGCAGAGGCAGGTGTATCTGTGAGTTAGAGGTCAGCCTGGTCTATATAGTGAGTTCCAGGAGACAGCCAGGGCTACACAGAGAAACCCTGACTTAAAAGAAAGAGAGAGAGAGAGAGAGAGAGAGAGAGGAAGGAAGGAAGGAAGGAAGGAAGGAAGGAAGGAAGGAAGGAAGGAAGGAAGGAAGGAAGGAAGAGTTAGGTTTGCCTAGCAGAGAGGAATAACTCCAAAAGGACGGCTATGATCTCTGACTGACTGGTGAGTACCAGGTGTCAGAAGCATGGACCACACTGCAATACCAGCCTCAGCCAGGCCCCTCCCCCCAAGGCTATTTCCAGATCACCCAACACCCCAGACAGACGAAGGGGGCAGCCCCTCCCAGTTCTTGGCCAGCAGCAAACCCCAAACTGTGTCATCCAGAGGGCAGTGCAGAGGCCAGGTGGAAAGAGAGGCCTCTGGGAGTTGGGGCAGCAGGTGGTACTGGTAGGGAAAAGGCCTTGTCGTCAGAGGTACTGAGAGGCACAGCTATGAAGTGTCCTGACTGGACAGCAAGGATTGCTATGAAAACACTGCAGAGAAAGCAGAATGCCCAAGCTGGGAACAGGATTGTCTTTAACAAATGACAAGAGAGAGTTAGCCATTTAAAGGTGATGTTCTCAGAATATTCCAAGAGAGGTGATGTAACTCCAGGGGCCCTGGAACGTGGGTGAGACAGAGCTCTGGAGCAGGAAACGCATATCCCAAAATAGACTTAAGCAAGTGAGTCTGAAACCTAGGGACAGAAACTTGGGAGGATGTGTGGAGGTTAGGACAAGAGGCGACAAAGTGACAAGCAGAAGTGACAAGGACTTGGTAGGCTAGTTAGTCCATCAGGTCTAATCCAGGGTTCCCACCAGCCATAAGCATTCTATGCCTCCATGGAAAGTGGCACTTCTCTATGGGGAGCCAGTTTAAATCCAAGAGAAAAACACATTCGGATAATGCCACCTCCAATATGCCTTCCCTTATACTCTCTCTACAGTGTCTTAGACGAGGAAGGATCTACTCAGGAAAAGAAACAAACACATGTAAGTTTGGTGTTTGGGGAGCTTCAGGGAGATGGCTCAGTGGTTAAGAGCACTAGTTCTTGCAGAGAATCAGTTCCCAGCATCCACATGCCAGTTGACAACCATCTGTAACTCCAAGACCAAAGGATCTGATGCCCTCTGACCTCAGGCACCAGGTACACATGAGGTGCACATACGGATACTCAGACAAAACATACACATAAAATAACAACAACAAAAAATGAGCAAAGAAAGATAAAATAAAATTGACATTCCAGTTTTTAACCCTATCACAAGTGGTTGTTGGATCACCTCTTTGTTTTGTGACAGGGTCTCATTTTATAGCCTAGCCTTGTCTTGAACTCGTGATTCTTCTGCCTCAGCTCCCCCAAGTATTAGGATTAGGGGCGCATGCATCTGCACCCAGCTGACACAAGCATTTCCTAAAAATAGAAACTGAAAGGCTGGCCAGATGGCTTGGCAGATAAACATTCTCATGAAGAATGATGGTTTTCTGGGCCCTTCCTGTGTGTCTCCCTGCAACCTTCCCTCCCGCTCTCCCTTTGCTTCTGTGTCTGAGTGTCCTCTTCACTGCAAAGACTTCTAAAAAGAGAGGGAGACAGTATTAAATTCCGTAGAAAATTCTGGAGAGTCTCTGCTTTCACCGAAGGATCCATAGCGTGCAACTAATGTTCTTGATAGCCTGTCTGTCTGTCTGTCTGTCTGTCTGACTGAATGTTGGTTTTTTGTTTTTGTTTTTGTTTTGCATTGTTGTTGTTGTTGTTGTTTGAGACAGGGTTTCTCTGGCTCCCCTGAAACTTATTCAGTAGACCAGGTTGGCCTTGAACTCAGCTCCAACTGCCTCTGACTCCTGAGCACTGAGGTTAAAGGTAGGTGCCACCACACCCACCAATAGTTTTTATTGCATAAATATTGCCCAGAGAAATTGAGGCTTTAAAAAAAAAAAAAGATTTATCTTTATTATTTTCTAAATAGTGTGCATATGTGTTTACATGTGGGTATGTACTCATGCCCATGCAGGTGCCCACAGAGTCCAGAAGAGGGAGCTGGAGCTACAGATGCTTGTAAGCAGCTGGTTTGGAATTGAACTTGGGTCCTCGGACCTTCCAGCAGGAGCTCTTGACAGCTGAATTTCTCCCTAGCCCTTTTCTTTCTTCTCTCCTCTTTTCTTTTATAAAACCATCCTAATTTTAAAAAGAAAGAAATGCAAGTTCTTCTGATGGAAGTTTAATAACCTAAATTCAATCCCTGCAGCCCACAGTGGAAGGAGAAAACCAAATTCCAAAAGCCTTCTGACTTCCACACATGGCACTATGACATGTGTTCTCTCTCTCTCTCTCTCTCTCTCTCTCTCTCTCTCTCTCTCTCTCTCTCTCTCTCTCTCTCTCTCTCTCTCTCTCTCTCTCTCTCTCTCTCTCTCTCTCTCCCACACACACACACACACACACACAGAGACTAGTAATAAGTCGAAAAGTAAGAATTAAGAACATCCTTAAGATTTATTTTATGTGTATGACTGTTCTGCCTGGATGCATCCACCTGTACCGTATGAGGTCAGATGGGGTTGGCTCCTGCTGTGGCTGGAGTTACACATGGTTATGAGCTGCCCTGTCAGCGCTGAAAACCCAAACTGAGCGCTCTGTAAGAACAACAGTGTTGCCAATGGCTGAGACATCTCTCAAAACCTCTAAGTATCAATTTCAAAAGATAATAAAAACTGAAACTTGGTTGCAGGGTTAAGCTTCACAAGGGGCCCCACTTAAGGTTTCCAGGGATAGAGGGAGGAAAGTAGGACTGCTACCATTTGTATGGGAGCCCTTTACCCTGCATGATACACTCACGCACACACGGATTATCCTACCCTCTGAGGAAGGATATTTGCCATTTATCATCAGAAGGAAACAGGCACAGGAAGATAAGGAACTTCCTCGAGTTCACATACTGGTAAGTGAAACCCCAGGATCTCTGGCTCTAAATCAATAAATACACCAGTCCCAGTGACCCAGTGTCTAGGAAGCACTCGGAAGCTAGCTACGGTGAGCACTGAAGTTGGAGGATCTTGAACTGGGAGAAGGCGTGGACGGTGAGCACTGAAGTTGGAGGATCTTGAACTGGGAGAAGGCGTGGAGGAGTCTTCGCTTTGGGATTGTTCATCTGGCACTGCCTTGGAGACCATTGGGATTTGAATCTGGATGCTTCCTACTGGCTCATGTTCTGGACGTGTGGTCCACAGCTTGTGGCCGTGTGTGTGTGTTGTTGTTGTTGTTGTTGTTGTGCCTATATATTTGACTGGTGCCCATGGAGGCCAGATATATACAAATAAAATATTTTTAATAGACTCATCCTCTTAGGATCTCAAATCCATACTAACAATTCCTGGTAGCAAAAAGTTAAGGACACTTCTTTACCAGCAAGCAGGCAGAAGAATGAAAGCCCTCTTTTGCTAGGCAGTGGTGGCACATGCCTTTAATCCCAGCACTTAGGAGGCAGAAGCAAGTGGATTTCTGAGTTCAAGGCCAGCCTGGTCTACAGAGTGAGTTCCAGGACAGTCAGAGCTACACAGAGAAACCCTGTCTCGAATAAATAAATAAATAAATAAATAAGCCCACTTTCTTTGTTTTGGTTTTTATTTAAATTTTTATTCTATTTATTTATTTGTTTGTTTACTATATATGAGTATGTGGCTACCTTATGAAAGAAAGATCAGAGGATAATTCTGAGGAGTCAGTTGACTCTTTGCCTGAACTCAGGCTGTCAGACAGCAAGTACCTTTACCTGCTAAGCCATCTCACTGGGCCAAAAGCTTAACTTTAATTTTCCTCTAATTGTTCCCCATAGACATAAAACTCTGCAGACGATCTGAAAATTAAAAAAAACCAATCAGTTCAGGTGTGGCATATGCCTACAGTCCTAGCTTTGGAGAAGCTGAGACAGGAGGATCATTTATATCCATAGTTCTGTGGGGGTGGGGGAGTGGGGGTGGGGGTTGGGAAGTGGAGCGTGGGTATAAGGGTGTATGGTGTGTGGAGGGGGGTTCTAGGAGAGAGTATGGGATGTGAGAGGTCTGGAGGGTGTGGAGGGTATGGAGGTGGGGGGTATTCATGTGGGGGTGTTAAGGGTGTGTGTGTGGGGGTGTTGACTGGGAATAAAACTCAGTTGACAGCATGCTTGCTTGGCATGCACGAAGCTCTGGCTTCAATCCTTAGAGCACATAGAAAGGGGCCGGGTGGCGTTCCGCTGCAATCTGAACATTAGTGGGGAAGATCCAAAGTTCAAGGTTATCTCAGGACACAAAGTGAGCTTAAAGCCAACCTGGGCTATGTATCAGGCCAACTATACACCCTTCTTTTCTGCCTTGTCTCTCGTACCCCGAAGCTGCTGTGGAAAAACCGGTGAGCACAGACACCTGGACACTCTTGGGGGCAAATTTTCTGGAATCTATATTCTGGGAAGTCTCTGCCTTTCTCAGTGAGGTCTGCTGCTTGGCCACCTGCCAGATTACACTTTCTGGGTCATGTTGACCTCTTCAAAGGCCACACAGCTCCTAGGATTCTCCCACGCTGGCATCTTACTCCAACTCTGTCTGCCTCAACGTAACCAAACGAGCCTCCATTCTGGCACCAGCCTGGGCACTCATCCATACAGAGAGGATCACTCTAGCCTCCCCAAAACCTATGCCCTAAAGGATGATGGCATTGCCCTCTTTATTCAAGGTCTGGCTTTTTTCCAATTCAGTTACCTCTCCTCTGAGCTAAGTGTGGTGATGTGTACCTATAATCCTAGAGCTCACCGGGTGACAGTACGAGGGACCAGGGGTTCAAGGACAATATGAGCTACCTGAGACCCTGTTGCAAAACAAAGCAAGCCATTTGACTGAAAAATCACAGTTGAAACTTCCAGAAATAACGAATCATTTACTCTACTGAACTACATCCCTCTGGGGAAGTTCTTCCAGTCAAGTCATTCCCAACTATGAGACGCCAGGTAGCTCCTTCCACAAATACAGATCTTTTCATTCCCACAGGTACAGGCAGGCCCTAGAGGCCATCTTGGATGTTGTAAATTATTACAGGACATATTTTAAGGTGGTTTTTCATACACCCAGCATGGTCAAAAATAAAATTAAATTAAAATCCCTCTAGAACCACATAGTCATGAATATTTCATCTCTTGCTTCCACCTGCCCCATGTTTTTATGAATATTTGGGTTTGTTTTTTTTAGCATTTTGCATGCATGTATGCCTGTGCTCCACATGCCTGATGCCCTTACAGGTAATAAGAGGGTATTTTTGTTTTGTTTCTGGACAGTTTTGTTGTGTAGCTTTGGCTGGTCTGTAACTCACCATGTTGACTAAGCTAGCTTCAAACTCAGAGAAATCCACCTGCCTCTGCCTCCTGGATGCTGGGATTAAATGTGTGCACCACAGCTATGTGGCTAGAAGAGAGCCTTCCGAATCCCCTAGAACTGGGATTATTGACAGGTGTGACCTGCCATGTGGGATACTGAGACTCAAACCTGATCCTCGGCAAGACCAAGGGGTTTTTGTTTTTTGTTTTCTGTTTGGGGGGTTTGTTTGTTTGTTTGTTTGTTTGTTTCTTTTTCGAGACAGGGTTTCTCTGTGTAGCCCTGGCTATCCTGGAACTCACTCTGTAGACCAGGCTGGCCTCGAACTCAGAAATCCGCCTGCCTCTGCCTCCCAAGTGCTGGGATTAAAGGCGTGCACCACCACCACCCGGCCCGACATAAACTTCTAATTCTGTGAAAAACCTGCAACCAAAAGTTTATTTCAATATACAGTTTAACTGGGCATGGTGACAAGGTGACTATACCTTTAACCTCAGCACTAGGGAGGCAAAGGCAGATGAATCTTGTTGACTTTGAGATCATCCGGGTCTACATAGGACAGCTGGGGTTGCATTGTAGACCCTGTACCAAGATAGATAGATAGATAGATAGATAGATAGATAGATAGATAGATAGATAGATAGATAGATAACCAAGATACATACCAATTCTGGCTTCTGACATTTCTTTCTCTCTCTCTCTCTCTCTCTCTCTCTCTCTCTCTCTCTTCCTTCCTTCTTTCTGCGAATAAGGGTCCTAATATGTACCTCAGGCTGGCCTACAAATTAGGTCCTTCTCCTCCTCCGTACCCTCAAGTGCTGGATTACAAATCAGTACACCACACCCAGTCTTACAACTGTTTCAAATAGCGCAGTTCAATTACAATGTCTTGGTAATCTCGCTCTCAGAAAGTTGTTATTAAGTAGATTTGTGATCTTGGGCAGGTCACTTCCTGTCCCCAGCTCTTGGTTTCATCATTCATTCATTCATTCATTCAGACAAGTATTTATTGAAGGACTACTAATTTGTAGACACCTGCTAGGTGCTGAAGACAACAAAGCTAGGCACAATACCACAGCTGTAAAATTCCTCGGCCCATTGTTCTTCTGTCAGTGTAAATAATTCAAGCTGCTGTGTGAGATTAGGGCTCTGATGAAGGGGCTGGACAAGACACTGGAGGAACTGGAGGGGAACATTTAAGTTTTATTCGGGGTGAAGGGGTCTGCAAAATAAGGGGTTGCATCTCTAGAAGGGGTCTGCTCTTATAGGTTGCGACACATTTCGAAAGCACACGGAGGTTGCTAGGGTGCTCAGCTTCAGGGGAACCTCTCGTGCAATAGCAGCTCTGCACAAGTGCACAGCAGGAGTTGGTCAACTATTTATGGCCCAAGACCTTCCAGCCAGATTCAATGTTAAAGCACATTTATACATTTGAGCTATGCACATTTGTACATTTGAGCTGTACGTGCACTTATAGGATCGAAGAAACGAATACATCATTTGGCAAAGGACTCAAATCTAGACCTACATAAATTGAACCCATCCTAATGTCTTCTCTCAAACGAGCCAAGTGTGGTGGCAATACCTTGAATTCCCAGCACTTACTTGAGAGGGAGAAGCAGGAGGATGGGGAGCACAAGGCCAGCCTCAGTTACATACAGAGTTGAAGGCCAGACTGAACCATAAGAGACTCTGTCTCAACAAAACAGACCAAAAATAGCAGCAACAAAAGCTGTCTTTAAAACAAAGCTACAAAGAAAGTTTTCTTGCCAGAAACTCTGTATTCACCCTGAGTACTATTGAATTAGTAACTTACTAGCTGCAACTTATGCCTAAGTCAAACACCAGCTATCTACTGTGTTAATCGGTGCTGAAGAGAGTAAGTTATGTATTCCTAAAAGCCACAATGGAGCCTCCTATGCCACTCTGGTCTACAGAGCCACTTGCAGGACCGCCAGGACAACACAGAGAAACCCCCTCGGAAATAAAAATGAAAAAATGAGATTTTTATTAGTGTGTGGATGTTTTGTCTGTGCGCCGTGTGCGTGTCTGGCGCCTTTTCAGGCCAGAAGAGTGTATCAGATCCCCTGGAACTGGAGTTTAATGGTTGTGAGCTGCCATGTGGATGCTGGGAACTGAACCTGGGTCTTCTGGAAGAACATCCAGTGCTCTTACCCACTGAGCCACCTTTCCACCTTTCCTAGATTTTCTAGACGTACTTCAGTAAATACTTTTATTGTTGCGATGCTTATTTATTGACTGATTTCTGGATTACTTTTGGTAGTGCCAGAGATGGAACTCAGGACCTTGCACATTCAGGCAAATGCTCTACCACTGAGCTACATCCTTAACCTGGTTGTTGTATTTAAACACTGAGAGAAGTTATTTTATACAGAAGAAAATGTGCCTCGGGATTCTCTATTTACAACCATGCCTGATTTTCAAGATTGTATATGAGTGTTTTGCCTGCATGTGCATGTATCTACCATATGTGTGCCTGGTGTCCTTGGAGGCCAGAAGACATCAGATACCCTGGCACTGTGGTTAGAAATCGTTGTGAGCTGCCGTATGGGTGCTGGGAACTGAACCCAAGTCCTTCGCAGCTGCAGCTAGTGCTCTTAATTACGGAGCCATCTCTCCAGCCTCCAGTCATGTTGTCTATAAACAAAAAACTTTATTTCTTCCTTAAGACAATAAAATAAAACAAGACATTTCTGCATTAGCAAGTAAAAGCCAATAGGGAATGTAATAAGATTTTTTTCTGTAATGATTTTTTTTTTTTTTCTGTACTGCAGACAGTTCCAGAGAGGCTCTGGGGGAGGAAGCCTGCTGGATGAGGGGAACACAAGATGAAAATCAGTTTGGTTCCAACCCCCGAGAACAGCAGAAAACACCTCAAGCCACGTGTGCGGGTGTACAGCAGAAGGCAGCAGGATCCTGCATGTTGCTCTGTTTCCAGGGTTCCTTGGTTTATCCACTCCTTATTATTAGAGCACAGGGTGATTCAACCAGGGATCAGTTCCAACCTGTTTGGTGTTGGTCCACCCTGGGAACTTCCTGGTTCACTTGCTTCTTGCTTCACCACCAAGGTGCAGATTAGAACAGCTCACACCACTGGGGACAGAGGTATCACACATCCACTGTGACAGTCTCTACGAGGCAGAGCTGCCCAGCTCTGGGGTCTGCCAAAGTCTTATTCAGAGTAGGCAGGTATGGGAGGACAGTAAGCAGGCCGACCACAGCTGCTGCTCTACAGGAAATGCTGGGTGTGGTGGGCACGAGACTGTCATCCCAACACTTGAGAGGAGGAGCCTGGTGGATCAGGCTTGTGAACGAACGAACGAACGACATTGAAACCCCTCACCTTTGCCCTTGCTGCCTTTAGCAGCCCATCCAGGACAAACTGCTTCTACCTCCCTGCTGTATGACATCATTTCCTGTGTGAACACTGGGGGCAGGGCTGGGAAGGCCTAATTAATAAATGATCTCCAAGTCCGGTCCAGCTGTAGCATGCTGTCACTGCCCCCTGCAATGAATCAACTGCAGGATGCAAGGGGCTGCACCAGAGCGGACAGAATCCGTCCTCGTTCTACACAAAAGCCAGGCAGAGAAGGTCAGAGAGAGCAGCATCCCCTTGAAAGCTACTTTTTAATTGCGTACAGCTAAAGAATAATCAAGATTTTGAAAATTAAATACAACCCAAGTAACAATTTAAAAAATGGGGGAGAGGGTTCTTTCTTCTTCTTCCTTTCTTTTTCTTTTTCTTTTTCTTTTCTTTTCTTTTCTTTTTTTTTTTAGACAGAGTTTCTCTGTGTTGCCCTGGCTGTCCTAGAACTCGCTCTGTAGACCAGGTTGGCCTCCAACTGAGAGATCTACCTCTGCCCCCTGCCTCCCACATGCCAACATCAAAGACGTATGCCACCATATCCAACTGCAAAAATGTGTTTTCCACAGTGGACCTAAATGAAGACTGAGGAGTTATCTATTATGGCTCTGCTAGGAGGTGAGAGTTGAAAAGGGGACAATATGGATCTGAATAAAAACTGTTGCAGAGTCACAAAAACTACACCATGAGGTTCTAAGAAATAGCACAAAAATAGACACAGTGGAGTAAGGAGATGGCTCAGTTGGTAAGAACGCTTGCTCTGCAAGCAGGAGGTCCCAAGTTCAAATCCCCAGCACCCACATAAAAAGCTGGGCATAGCTGTGTGTCCCTCAAACCCCAGCACTGGGTTACAGAGACAACTGGCTAGCCAGTTTAGCAGAAAAGGCAAGCTGACATGTTATTGAGAGTCCCCGTTTCCTTTCGTTTTCATTTCGTTTCTTCCTTCCTTCCTTTCTTTTTCCCTTGGTTTTTCAAGACAGAGTTTTTCTCTGTAGCTCTGGCTGTTCTAGAACTCACTCTGTAGACCAGGCTGACCTCGAATTCACATAGAGATCCACCTGCCTCTGACTCCCCAGTGCTGGAATTAAAGACATACACTGCCACTGCCCAGGGAAAGTCCCTGTTTCTTGAGCTGGGTGTGGCACAGGTCTTTAATCACAACACTTGGGAGGCAGAAGCAGGTGGATCTCTGTGAATTCGAGGCCAGCCTGGTCTACATAGTGAGTTCTGGCACTGCCAAAACGACACGAAGAAGCCTTGTCTCTAACACCACCACCATCAATCACACTGTGGCAGAAGTCTGCAGTGGTGGCCCTGGATGAGGCAGTTTCAGGGGTGCCCTCCTAGATGACGCTACTGCAGCTGCTGCAGAAGCCCATGGCTCACAGGGCAGCAGAGGACTGTGCCTCTCAGGTCTCAGGTGCTACAGACACCCGCAGGGCTCCTTAGACTAGACTGCTGGTTGCCACCCCTAGGATTGCTGACTGACTGAGAAGCCCTTGGTCGAGCACAAAGCACTGTGATTCTGGAGACTTGCCAGGTGTTGGTGTTGCCTGTCTGAGACCACTCTTAGAACCACTGCTGCCCAGGAAAGATGCCAGCCGGCTAGGGTGCAAACCTGGGTTTAGCTTTGCCTCTGTTGCTAGCCAGGGCTATGACTCTATCGAGCAGGAATGCATTCAGCTGCAGTCAACAGAATGCCCAATTAACAGCAGCTTAAGCAAACAGCACACTGTGGATGTTTTTCTTACTTGCTAAGTCCCGAGACAGGCAGACCAAGGCTGGGGCACCTCTTAGGAAGTCAGCAGGAACATGGTGATCTGCTAGAGTTTGGATCTTGAATATCCCCCAAAAGGCCCATATGTTAAAAAGCTTGGTCCCCAGTGTGGCCAGCCCTGTTGGGAAATAGAAAATTTATTAAGACCAGGGCCAGCAAGTCTGGGGGATGGCTCAATGGTCTGAGCGACTATTCTGAGCTTGGTGAGTTGAGTCTGGTCACTGGAACTCACAGGGGAAGGAGAGAATTGAGTCCTGAGAGATGTCCTCTGACGTCCTTCCATGGCACAAGCTCACCTGCACTATAACACACACTCATGCACACATGCACGTGCACACACACACACACACACACACACACTCACACTAATAGCAAGTTAAAGTAAAAAGAGATAGGGATTGAGCCAGACTTGGTGACGTAGCCCTGTCATCATTGCATTCCAGAGGTGAAGGAAGGCACAGGGATAAGTTCAATGCTATTCTCAGCTATGTAGCAAGTTTGAAGGACAGCCTCTGCTATGTGAGATCCTGTCTGCTCCCTCCACCCCAGAAAAAAAAAACAAACAAACAAGCAATAAAGGAGAGGGGATGAGCTTATTGTTTAGTAGATTGTTTACCCTGGGTTTGTTTAATCCCTAGCACCAAATAAAAACTGTTTGTGGTACCCTAGTGGAAGTGGGAGGTCAGAAAGTCATTGTTATCCTCAACTACATAGCAAAATCCAGGCCAGCCTGGGGTACATGAGACCTAGTTTTTAAAAATAAGAGTCAGGGCCTGGCAAGAGTTCCCAATGTTATGGAAATACATCCTTAAAAGGGATTGTGGGGCTGGGCGTGGTGGCGCACGACTTTAATCCCAGCACTTGGGAGGCAGAGGCAGGTGAATTTCTGAGTTCGAGGCCAGCCTGGTCTACAGAGTGAGTTCCAGGACAGCCAGGGCTACACAGAGAAACCCTGTCTCGGAAAAAAAAAAAAGGGGGGGGGATTGTGGGAACCTGGCCCTTCCTTTTATGTTCCTTTGCCATATGGCAAATGGGTTTGTTCTACCACCATGAGATCCTGCCTCATGATATAGAGATATAGATAGATATTACTTTGTTTTGTTGAAAAAACTTCTCCTTCTCTGAGGTCCATACTACATACTCTGCCACTTTCGGTTCCAGAAGTTTCCAGTGATCAACTTCATATTTGTTTGTTTTTGTTTATTTTTTGAAGGCAACTAACTTGAAGGGGCATGAGTCAAATACTAGAACCTTCTGGCAGCAAGGGTTCCTGAGGAGGAGGTGGGGTGTGTGTCTTCTATGTACTGGCCAGAACATTTCAGAGTTTATGCAATGAAGGAGGAGAGGGGAGATGCCTGTTCACAGGCAGCCATACAGCAGAGCGTTATGTGAGTGGGTGAAAGGACTCGCCCTTCAGACCAGAAGATAAAACAAGACAAGATTAGTACAAGGAGGAGCGAGCGGTGAGCCTGCAGGGACAGAAGAACCTCCTGCCTAATGCCTTATATCCATACTCACCACCAGACTCCTCCCTCCACACACCTTCAGCCTGGTGACTCATGCATCCCTATGGTAGCTCTCCTCAGAATGGCCTTTCGTGACCTTCCTACCTCCCGAGCCCCTCACTTCTCTGCTCACACTGTTGCAGATTCCCAGGGCTGGTGCCCAGTGCTGCTCCGTAACTTTAAACTTTTAAATGTTATTTTACTTGTGTATCGGATGTTTTTTTAGATTCTTGTTTATTTTATGTGTATGAGCATCTCACTGTACGTACGAGTGCATACCACTTGCATGCCTAGTGCCTTCGGAGGCCGGAAGACAGTGGGTGTCAGATCCTCTGGAATTAAGGTTACTGATGACCGGGAGCTACCCAGAGGTCATAGGACAACTTTTGGAGTCAGGTTCTCTCCTTCCAAGGTAGTTCCAAGGATCGAACTCGGGCCATCAGGGTTACATCAAGTGTTCTTTATTTTCTTTCTTTCTTTTTTTTTTATTAGATATTTCCTTTATTTACATTTCAAATTTTATCCCCTGTCCTCATTTCCCCTCCCAAAACCCCCCTATCCCATCTTCCCTCCCCCTGTCTGCTAACCCACCCACTCCTGCTTCCTTGTCCTGGCATTCCCCTACACTGGGGCCCTTCACAAGACCAAGGGCCTCTCCTCTCATTGATGTCCCACAAAGCCATCCTCTGCTATATATGCGACTGGAGCCATGGGTCCCTCTATGTGTACTCTTTGGTTGGTGGTTTAGTTCCTGGGAGCTCTGGGGTACTCAGTGATTACACTGTGTTCTTAACTGCTGCATCTCCAGTCCTGTATTTCTTTCTTTTTTATTTTATTTGCTTTATTTTATTTTATTTTATTTATTTTTTTCCCTCGTTCTGGTCAACCCTGCTCGTTCTGGTCTTGCACCGCTCACTCCAGCCGACCCCGCTCGCTCGTTCCGGCCAGCCCTGCTCACTCCGGCCGCCCCCCCCCCCCCCCCCCCCCCCCCCCCCCCCCCCCCCCCCCCCCCCCCCCCCCCCCCCCCCCCCCCCCCCCCGCCACCGTTCGGCCCTGCTCACTCTGGTTGGCTCTGCTCGCTCCCACTTGCTCTCTTCGGTCCAAGGATTTGTTTATTATTATTATTCGTAAGTACGCTGTAGCTGACTTCAGACGCACCAGAGGAGGGCGTCAGATCTCATTACGGGTGGTTGTAAGCCACCATGCGGTTGCTGGGATTTGAACTCATCACCTTCAGAAGAGCAGTCGGGTGCTCTAACCCACTGAGCCCTCTCACCAGCCCTTATTTTATTTTTTGAGACAGGGTTTCTCTGTGCAGCCTTGATTGTCCTGAAACTCATTCTGTAGACCAGGTTGGCCTCGAACTCAGAGATCCACCTGCTTTGGCCTCCTGAATTCTGGGATTATAAAGGAATGTACCAATACCAAACAGTGTATTTCCTTTTTTCCTTTCTTTTGTTTGTTCATTCGTTCATTCATTCATTCTTCCTTTCTTTCTTTCTTTCTTTTTTCTAGTTTTTAATTGTGCCTGTTCGTGGCTGGTGTCTGTACATGTGTGTGCAAGTGTCCTTGGATAACTGAGGTGTCTGTTCTCCTAGAACTGCAGTTACAGTGAGACACCTGACATGGATGCTGGGAACCAAACTCTGGTCCAGTACATGTTCTTCTGCTTAGCTCCCCTGGGTGAGCAGTAAGAGTTCTTGACCCTCTTAACCACTGAGCTATCTCACCACTGCGCCCCTACCCCACTGCTTTCAACCTTAAACTTGACCGCTTATTCCTGTGACTGCATTTCCGGCACCTCTGTTTCCTCTTTCTCTTTGTCTCACTGTCTGCTGTAGGACTGCTTTCTCTCTCCCAAGTCATCTATGGCTTTGTGGATTTACATCCATCTCCCTGGAGTCTGGATGACCCGATCTAATTAATTTTTTTACTCCGTCATCTTCAGCGGACCGCTCTGATGAAACCCGGGACTCTCTGCCCGCCTACTCTCTCAGTCCTCCAGCGGAGTATCAGTCCTCCAGGGAGCCGGTGCAAGCCTAGGCGGCAGACAGTTGCCATGGCAACTTAGTCTCCAACCAGGCGATCTTCCTCCACCCCCTGGACTGGGAGTACTGGCCTGCCTCGCCAGCCCTCTCCGGTTTCCTACCTTTGTCTCCCTCCCCTCTCCTCCGAATTCAGAACTTCACTCCTACTTGACAGTGAAAATCCAAGCCTGCTGAAGCCCCGTCAACTTCCTGTCCCCCCACTTCCATCCCTACTGACTTATTTTTAACTACCCTCATCCTTTCCTCCTTCCGGTAGTTAATCTCTCCACCTGAGCCCTGAATCCAGTAGCTCCACCTCCTCAAGGACCTTGGGGCTCCAAACCCCTCTCTTCAGAATTTTGATATGGAAGTTTCCTCCTGCATTCTAAAAAGCTGAGTTTCTCAAACACCACATTCCAGTACCATCAGGACACAATCTTCCTTCTTGTCTGTCTTTTAGAATTCTTATTTTTTAGATTATTGTTATTATATTATTAGCGGTAATTTTTATTTTTATATATTTAGTTTTTATTTATTATCATTATTTATAATTTTTGATTATAGTTTTTTGAGACAGGGTCTCTTTATATAATTCTGGCTATCCTCAAACCCATTATGTAGAACAGGCTGGCTTCGAACTCACAGAGAGTCACCTGCCTCTAGAGCACTTGTACTAAAGGTATGCACCACCATGCCAAACTTCTTAACTTTTTCAAACTACAGATGCCTTCTGCTGCATATTCTCTGACTGCATAAAATAGCATGTGTGGACTCATCATGAAAGCTACTATATTGTAAATATTGTTACAATATTTGTAAGTTTTATGATAATTGGGAGTTGGGCTCTCGAGCACATGTTCTTGTATGCTTGCAGAGACCAGAGAAGGATGTCGGTGTTCTGCTCCATTACTGTCTCTTTATTCCCTTGAGACAGGTCTCTCAGCAAACCTGGATTGAGGCAGGCAGCCAAGAAGGCCCAAAGAGTTACACAGGCTTTCAATGTGGCCATGTCCAGCTTAAAATATATATATATATATATGTGTGTGTGTGTGTGTAATATATATATATATATATATATATATATATGGAGAGAGAGAAAGAGACATATATACAAATACATTATATATATATGTATATATGAAGCTGAAGAGATATTTGGTCGATAGGAGCACTTGTTCCTTCAGAGGACCCAGGTTCGATTCCCAGCATTTCTGTGGCAGCTCACACTGTCCATAACTCCAGTTCCAGGGCATCTGCTACCCGCTTCTGACCTTTGTGAAGTTGGTTCTCTTCTCCTGCTTTTTTATGGGTTCCTGGGATGAAACCCAGGTTGCCATGCTTGGTAGCACAAGCTCATTTACCCCCTGAACCATCTTGCTGGTCCTATTTTCTTTTTCTTTTTTTATGATTAATTTATTCATTTATTTTATATGTATTGGTGTTTTTCTTAGAAGTCTGTGTCAGGGGGTTGGATCCCCTGGAACTGGAGATACAGACAGTTGTAAACTGCCATATGGGTGCTGGGAATTGATCCCCAGTTCTCTAGAAGAGCAGCTAGTTCTCTGTACTGCTGAGCCATCTCTCCAGCTCCCCCACTCCCATTTTTTTTTTAAGATTTATTTATTATATCTAAGTACACTGTAGCTGTCTTCAGATGCACCAGAAGAGGGCGTCAGATTTCATTACAGATGGTTATAAGCCACCATGTGGGTGCTGGGATTTGAACTCAGGACCTTTGGGAAAGCAGTCAGTGCTCTTAACTGCTGAGCTCTCCAGCCCTCCAGTTTGTTTGTTTTTTTTTTTTTTTCTTATAAAGAGCTTCCTTGACAGGGTTTCTCTGTATAGCCCTGGTTGTCCTGGAACTCACTTTGTAGACCAGGCTGGCCTCGAACTCAGAAATACGCCTGCCTCTGCCTCTGCCTCTGCCTCCTGATTGCTGGGATTAATGGCGTGTGCCACCATGCCTGGCCTGCAAAATATATTTAACTAGGTTTTTATTGATGAACACAGGAACACATAGGTTAGTGTTCACATGTCCTAGGGTAGATTCTTCAAAGTGAAACTGTTGGGTCAGGGTTTCATGCACTTTATATAAAACCCTCAGGAGTATAGCCACTTATGACACCATGACTACTGCACAAAAATACTGCACAAAAGACGCTCCATCAACACTGTTAGCATCAGATGCTGTTTATAGCCAGCCGATGGCATCATCCCTAGGCGACAAGGAACAGCCTGTGTCTGTTGCCATGGCAACTGTTGTCGAGCGCGCCCTGCACATGCTTTACCTGCATCACCTGCATCACCTCCTGCTTTACTTTGTCATGGCCCAGATAAAAGACACGGACCCCCTACCCATAGCTCTCTTCTCTCTTCCTCCCTTCTTCCCCTCTTTCAATAAAGGCCTCCCAAAGTAAGAACTGTGCCGGCTTGGCATAATCTGTCCAGGAATGTTCTGCTTTTCAACTATCAAACCCTGGATGCTAATCAGTCCTTCATATCTGACCTCAAGCAATTCATCATCTTCAATCTACATGCTTCCTTTTTTGCATGTGTATCTATGTGGTGTACAACGCATGAGTACATGTGTACTCCTCTGTGTGTGCACACGTGTGTTTGAGGTTTCGTGTGCACATGCATACATGTGTAGAGGCCTTAAGTTGACATTGGTTGTCGTCTTCCATTACTTTCTTTTTTTTTTTTTTGGTTTTTCGAGACAAAGTTTCTCTGTGTAGCCTTGGCTGTCCTGGAACTCACTCTGTAGACCAGGCTGGCCTGGAACTCAGAGATCCGCCTGCCTCCGCCTCCCAAGTGCTGGGATTAAAGGCGTGTGCCACCACACCCGGCTCTTCCATTACTTTCTACTTTACTTATTGAGGTGGAGTCTCTCACCGAACCTGGAGTTTGGCCATTCTGGCTAAGTCTAGCAAGCCAGCTTGCCCTGGGGAATCCCCAGTGTCTGTGCCCTGAGTGCTGGGATTGTAGGCAGCCATGACACCTGGTTGACTTTTACAAGGGTTTGGGGATCCAAGCTCTGGTCCTTCTGCCTGCAAGGTGTTTAGTCCACTAAGCCATCTCCCCAGCTCTAAATCTGAATGCTTCTGACAACTAGTGAGACTGAATATCGTATAATTTATCATGAACTTTTTATCCCCTGTTGTGATGATGATGATGATAATGCTAGGTGCCACCTCCTCCAGAAAGTCTTTCCTGGCTATTAATTCTCATATCACTAAGTTCAACCCTTTCGCTGAAGTCTGACCCAGCACATTTGCAAATTTATTTCCTCCGCAAGACCATGAGCAGATTAGTTCTTTAACAAGACTCTCCAGCTTAAAACAGAGCCCCTGACAGAGGGCAGATACATAATAAAAGATTGCTTTCGGCCTTATTTTCTCTTTCCTCTTTCTTGAGTAAACAACACAGCACAGAGAAAGTTTCTCACATAATCAAAATATGAACTTGCTACAACTCCCTTCACACAGAGAGCTTTGCCTCTTCACCACCACCACCCCCGTTTCCATTTTCCATGTTTTAATTTTCAAAGATTTATTACATTTGTGTGTGTGTGTGTGTGTGTGTGTGTGTGTGTCTGTGGAACTGGGAGGTTTGTGGAAGTCAGAGACAACTTGAGAGGTTGATTCTTTGCATCCAACATGTGGGGCCAGAGGATGGAACCTGGGTTCTTAGGGTTGCTGGCAAGTACCTTTACCCACCCATGTGTCTTACTTTTGAAAGCTGAATTTCCTGGGTAACAGATTCCCAGCCTGAGGACTGGGAGTAGCTTTATGTAGCTGCTGTATGGGATGAGCCCACTGTTCTTCCTTCCTGGCCCTGGGAAATAGCTTCACGTCCCAACTTCATCCTTCCACCTCTCTTTACTTCCACAAGACCGAAGCCTGAGTTACTAACTCAATAAAGCCAAGCCAGGCAGAATAAAGGTGCAGCCAAGGGTGTTGGCCAGTGGATGTGTGAGTTTGAGACCAGCCTAGTCTACAGACTCTATAGAGTGAGTTCTGGGCCAGTCAAGGCTACATAGTGGGAGCCTGATCTCAATAAGCAGAGAAAAATAAGGAAACGATGGTGTACCTGAACCCATGTTTCCTCATGGGTATTGGGACCTCCCCATTAAAAGCCCTTATGTTTGACATACTTGTTTACAGATGCAACAGGTATTTTGAAAGGCAGGCAGAGGCCTCAGACAAACGTACCGCATCCTGGATAATTATCATAACATGGATCAGAAACCCTTGAGCCAAGGAACTCCACACCAGCCATGGACAAACAGTCTTGAGATCCTGGATGACTCTGAGACTAACCATCTACCTATGCTGTCTACTTGTCAGTAGGATTCAAATCTGAAATCCAATCTGTATAACCAGAAACATTTGAGTTCAGGTATTTTGTTTTTAGTTACTCCAGTATTCGTTTTCTTCACTCCCTGAGTAGCCCATCTGTAGCGACACCTGAGCATGCCGCATCTCTGCTGCGTCTCTGATCACATCCAGCGAAGATAAGAACATCGAATGTGCTGGGCGTGGTGGCGCATGCCTTTAATCCCAGCACTTGGGAGGCAGAGGCAGGTGGATTTCTGAGTCGAGGCCAGCCTGGTCTACAGAGTGAGTTCCAGGACAGCCAGGGCTACACAGAGAAACCCTGTCTCGAAAAACCAAAA
>LR750307.1:91694-261961 GCA_902729485.2 Mus minutoides | reverse complement strand
CACGCATCTCCACATGGCTAAGAGGAGAGGCACCTCTGCCGTGTCAGATGATCTACACACTCTAACCACGCTTGCCTATAAACAGGGATTGGAAGGCAAGTCTTCCCCACTTCTGGTGGAGTAGACGAAGGCACTGTTATTGATCCATGAAAGGGTGAAATTCAACTCTCTTACTCCCCACGCTTTCATAAACTGCTTACAGCTTATTTGAAAGGCAGTAAACTGAGCCCCACCGGGCTCACACGGTGAGGAGGCAAGTTCATGCCCATTTGTCCAGGCTTCTGGGTAGGCTTGCCCTGTGGAAGGCCTGGCCTCTGAAGATCATCCCACCCTGCAGTCAGATCATCCCACCCCTGCTCTCCTGCCCCTCCCTCAAACTTCAAACGCTGCAGCTAGGCCCTCCCCGGCACTTCCTCTTGGGGTCCCTTGCTAACTAACCTGTAAGAGAAAGGAGTTCTGGCACTGTGATGCTATGCAGACAGCTGAGGCCAGGGAGGGCTGTGGGGTGATTTAAAGCCTTCTACAGAAGTCAGAAGATTCTAGGCAGAGAGCCTGGAAGGCAGCCAAGTTCTCTTTTTAAAAGAGAAAGGAAAGAAAAGAAAAACCCTTGTCTGATCATGACTTGGTAGAGGCACTTTGCCTAACAATTTTCAGTGTCTCCCTCCCAGAGAAAGGCAGCCAGAGACCCGGACTGCCAGACCCAAAGGAGGCCAGAAGCCTGCAGCTGGTGGCTAACAGCCCAGCCAGATTGTAGGGAGCAGCAAACAATCAAGCAAGCAAGGCTTGGAATGTTCCAGAGGCTGGAGGAGGAGTCTCCGACCCCTCACTAATTGGTTCAGAGACAATTAGACATCCATATGGAAAAAATAAAATAGATCCTATCTCACGGCAGGCCTCCAGATACATTCCAGGTGAACCGAAGACTACAGGGAGCTGAACTATCCCAGCACAGCTGGAAGAAAGCACAGGGACAAACAACACAAGAAACAACATGGAGGAAAAGATGGTGCTATCTACATGAAGAGTAAACTGTCAAGCTGGAGCCGGAGTTCAGGGGTGATACCTGCTTCACTCTGGGGCACACTCTGGGGCTGGGAGCGGGAAACAAAATTCTTTTCCTTTCTTTTTTAAGTTGTTTTTTTCTTTTTAAGAATTATTTATTTATTTTATGTATGTGAGAACACTGTCACTGTCTTCAGACACACCAGAGGAGGGCATCAGATTCTGTTACAGATGGTTGTGAGCCACCATGTGGTTGCTGGGAATTGAATTCAGGACCTCCAAAAGAATGATCCCTGCTTAAACCGCTGAACCATCTCTCCAGCCCTTAAATCTTATTTTCAAGACAAGGTTTCTCTGTGTAGCCCAGCTGTCCTGGGACTCCTTCTATAGACCAGGCTAGCCTGGAACTTAGAGGTCCACTTGCCTCTGCTTCTGCCTCCTGAGTGCTGGGATGAGAGGGGTGTGCCACTTTTTTTTTTTTTTAACTATTACTGTTAAAAACTATATACTGTTAAACTATAAACTGTGTGTATAGATTTCTGTAAGTAAAGGTCAGAGGGCAATTGTGTGGAGTGGTTTCTCACCTACATTTGGTTTCTGGGGATTGAACTCTTGTCAGCAGGCTTTTGAAACGAGCGCTTTCCAACTGAACCATCTCAGCAGCCCATCAAAATCTTTCCTAAATGTAAAACTTAAGACATACCCTGAGACAAGAATATATATGGTATATGTGTATATGTGTGCATGTGTGTGTGTGTGTATGTTTTAGTTTTTTTTTTTAAAGACATTGTCTTGATTTGCAGCCCCACACTTCAGCCAACCACGTGCTGTGATTACAAGTGTGCACCACCATACCTGGCTGAAGAATATCTTTAAATGTCTAAAAGAGACCATCCAAAGAGCAGGCAATTCAGAGAGGAAAAAAAAAACCCAAGTCATAACAAAAGTAGAATTGTCAGGTGGTAGTAATCTTGTGACTGCCAGGCTGCTTGCCCTTGCAGGGTGCTCAAAAAACTCATTTTCTTCTGAAAGAAAGACGGGTGGGGGGAGGTGGGATGGAACGTTCAATAGAGTTCATCGTGATAACTAGAAACAATAAATTCCACCCAGGGCCCGGCTTGGTGGTGCATGCCTTTAATCCCAGCACTCGGGAGGCAGAGGCAGGTGGATTTCTGAGTTCGAGGCCAGCCTGGTCTACAAAGTGAGTTCCAGGACAGCCAGGGCTATACAGAGAAACCTTGTCTCGAAAAACCAAAACCAAAAAAAAAAAAAAAAAAAAAGTCCATCCAGGATCCATGGAGCTGACAACTATCACCATCTGATAGCCCAGGTATAGATTTAGGTATAAGAAAAAAGAGAACAGGAGAAATGGGGACAACAATCTATAATAAAATGAGAAACATGTTGACCAATGGGTTTCTCAAAGATTAACATTCCGTCCTGGAAGAAGCTCCTTAATTAAGGAGGAAGGTAAACAACTCAAAATAACTTCAGGAAGACCCTGAAACTGACAAGAATCACTAGGCCTGTCCTTGCCAGAGTAAGCAATAAAAGCTCAGATTGTTTATGAATGAAGACAAACCTGGCTTCATTCCTCCACTGGGCTACTACAAAGCCACTACAAAGAACGAAACGAGGCTGGAAATGCAGTTCAGAGGCAGAGTATTTACTAAGCATACGACCACAAAAACAAAAACAAACCAAACAAACAAACAACAAAAGGGGCTTTAAGACAGCACGGTGGGCAAACATACTTACTACGCATGTTTCATCCCTGGAACCCACATGGTAGAAGGAAAGAACCAACTCCTAAAAGTGTGACCTCCATAGGTATGTCATGATACATTCCTGCCTGGTGCCTACACACATATGTATATGCATATACCCAATAATAATGATGAAATAAAACTAGTATGGGCTGGAGAGAGGTTTCAGTAGTTAAGAGTCCTTGTTGCTCTTGCTGAGGACTGGAGTTCAATTCCCAGCACCTACCTGATGGCTCACACCCATCTGTAACTCCAGTTCTGAGCGGTCTCACATCCTCTTCTGACCTCTATGCACACCAAACACGCACACAGTACACGTGCACATAAGGTATATGTACATGTGGACAACACATTCAGATACATAAAATGTAATTAAATTAATAGCACACGGTGGCCAGGAGATGTGACCAAGAGTATGCTGGCTGAACATCTGCAAGACTTGGGTTTCATCCCTAAGAATAAATATTTTAAAATTGTTGAAATAAAAATAGTATGCATATATATATATATATATATATATATATATATATATATACACATATATATATATCATATATACTATATGAGTGTGTACAGGAGAAAAGGAAAGAAAAGAAAAACTAAATTTACATATATGAACATAACAGTCTCAAAATTCTAATGTAGAGAGAAAAAAATAGGTTGCTTTTTTTCTGTTGTTATACTCTAATGTCATTTATATAAGGTTTCAGGGGCTGGAGGATTAGCTCAGCAGTTAAGGGCACTTGCTGCTCTTACAAAGGAACCCGCCACCCCCAGGTAATCTGATGCTTTCTTCTAGCCTTTGAGTGCATATTCCTACATGAATACAAACCACTCAAATACAGAAAATAATAAAAATCAATAAATCCTCTCCCAGGCTGGAAAGGTCTTGGTCTAACCTCAAAGCTGAGGTCAGTCACAAGTTCAAGGCTAGCCTGGGTAGTTTAGGAGACCCTGTCTCAAAATAAAAAGTGAAAAGGAGCTGAAGAGATAGCATGGAGATAAAGGACCCTGACCAATCCTAGAGGGGACTGGAGGTCTCACACACACACACACACACACACACACACACACATTAAAACAAACATTTAAATTTTACATTTATTTTATTTTATTTATTTATTTATTTATTTTGGTTTTTCGAGACAGGGTTTCTCTGTGTAGCTCTGGCTGTCCTGGAACTCACTTTGTAGACCAGGCTAGCCTCGAACTCAGAAATCCGCCTGCCTCTGCCTCCTGAGTGCTGGGATTAAAGGCGTGCGCCACCACACCCGGCTCTTTACATTTATTTTTAAAGATTTAGTTTTCTTTCTTTATTTTTTCTTTTTTTCTGAGTATTGGTGTTTGGACTGCAGCATCTGTGCTTCAGCAGAGAGCCTAAGAAGGCATCAGAACCTCTGGGACTGGAGTTGTTAGCCACCATGCAGTGTTGGATAACAATTTCTTCTGATTGAAACATTCTATTTCCTCGAGATTGAAACATTCTACCTTTCTAGGAAGCTTCTGAAGTAGGAAAGTTTTTTTAAAAAACGCAAAAGAGCTCCAGGAAGTTCCTGAAACTGACCAGAATCAATAGGCTCCTCCCTGCCAGAGTAAACAATAAGAGCTGAGAGTCCATTTCAGACAAGGTAAAGCTGAGCAGCAGATTCCCAGATGAAACCAGTTTTCTGGAAGAAAAAAAACAAACAAACTAGAAAGCTGTTTGGAGGAGGTTAAGACCAGCTGAATCATTTAGAAGGGACACTGTCCCACCCGTTGAGCAGTGTGCTCCAAGTTCCCAGCTTTATGAGCTGTTACCATACTGAGTGGGCTTTGGTAAGGCACCGTGATTCATTTCTGCTCCTATAAGTAAGCCCCACCCACATCCCTGTAAGTAACCTCAATAAAACTCACTGGTTCACCAACTTGGACTTTGTTATTGGCTGTACTATGGTCTGTGGTGTGCTTCCTATCTGGGGTGAGTAGATGTGTGTGTTATGTCCACCCAGGAAAAGTCTTGTCACATAATAGGAGTGCTGGAGCCAAACCCAGTGCTCTGAGCTGCTGGGCCGTCTCTGCAGCCCAGTGATGTTTGTTTGTTTGTTTGTTTGAAGTAAATAGAGAGCTGTGATTATAGCTTGAGGAAGGGCACTAGCCTCATGTGAGAGCAAAATCCTAGATTCAGTTTCCAACACCACAAGAGGAAGAGGGAGGAGAGGCCATTAAGATAAGAATGGATCAAGCACTCTCTCTCGAGAGCACACACACACATGCATATTCTTTATTTTTTATTCAGTTTTTCATTTTATTACTATTATTATTTTAATTTTATTTTTTTGGTTTTCTGAGACAGGTTTTCACTATGTAGCCCTGGCTGTCCCGGAACTTACCCTGTAGACCAGGCTGGCCTCAAACTCAGAGATCTGCCTGCCTCTGCCTCCCAAGTGCTAGGACTAAACGCATGTGCCACCACTGCCTGGCTTATTATTTAACTTTAAAAGACCAAAATGATCTGACTTGGGTATAATCTGTAGAAATCCTAAAGACAATATGCTGCCTAAAAGAAATGGGCAGAAACAAGAGGAAAAGTATTGTATGAATCCTTTTAAGTAGATAGAGAAGGCAAATCCCTAAAACAGAAAGGAGGATGGTCAAAGTCAAGGGCTGGAGAGGGGCGGGTCGAGAGGGGCGGGACGAGATGTATAAGAAAGAGTATGGAGCTTTAGGGAAGACAGAAAAGTTCTGGCTGTAGTGGCATAAACCTGTGATGCTAGGACTTGAGAAACATCAACCGGAGGACCAAGAAATCAAGATTATGATCTACAGAGTGAAGCTGAGGTCAACCTGGATCGCATGAGAGACCCTGTCCTCTCCAGCCCACTCAAAAAAAAAAAAAAAAAAATCAAAACAAAAAGTTCTTACACTTACAAAAGATTAAAATAGTAAACTTGGCATGGCAGTGGTGGCGCATGCCTTTATTTCCAGCACTTGGGAGTCAGAGACAAGTGGACTTCTGTGAGTTCAAGGCCAGCCTGGTCTCAGATCCAATTCCAGGACAGCCAGGGCTACACAGAGAAAGCCTGTCTCCAAAAACAATTTGGTACCTTTAAAAAAGGTACAATTAGGGGCTGGTGAGATGGCTCAGCGGGTAAGAGCACCCGGCTGCTCTTCCGAAGGTGATAAGTTCAAATCCCAGCATCCACATGGTGGCTCACAACCATCCGTAACGAGATCTGGCACCCTCTTCTGGAATGTCTGAAGACAGCTACAGTGTACTTACATATAATAAATAAAATAAATCTTTAAAAAAAAAAAAGGTACAATTATCCCTTCTCTGCCTTTTGGCTAAGCTCAGGTGTAAATGTATAACTTAATCAATCAATTAGTTAATTAATTAAGATACAATGTAGCCTGAGCTGTCTTAGAATTTATGTAAACTAGGATGGCTTGCCTCTGGCTCTGAGTGTTCAGCTGAAAGGTATATCTCTATCTGGACATACTTTCTTTCTTTTTAAAAAAAAAAAAAAAATATATATATATATATATATATATATATATATATATATATATATTCATTTTTATTGGTTATTTTATTTATTGACATTTCAAATGTTATCCCCTTTCCCAGTTTCCCCTCCACAAACTCCCTATCCCCTTCCCTCCTCCCCCTGCCTCGATGAGGGTGCTCTCCCACCCACCTACCCACTCCTGCCTCAGCACCCTGGCATTCCCCTACCCTGGGTCATTGAGCCTCCACAGGACCAAGGGGCTCCTCTACTATATATCCAGCTCAATCCATGGGTCCCCCCATGTGTACTCTTTGGTTAGTGGTTTAGTCCTTGGGAGCTTTGTGTGTGTGTGTGTGTGGGGGGTGTTTCTGGTTGGTTGATACTGTTGTTCTTCCTATGAGGCTGCAAACCCCTTCAGCTCTTTCAGTCCTTGCCCTAATTTCTCCATTGGGGTCCCAGAACTCAATCCAGTGTCTGGATGTCTTTTCTAATTACATTTATTTATTTCTTGCAAGTTTGCATACTCCAAGAGCACGCATATAGAGAGGTCAAAGGACAATCCAGGAGTTCGTTCTTGATTCCTTATTTCCACCATGAGGACCCTGCAATCAAACTCAGATGTTGTCAGGCTTGGCAGTAAGGTCCCTTATGACACCTGCCAGCCTGAGATGATGACTTATTTTATTTCCCAGGGTCTCACTATGTAGCTCCAGCTGGCCTGAAATTCACTAAACAGATAGGATGACCTAGAACTAAAAGAGATCTGCCTGCCACTGCCTCCCAAGTGCTGGGGATTAAAGGCACCACACTTGGTCCCAGCTGACAAATTTTGTATTTTTCATAGTGTAACAATATGAAAATAGCTGAACGCTTTTTTGTTGTTGTTGTTGTTGTTGTTGTTGTTGTTCGAGACAGGGTTTCTCTGTGTAGCCCTGGCTGTCCTGGAACTCACTTTGTAGACCAGGCTGGCCTCGAACTCAGAAATCTGCCTGCCTCTGCCTCCCGAGTGCTGGAAGCTGAACGCTTTTAATCCCATCACTCGGGAGGCTGAGGCAGGCAGATCTATGAGTTTGAGGCATTCTGGTCTATAGAGTGAGTTCCAGGACAGTCAAGGCTACACAGAGAAACCCTGTCTTGAAAAACCAAAAAGGGAAAAAAAAGAAAACAATATATGTAAACACACATACATGCACACCCACACATAATATAATTTTGGCTTGGGCTAGATGTGTTGCTAAGTGGTTTAGCATTTGCCTTGCACACTCAGGGACATAGGTGCAATTCCCCAACTCTTGAAAAGAGTTGGCTTAAATGTAGCCCCTCAATTTAGCAGATCCGGCAGGTGTAGGCAGGTGACTCCCACACTTGGTGCATCCACCTGGCCGCTTCTCCCTCCCTTCCCCCACATCCCTGGGGATCCTCCGCTGGCCAAATGTTACCGCGCGCACGCGCACATAGTGACAGGAAGCGTGGCCTCACTCTGCGCCTGTGCTGAATTCCAGCTGCAATTGCTAAGAGAGAAAATGATGCCCAGGATGGGCTCTGCCGCCCGCCGGCTGCGGAGAGGCCCACACTGCACACGCGCAGACCCAGCGCCCGCGTCAAAACATCAGTCGACAGCGCGTTCCCAATGTCCTGCGCCTCCGGCTGGCAGGAGTTCCTCTCAGTCGCGACCCCCGCTGCCGGGCCAGGGCTGAAGAGCTCAGGTCTGATCGGCGATGCCCCGGGAGATCATCACCCTGCAGCTGGGCCAGTGCGGCAACCAGAGTGAGCAAGCGACCACGATGCCCTGCTTCTATCCCTCTGGTTCAATCCCTCAGGCTGCACTCAAGTGCCTGGTACCCATCAATCCCCTTTGTCCTTCCCATGAACCACCTTTCCTATTGCGCATGATGATCCAGGCAAGAGCTGCCTCCTTAGCCCTGGGCTGTGACAACTTCCAGACCCAGGTGTCTTGGGTCACCTTCTGGAATGTAATAGCCTCTGAGCCTGAGCTCCTCAGGCCTTAAAGCTGTAGCAGACTTGGGCCTCTTCCTCCTCCCCCAGTTGGGTTCGAGTTCTGGAAACAGCTGTGTGCTGAACATGGCATCAGCCCCGAGGGCATCGTAGAGGAGTTCGCCACCGAGGGCACTGACCGAAAGGACGTCTTTTTCTACCAGGTGCCCACCCCCACCCCCACCGCAGTGACTTGACCAGGACCCTGGGGACCTGAAGGAACTGGCAGCGCGATCTGGTGCTGGAAAACTCTCTGAGTGGATGGGAACAGAGTGGCTATCTTGAGGGAGGGCCTGCAGGAGCCAGAGTTGGGAGGCTTCAGGACTTGACCCATCCTGGCTTCCTTCTGACAGGCAGATGATGAGCATTACATCCCTCGGGCTGTGCTGCTGGACCTGGAGCCCCGGGTGATCCATTCCATCCTCAACTCCTCCTATGCTAAGCTCTACAACCCAGAGAACATCTACCTGTCCGAGCATGGCGGAGGAGCTGGCAACAATTGGGGCAGGGGATTCTCCCAGGTGTCAGTCCCAGAGTTCCTTGGTAATCCTAGCCTAGGAAAAGGAAAGGTTCAAACAAATCTGGGGATCTGTCCAGGCTAAACTTGCAGTAAATAAAGAGACTAATGGATATGTTAAGAAGAGGGACTGCTAGGAAAGGTTATGCAAATTTTATGCAAATCGTTCACAAAGCAGCCTTTCTGGGTTGAGAAAGATTCAGTCTGGTTGGGAAGCTCAGTTTCAGGATGGCAACAGGCAACAGAGACAATGGGTGGAGTTCTTGGTGCTGAGAATAGAGAACCTTTGGCCTGACTTTGCCTTCCCCCGTGTCTACATACAGGGTGAGAAAATTCACGAGGACATCTTTGACATCATAGACCGAGAAGCAGATGGAAGTGACAGTCTAGAGGTGAGGGTCTTCCACAGTGAAGCAATATTGGGGGAAAAATTAGGCATGACTCAAACATGTGAAACATTCAACTCAGCATCCATTTGGGGACATCACATAGAGCGCATTAAGGTGACTAAGCCACTGCCTTGTTCTAGGGAAATCAGAATCTCAGTGCTGTCCGTTACCAAGCCTCTCTTTGGTCTCTGAGCCTTTCCAAGGAGCCTTGGAGGCAAGGCTGAAGTCTCTCTCTTTGAGACACCTGGACACTGTCCGTTTCTCTCTCTCTATTCAGGGTTTTGTTCTGTGCCACTCCATTGCTGGGGGGACAGGTTCCGGTCTGGGCTCGTACCTCTTAGAGCGACTAAATGACAGGTAAGCCTGTGTTTAAGGAGAGACCATTAGTCTTGACTCTTTGGGCCGGTTTACATTGTTGTTTGTTTTTTGGGGGAGGCATACCTGTCGATGCATACAAGTGGAATGTGGACAGTGTCCTTGGGTTGCTTCTCTTTCACCTTGTGGAGCTCGGGAACCACTGAGGTCATTAAGAGTGGTGGCAGGCATCTTTACCCTACCCACTGAGTCACCTTACTGTAGTGAGAATTTTGGTTTCTTTTAAAACTCAATTATATGAATAGTTTTGTTTTAATCCCAGGTGTGAGATAAGAGGCTGCTTCACAGCAGGTGATTGTGATTTGCTTCCTGCACTAGCAGGGGCGTGATCTTTGCCATCTGCAGATAGTTTAATTCTGAGGAATCTAGAGAGAGCTTAAATGCCAGAGGCCTGAGAGGGGCAGGGATCCCTGAAGGGAGGCTGCTACTCCTCTCCCCAAGCCCCCGTGCTTCTGGTTGCTGTTGTTGGTTGACAAGAAGCTGGAGATACCCTGACATGACGATTGGACTGGCCTCAAAAAACTCGACAACCCTAATCAGCATGAAGTAGTCTAAAGAGGGCTGTGCCACCTTCTCCCTCTAGATTTCTTTCTCCCCATCTAGTGTTGGGACATTGGGAGGGATCAGGGTGGAATAAAGGTTGGAAGGGAGGTAGAGGTAAAAATAATAATAAAATAGCCAATACATACATACATACATACACACACATGCCAACACCTCACCAGTCAATAAGAAGACAGTTTTGATGGGTTTATTTACTGGCTTGTCTGGAAGGGACTGTCTTGATTGTTAATTGATACAAGAAGACCTGGCCTGTCGTAGGTGGCACTCTTCCCTAGGCAGGAGTTCCTGCACAACATAAAAGAGGAGAAAGCTAGCTGCCAGCCAGCACTCGAGGATCCACCTGTTTATTCCCTCTGCCCTTAACTGTGGAAATCCTGCTTTAACTTCCAAGAAATAATGCGTTGTAACCTGGAACTGAAAGCCAAATAAGTCCTTTCTTCCTCAGCTTCTGGCTGAGGTATTTGTCACAGTAACAGGAACTAAAGCAGAATTCCTTCATGGTGTTACTTTTTTCCCTTGAGCGGGAAGTTTTGGTTTGTATTTTGTGTTGTTGTCTTGTTGTTGGTTTTTTGTTTGTTTGTTTGTTTGCTACTCTTCCTTGGGTCACAAGGACAGAAACATCCAGAGAACACCTTGGAAGCAAACAACTGGGCAGGGAGGTGGGATGTTACCTTGGGACCTACAGAATGTACTTATCCTTTTTTTTTTTTTTTTTTTTTTTTTTTGGTTTTTCGAGACAGGGTTTCTCTGTGTAGCCCTGGCTGTCCTGGAACTCACTCTGTAGACCAGGCTGGCCTCGAACTCAGAAATCCACCTGCCTCTGCCTCCCGAGTGCTGGGATTAAAGGCGTGCGCCACCACCGCCCGGCTTGTACTTATCCTTTAAGGGGCTAAGGACCAAGGTGTGCGCTCCATCCTTTTGTCCATGAGCTCAGTGGTATTGGGGAAGGAGATCGACAGGCAGGGAGGTCCTTCCAGTTCACAGTGCCTTCCTCTCCTTTCTCTCTTCTTTTCCCTTAGGTACCCCAAGAAATTGGTGCAGACATACTCTGTGTTTCCCAACCAGGATGAGATGAGTGACGTGGTGGTCCAGCCCTACAACTCCCTCCTCACACTAAAGAGGCTGACCCAGAACGCAGACTGTGTGGTAAGCAAAGACTGAGCCAGGACTTAGCTCATCTTCTGAGACTTTCCCTTGCTCTTCTCTAGCCCTGGCTCACAGAAAACACTCAGCAAAGCCGTGACATGAGGGCCAAGAACTAAGATCCCAATTTCCAAGTTGCTTCCAGGATTTGGGGGCAGCAAAAACCTCAACAGAGTATCCCCCTATCCCAATATATACCCCATTTTGCCTATTCAGTGACACCTTATTGTTGAACTCAAAGGTCACTTTAGTAGCAAACCTTCCCCCATTATTCAGGCAAGGCCAGATCCCTTTGGGTGTATTTTTAACTGAACTTGTCTTACTTTATTAATTTATAAAGTGTCTTAGGTGGGTGTGGTGGTTTATGCCTATAATTCCATTTTTCAGTAGGCTGAGGCAGGGGGATCATTATTTGTTCAAGGATAGTCTGAGCTATGGACTGAGATCTAGTCTTAGGACTAAAAAAATAAAGCAGGATCTTTACTAAGCCTGCCCTAGCTGATCTCAAACTTGTGATCCTCCTGCCTCAGCCTCCTAATTGGAAATATGTGTACCATGCCTGCTGTATTTATTGGTAAGAGACTCAATAATTGCTTTTTCACTTGACTACAGGCCCAAGAGTGGCCCAGTGGCTGTTCTCTGTAGTCTCTCCAGAGCCAAGGCACATTGGCGACATTCACATATTTGTTTACAGTCCTGTGTCATGTCATCAGTCTCTCATGGTACCCCAGAGTTAGAATGTTTCTTTAAAGGTAGCAGATCCACTTCCTAGTTTGGGAGTTTAAAGACATTAAGCATTATCTTATTTCAAGATCCCCTTTTGCCTCAAAAGGTGTTATAGAGCCCCTGTATCCTGTCAGGTGGTGCTTGACAACACAGCCCTGAACCGGATCGCCACAGACCGCCTGCACATCCAAAACCCATCCTTCTCCCAGATCAACCAGCTGGTGAGTCCCCCTCCTGGGATGCAAGCCCTCTCTCTGCAATAGGGTCATCAGAGGAGGGACATTCCACCTCCACCAAGCCCTGTAACACAGTACCTGTTCCCAGGTGTCCACCATCATGTCAGCCAGCACCACCACCCTGCGTTACCCTGGATACATGAACAATGACCTCATCGGCCTCATCGCCTCGCTCATTCCCACCCCTCGGCTCCACTTCCTCATGACTGGCTATACCCCCCTCACCACGGACCAGTCAGTAAGCGCTCCCTCAGTGTCCCTTTTCCATACTCTCCAGGAGCTGTTCTTTGCAGCTCTTCTCCACCCACCTCCCCAGGTTCTGTACTCAGGGACTGACTCTGCCACCAGCTTGCAGCCCTGCCCCTGCTCTCTACCACCTTTGGCTCCTGTAGGAGCAGCGCCCACTGGGATAATAAAATAGCTCACTGCTCAAGGGCATGGGATTGGTGAGCTGAGAACCATGATCCTGATCTCTCCCACAGCAGAGACTCAGCCCAGACCTGATCCAAAGACAGTCCCCAGAGACCACACCACCTGCAAGCTGATGGGGACAGCTGTCCATGCATCTCTGGGTTCCTCCCTGACTGCTGACCAGGTCCCTGTGAACCCCCGTTCCCTCAGGTGGCCAGTGTGAGGAAGACAACAGTCCTGGATGTCATGAGGCGCCTGCTACAGCCCAAGAACGTGATGGTGTCCACAGGCCGGGATCGGCAGACCAACCACTGCTACATCGCCATCCTCAACATCATCCAGGGAGAGGTGGACCCCACCCAGGTAAGGGGAGGCCCCTTCACCCTAGCCTCAGGCCCACAGGATGGAGAAGCAGCTACCACCACCTCTCTGCCCACCCCAGGTCCACAAGAGCCTGCAGAGGATCCGGGAAAGGAAACTGGCCAACTTCATTCCCTGGGGCCCAGCCAGCATCCAGGTAGCCCTGTCAAGGAAGTCTCCCTACCTGCCCTCAGCCCACCGGGTCAGCGGGCTCATGATGGCCAACCACACCAGTATCTCCTCGGTGAGCACAGTCTCCTGTTCTTTGTGTTACTGGGAATCGGACCCAGGGCTTCAGGAATGGTAGGCAGCTCTCCCTGCTCTGAGCCACACCCCTAGCTCCTGGTCTTTGGCCACCTGTTCCACTCCCTATGGTCATTAGCTCCCTCCTCCCTGTCTGTCCCTAGAGTTCTGTGTCCTGTGTTGGGCGCCATTCTGAAGCTCTCTTTCCCTCTAGCTTTTTGAAAGTTCCTGCCAGCAGTATGACAAACTGTGGAAGCGGGGGGCCTTCCTGGAGCAGTTCCGCAAGGAGGACATCTTCAAGGACAACTTTGAGGAGATGCACAGATCGAGGGAGGTAGTGCAGGAGCTCATTGACGAGTACCACGCTGCCACCCGGCCGGATTACATCTCCTGGGGCACCCAGGAGCAGTGACTCCACCCTCTGCTGTTCCCTGGACAAGAAGCACAGCCCCCATCACGCCCGGACCCTCTGACCCAACTTTGCCTCACATTTTTGAGTTCATGTCCAGTCTAGGAACTGTTCCTATCTCTTCCTTTTCATCCCTGGCTCTTGTCTGGCTTCTTTAAGTTCTAATAAATAAATCGTGATGATGCATTGAGCAGAGCTTGGTTTGTGACTCTGGAGGCTGGGTGAGCACACTTTCCATGTCCAGGCACAGGACAGTAGGCTGGCCTTCACCTGCTCCAATGCACTCCTTAGCCCAGGTCGTAGTGTGTTTCCACTGTTCCCCACCTTACCTCGAACCTGCCTGTTTTCCTAGGGGTCAGCCCTTCTCTCAGGATTACTGAAAGTTCCTGACCTGTTGTCACCTCGGTGCATAGGCCTCTGTTCCCAGTTGGGCAATGTTTGCCTTATTCTCTTACACTCAAGGAGGAGATACAGGGTCGAGGGGCAAAGAGGCCATGGTGTTCTGAGCAACTCAGAGTAGCTAGGACATAGGAGTCCCATAGCTTAGGACCACCAGCATCTCCAAGAACTCAGTTCAGGTCCTAGAGGACTTAACCAACCCGACAGGATAAGAGTCTGAGAGTAGGCCTGCACCTGTCACACCAGAGATGTTTACAACTGTGCAAGGCCCTAGCCATCTCTCCATTTCATTCTTTTTTTTTTTTTTTTGGTTTTGCAAGACAGGGTTTTTCTGTATAGCCCTGGCTGTCCTGGAACTCACTCTGTAGACCAGGCTGGCCTTGAACTCAGAAATCCTCCTGCCTCTGCCTCCCAAGTGCTGGGATTAAAGGCATGCGCCACCACGCCCGGCTCCATTTCATTCTTAAAAGTATGGGGCAACCAAACATGGATCCAGATGGGGCCTAGGAGCTGAATGAACACCAAGGGAGGACCTGGGTAGTGCCTGTCTTGATGATTCACTGCCCTTGCAGGCCAGGGATGACAGGAGGCCATCCTCCTACCACTCAATGGCGAACAGAGGGTGAGTAATTGCCAGCTTCCAGGATTGCCTTCTTGCCTGCCCCACCCACCATCCTAGGATGGCATAGTGGCCAGGAGGAGGTTAAATCCCGAAGGTCAAGGAAGGCGGAGCTCTGTGGTATCCAGACTCCCCACTCAGTGCCTGGTAAAAGCCCAGTGTGTGGGTGTCCTGGAAAGGGGGGTTGTTCTGGCCAAGGAACTCCAACTTCTCCCACCGACAACACTCCCACAGGAAGGCTTTGTGTAAATAGCGATTTTTTTTTCTTCTACAAATAAATTAAGAAACAAACTAGAAAACTGTCCACACCCATTGCTGCCTTCGGGTGTGGGTGTACCCTGTCCCTGCAGGGCCAAAAAAAAAAAGGGTCCATGGTTGCCTCAAATCTCAGAGCAGTCTGGTCTCAGGCTGGAGGCAAAAGAAAAGTCCTGACCTCTTGGCAGGCTTAGTCCTGCAGCTGCTTCAAGCAGCCAGACTGTCCCTGGGGCTCTTCCAGAACTCGGTGCTGGCTGGGAAGGGAGGTGTCCGGCAGGTCTTGGCTTGGAGGACCTGAGCTGCTGCCGCTGCTGCCGCAGGGCCTCTCGGGGGAGGGGTTGGCCAAGTAGGCATTCACCAGCTCCATGATCTCTTCCACCTAACAAGAGGGCAGAGGGCAGTGTGCAACAGGGCCCATTGGGCTCTCTTTTTCTGTCTTTTCTAAGCTCTAGAACTCAAGCTTCCGCTAGATAGGTTCCTGCATGCTCCAAGCCTGGCAACCTTCTCTCCCTCACATTCATGCCCCCCTCCCCCAAGTGCTAGCCTCACCCTTCCCTAGGCCCTTTCCCTTGTGGTTCCCCCCCACATCTTAAGGCTATCTTTGTGAGAAACCCTCCCCACTTAGCCGGTGCTTCAGGACTCTCCAGTGGCTTCCTGTCCAGTTCCTCTTGTTACTATCTTAGTCTATCATTTGACACCCCCCAAATCCCTGGAAAGCTCCTTAAGTTTGCTTCTGACCACAGCTGTAACCCTAGTATCTACAGCTGTACACACCGCCAGTAGTGTCAAGTCTCTTCAGCAATGCCTCTTCTCACCTGGGGACTCTGCAGGAGGAGCTGGCTGTCGCCCACCCTCAGTGCTAAGGTGTGAGGGCCTATTAGCTGGCAGGCGGCCACATGACCATAGCTGACACTGTGGATGGGTTCTGTCTCACCAGGCCTGGAGAGCGACATGGCCTTTGCTCCCAGACCCAGGCAGAGCTTCTGTGGAGTACCTCCACCAGGCTCCTGCAGAGAGATGGGCGGGGTCAGGATCGAAGGCGGGGCCGCTGCATCTTTATTTCTGGTAAGGGAGATGGCTGTAATTCAGAAGCTTCCTTGACCCTTGATTGACAGCACAGGTGTGGCATGGCCAAAATCACCTGGAGGTGCAAGCCCAAAAGCCTGAGCCCCCAGGGGTTTGAGACGGGCAGCTAGCTGTTCTAGATGTCACGAATGAAATGACCCCCATTGGGGGGGGTATAGTGGGAAGCCTGTGGCCCTGGGATAAAGGTTGGGGCTTGGACCACCAGAGTCCCCTTCTCCCTTCTCCCCCTCACCGTGCTCAGCTCCAGAACGTCATACCGAGCAGCGCCGAAACCCGGACACTGCGCCGCTAGAGCCAGGTAGGCAGCCATGGCCTCAGCTTGGCCCATGCCCCGCAGCCTCTTCCAGCCGCCCAGCACCGCAGCCGTCGTGCTGGCGCCGCCACCTCCCACCTGGGCCGTGCTTCCCGTCGAGCGGCCGGTTCCGCCGCGCCGGGCACGCTCCGCCCGCCTCTTGGCCAGGCCGGGGCTCCAAAGCGCCCCGGCCAGCAGGGCGGCGGAGGGTGGTGGCCTCCGGGTAGGGCACGGCGGTTGTTCACGCGGCGGGATGGGGGGCGGCAGCAGGCGGTCCAGGAGCGGCAGGGGCCCCCGCGGGGAAAAGTCCCGGTGCAAACTCTGCAGGCGCAGCGCCGCCAGGGCGCGCAGCGTGTCCTCAGGTGGGAGCGGCCGGCCGCGCAGCAGCAGAGCGTGAGCCTGCAAGGGGAGGCATGCGGTGTCAGTGGAGAAGCTGTAAAGACACCTCTGAGTACAGAATCTGGGGAGGTTTGGGGAAAGTCTCCCATGGGGTTGCCACAATAATTAAATGAAGATGGTTGGGAATTAAGAGTTGTTCAAGCTGTGGTCGATCTGGAGGTGTGAAAACCAGAGATCCCACCTGCTCAAAGAGGAAAGGCAATTCGTGACCCTCTGGAGATAGCCCTTCTGGGTGCAGAGGTCCGTGAAGACGAAGACACAGTCTCCACCCGGAGTCGGGCGAGTCCTCCAGTCCGGCTTCCTCTGAGGTCAAACTGCAGAAGGGAAAAAGATGCGTTGAGACCGGGAAGCCTTTGGGACAAAGACTAGTGGGTGGGAGGGGCGGGGTCAAGACAGGTTTGGGGGCGGGGCCCTGGCAAGGTTTTTAAATAAGACTACACACAACCGGCGGGTAAGGACTTGTCAGAGGATCCAGGAGCTACTGGCACGCCTAGATAAACGTGCTCAGTGGCAGACAAAAGCTAAGTGGATTGGCTAAAACAGCGCAGGGCTCAGGCTGGACATTTACTTCTCAAACCTGGTGAGCACGTCGGCCACGAGGGTCCCCCCAGCCAGGGCTCGCTCCTGGGCTCCTCGCTGCTCATACAAAGCGAATGCGTTCCGGCTCCGGGCCAAACCTAGCCTACCCACCAACTCTCGAGCCACCTAGAAAAAAGGGGGGAAGACGAAAGTCAGATGTTAACTCGAGAGTCTTTTTCAGAATTCTAGAAAGAGTTGATCCTACTAGAGAGGGTCCCAAAGTTTTTGTCACCACCATTTGCTGGCTTCCCAACGAAACAAATCTGAGAATAGGGGTAAACAATGCCAGAGTCGGGCATGAGAAGCTAAAAAGGGTGTATACTGTACTGGAGACCCCGAGTTCAACCAACAGGACCATAGATAAACAAACAAACAAACAAAGCTGAAAAGCGAGTTTTAGAAGTGGAAGCAATGGGGATTCTTTCTTTGACCTCCTCACCTCTCCCGCTGTAGTGTGGGAGTCGATAGACACAGGACAGGCTCCAGCTCCCGGACAGTGCACAGTACACAACAGCTCCTGCCTTCTGCTCAGTGCGGAAATCTCTGCTAGTGAAGGCACCAGCTCTCGGCCCCGCGTACGGCCCAGAGCCTTCCGGATGAAGCGTGCATATTCTGCCAGTTCTGAGTCCGGGAGTGCCTGCTCCGTCCTGAATTAGAAGGAATCCAAGGACCAGTGTTCCAAGGGCTTCTTTTTTCCTTTCCTTTCCTTTCCTTTCCTTTCCTTTCCTTTCCTTTCCTTTCCTTTCCTTCCTTGCTTTCTTTTATTATAACTTATTTTAAATGACCGAGGGTGGAAATACATAACTCGGTATCTGCTCAGCATGCTCTCGGATCTAAGTACGGTTGCCCAGCATGAAAAAAAAATCATTACATCTGGTCAGTTTCCTCCTCATAACTCATGTTTCTTGACCACAACCTTAACGTGTCTGGGTGTTTTACATGGACTTGAATTATTTTCGAAGTCTCCTGCCTGCTCTCCTACAATTGCCAAGCTTACTTCCTCCAACTCCATGATCTTAGGGTGATTAAAATCTGAAATCCAGCCACGTTGGTATGCTTCCTTAAATCCTGCCTTTTTATATTTTTTTTCCCCAAAGGGGGTACCTTGTGATTCACCTGGTCACACGTGGGATATGATCTTGTAATTCCCATGAAGGTACTGAATATATTATCAGCACCAGGCCAGCTCTTGGGCATTTCTCATGCCTTCTTTGGATCTAGGTTCTCTGTTTCTCAAACTATTACATCAGTCTGCCATTCTCTCCCAGCCCTGTAGCTTTTTGGCTGAGGCCTCCGCCCTTACCTTTCCAAATGCCCCAGGAGGTGCCCTCGGACAGCTCCCCCTGGCCGAAAGGTGCAACTCATGCAAGTGAGAAGCTGCCAGTATCGCAGGGTTGCAGGATCTTGAGTAGCTGGGAGCCCGGGGGGACCGGCAGGACCTGAGGTCTGCTTAGCCAGCTGCAGGAAAAGTTCGTCCTGGAGTGCAGGCAGGTCCCGGCAGGTCTGGAGCACACCCTGCATCAGGGGCCCGGGGCGACGTGCCCCCTCCAGCGCCTGCAGTGCCAGGAACAGCCTCACTGCCTCCTCTCGTAAGGGTGCATAGCCTGGACCTGCGGGAGGGCGGGGGTGGAGGGATGGTTTGGAGAGGGGATACAGAGCAGCGTGCTGGGAGGAAGGCACGATCCAGAGGAAGGTCAGAGGGAGTTTAAGGGCACAAGGGATGGCATGAAAAGGAGGGTACGAGTAAAAGGAAAAGCAATGGTCCACAGACCCAAACTCTCCACCTTTGCCTCCCGCGAACCCTTCTTTCTACCCTGCTTAGCCTTTCCTAGTAAGGAAAAGAGAAAGTCTAGGGGATATATATATATTCAACCCTTCCCCATATTCTTTAACTGGGTGCCCAGAGCCATCACTGTGAGCCAGAAAATGAAAAAGAAAAGAAAAGCTGCTCTGGAAACCAAAACACCAGGGTTCCTGGCATTCGGTAAGCCTCTAACTTTATGGCTTGGGCCACTTTGTACTCCTTTGTGGAGAGAAGTGTTCCCAGATGAGGCCAGCACAAGTCCACCAAAATGGTGGTTTTCCCACTGCCTGTAAAGGTGACGCGTCCCAGTCTTAAAGAGTATAATGAGATAGGAAAGTGTAAATTCTTCTGAAGGAAGCAATCAGAATGCGACCCGTGGGGGTAGACGCTGGAAGGAGGCCGAGTTCTTATCCTGTTCTGGTTTTGCCGTCCTCCAATCTAGACTGCTTCCAGATCCACCCATGTACACTTTGAGAAGTCAGGAGATGGCTAGAACCCCAAAGTCTGTAAAGCTTCCCCCAGCTATCCAGTTCTTATCCCAAGCCTTACCCCGTGGCATCAAGGAGACCTGACCTAGGGTTCACTCACTCACCTGGAGCACTGACTTCATAGGGCAGGGGCAAGAGCGGGGCATACAAGGCACTGCTGGTGTGCCTCAGGATAGGGTTCCGCCGGTAGATGAGGGCCACTGCCTCTGGGTCTCCACAGCTCTCCTAGAGGTCAAGATAGAGGAAAGGAGCTCTCTATGAACCCAGAAAGAGTCTAGGACCACAATCCTTCTGGTTCGTATTGGAACCAGAACTCTCTTACCTGGATGTCCCTGAGCAGCAGTTGTGTAGGGGTCTCCAGCGGAGCCTTGGAGGCAATCACCTCCCGCAGAGCTACCCCCCAGTGCTCTGCCTCTGCCTGGCTCGGAGAGCAGAGGCGGATGCTGTGTTTCCGGCCAGACACAGTGACTGACCACAGACCTGGTGGAAAGAGAGGCCACAGAGAGCAATCAGGGATTGTTGGGTCCCCTATCAATTAAGTAGGGAGATTCTTAAGATGTCTCACTGGGCCGGGTGTGATGGCACACGCCTTTAATCCCAGCACTTGGGAGGCAGAGGCAGGCAGATTTCTGAGTTCGAGGCCAGCCTGGTCTACAAAGTGAGTTCCAGGACAGCCAGGGCTAAAAAGAGAAACCCTGTCTCGAAAAACCAAAAAAAAAAAAAAAAAAAAAAAAAAAAAAAAAAAAAAAGTCTCACCAGTCTCCTTAGGCCTACGCTCTGGCCCAGTCACTGAGCACAGGCTTGTGAGGACCAGGCTTCCGAGTCGCCTTGCCCCCTTCCCGCTGCTGCTGAACTGGTCCAGGGAATCTCTGGTGAGCACAAACCAGGCTCTGCGGGGGAGTAACCATGGCCTTGCCCCTCCTCCACGGGGTTCCCGGTACAGCCAACCTAGGGGTGGGGGTGGGGAGATAGGGAAGAAAAGATTAACAAGAGAAGACATTATTTCTAGGAGGGCTGTGTTTGAGGGCCTCCAAAATTGGGCCCAGGTGTTCCCACCTTTCACAATGACGTCAGGATCCTCTTCCAGAAGTCCCTTGTCCGGGATGAGGCTCCAGGTCTCTTCCCAGCTCTGCAGTCTGGACCAGAGATGAAAAATTGGGCGAGGCTGAAGGGCCTCCACTCCACCTCCTTATTAGGGGTTCCCCAGACTATAAGGGGTACATGCTCCCAAGCTGGGCACCCATCCTCCAGGCTGTGGGAACCGCGGGGCTGTTCTGACCTTGCACCAGAAATAACTAGGACCCCCCTTCCTCCCTGCACCCCTGGCTGGACCGCCCCCCCGGGACCCCAGCCAAACCACAGCGTCCGGCGGCACAAGGCCTCTCCCTTATTGCACAACTCCGGGAGGGAAGATGCAAGGAAGGGGGTCCTGAGAACTAGCTGCAGTATCTGAACTAAGAGACTCAGAGTAGTAGTAGCTTACCTGTCTGAGATCGGCCCGTTCCTTGTTGGCTGAGTCAGCGTAACGTCCAGGGAACCCTAGGGAGATAAGCAAGAATATACTCAGAGGCCTTGACCCCTAGCATTGATGGTTTCAAATGAGCCCCGGACATCACACATTAGATTGAGGAAGGAGTGAGTGTCCAAGTCTGACCGTGACCAGGCAGGAAGAGCCAGAGTCACCCTGGGATTGTCCCTTCTACATACAAATCTCTAATGTGGACCATTAGAAAATGCCCAGGAGCTACAAGCTCTAGACTTATATCCATTACCCTTTGAAAATGCAACCGTGGGGGTGGGGATGGGCTGGGAGTCAGGAGACCTGGGTTCTGCTGATAGAGGTTGGACCACTAAGCAACTGCCATACCTCGCGAAAGTCCCCTCCCATCTCTGGGGCATAGTTTCTCCATCTTTCGAACTGGAGACGTGATGAAGTCCCTTCTACCCGTGGAAGCCTCTTCAATTTTTTCCTTCACTCTCCCCCCCTTCCTTGCTCAGAACCTCCAGGGAAGAAGAAGATGGACTCCCAGGGAAAGAGCAGGACCCAAGACTGGGCAAGAGTGTTTACAGGGTTGATTAAAGGGGAAGAGGGCCCTTTTATAGAAGATGTTCTCTAAGAGCTTTGTGTGTTACTTTGCAGACAACCCAGAGGAAGTTGACACACTACTCACTTGCCAGGGCTCAGGAGGGCAAGAGGCTGCTAAGCGCATACTCTTCAGACCAAGGGTGGTTTGGAATTTTGCCCTTCTCATACACAAACCACTGCTTAGGAACTTCAGTTGTAACCTGGGGTCTGAGGTTGGTCAAAATCAACCCGGAGCCAAGCTAGCTAGACAGGAACAGTGCCATGGTCCCATTGCACCCAGACTGCTAAAGCCAGGAGAAGAGTTGGGGGAGGAGGACCAGGGACACCTGTCCCTGAGCTCCTAGGAGGGGGTGGAGGTGGGGCACGAGAGAGGCCATGGCCTATCTGACAGGGATCCTGTTCATGCGGGAAGCTTGGGGACTCCCAGGTCCCACTCTTTCCCTGGGAGCCTACCCGTTTCTTTTCTGGAAGTTCTGAGTGGGACTATCCACCACTCTACCAGAGAGCAGGTACTGATCCCCCTACCCCACCCCACCCCCCACAACTCCCCTAATCTCAGTCCCCTGCTTCCCTCCTCCTCCCCTCTATATTTATCTGCCCTCTGCCTCGCCAGGTGCTGGCGCCTGCACTGGCTGCGGTGCCGCCCGCCCCACCCAGGAATGGAGCCACCGGGCTTGCTGGGGACCCCTGAGCGGGGTTGGGGGGAAATGGGAACTGGACCCAGGCCACAGCACACAGAAGACTGGTTGCCTCTGGTGGGTAAGGACGTGAGAGAGGGCTCCTCGAAGGATGGAGGTCTTACACACCAACTGTGCCTGAGTGTGTCTCTCCCAGGGGAGATTTGATTAAAAAATTTTTTTTCAGCCACCAAGTCACCCTCACCCATTCCCTCTGGTTTCCCAGGAACCTCACCAGAGAAGGCAGAGAGTTCTGTCTTAAGTGGCGGGATAATGAGAAGTCCTCAAAGGGCCATCGTCCCGAGCTTTTTCTTTGTGGGGTCCCTGATGCAGACCCCAAGTCTAGGATGTCTTTTTGCCCTCGCCCAGGATACTGCGGTGGGAGCTCCCGCATCTGGCCCCAGTGCTCTTGAACTGAGAGCAGAGCGAACCCAGGCGTTCCAGCCGCCCAGCCGGCCTCGCCACATTCCTTGGCTCTGGCGGAGGCGGAAGGAGACGGGATGGGACGCGGGCCCGGCAGGGAAGGGAGAGGCAGGGCCAGGTCGGGCCACGCGTGACGCCTCCTCTGCCTCGGGGCCCCCAGCAGGTGGACAGCACCTTGTGTGCTGCGCGAGGCCCACAGGCGCATCCCGAGTAGGGCTACTTGCCCCTGGAGCTCCCGGGGCTCTGGCCTTCAGACAAGAATCTCCCCCACATTTGCAGTTGGCCAAGAAAGAGGACCGCGTTTGGCCCGAGTATGGAGCAGGCTCAGGCGTGACGGCCGGTTGTAGTGAGAAAGATTGAACACGGTTCTAAATCCCTCTAGACTTACCCTCCCGCCGCCCGCTGGACTCGGGGTCCTTAGCTCAAAGGTCTCGTCGTCCTCGTCTTCGTCCCCGTCCCCGCTAAGCTCGCCGTCCCCGTAGTCCCGGTGCAGAAGAGTGAAGCCTCGACGGCAGCAGAGAAGCCACCACAATCCCCCGGGGAGAGGCATCCGGGCAAGCAGCCTGGGAATGGGGGCGCGGGCAGCGTTGCCCGAGCAGCAGGGAATCTGAGAAACTGGAGGTGCTCCGACCCGAACTGGGTAGAGATTAGGTGCGACGAGAGGAAAGAAGGGGGCCAGAAGGAGGCAATGTCCAGCGTTGAGGTGCAAGAGGTGCAAGAGTCCGCTGGGGGCTCGCTGTCTGGGCCGGGGCAGAGGAGGGGGGAGATAGCGTCCAGGGTCGGGGGAAGGGAGCCGGGAGCAATGTCCGGAGCTGGGAAGTAGTGTTCGTTGTAGTGTCCAGCCCTGTAGGAGTAGTGCCCGGTGCAGCAATCGTGGTGGGCGGTTGTCCAAGCTCCAAGGAGGGTGGTGTCCGGTAGAGCGTCCGGTGGCCGGGGCCCGGGCGGCGCGCGCTGCGCTCCCTGCAGCCCCGGGACTGGCGCGTTGGGGGCGCGGGCAGAGTTCCCAGACCCCGCCTCCCTCTCTGGCCCCCCCTCCTTCCCTCCGCCTTCCCTGTTCTTTCTCTCCTCCCTTCTTTACAGGGTAGGGTCTACGTTGCGTCACAGCCTCCTCTGCCCAATCATTGTTCCTGGCGCCGGCCAGTGCGACCAATCCCAAGCTTGAAACCACGGCGGGTTGCATCATGTGTCTCTGGCTGAGTGACAGTGGGGAGGGGCGGGTGGGGGGGAAGTGGGGAGGGAGTGGGCGGTGCGATCTTAGACACGCCCCAGCTTCTGAGGTCGGACACGGGGAGTCTGTGGCGTCACGTAGGACTGCCTTCGTGCTCTTGTTTTAACTCTTGGCTCACCAAGCAGCAAATTAAAAAAAAAAAAAAAAACCTTTTCGAAGGTCTGGAGAAGGAAGGGCATAAAGCTGAAAGGAAGCTAGGCTATTGACCTGTGATTACCTGTCACATCTTGGAATCCCTGCAAAAGTAAAAGAGCCTTAATATCGTCTAGGCATTCCACACCTGCGTGTGAGAGAGCATTAGCTGCAAACGCAGCTCTCCATCCTTGGAGTTAAAAGGGTCCAGATTTAGATCTTAGCCACCCCCACTTTTGAGATGAAAAAGCTGAGAAAGGAACTCCTAGAAGCCTCAGACAAAGATCTGAAATAAAAGCGAATTTACAGGGCATTGAACTGGAATGGGGAGAGTGGCTTGGCATGCTCGGGGATTCTGTGGTTTAAGAAAATCAATAGATCAGAGGCTTCTCAGGACTACTGTGCTGCATTTCTGAACAAGAAGGGGTTAACAAGGGCACTAAAGAGTACAGGGCGGGGTTCGCGCTACAGCCTAGACAGTGGGAGCACAAGGGAGCGCGCGCGGGTGCGCGCGAGTTGCTGACTCAGCTGCGATTCCCGCGATCACGCTCCGGTGGGTAGTGTGCGCCTCTTGGAGGATCTGCGCAGTTTTCGAGCCTCTCCTGGTTTCTGGCTCCAAGAGGCCAAAGTTTTAAGTCTTTTACACAGCCAGAGGCTCTAGGACACACAACTAGCCAGGCTGGGCTAGGCTAGGCTGAACGAAGTGCAGACTTCAGGCCAACGCCTCCCTAGGGACGCCACGCCCTTTTTGCCCCTAGACTCTAGGCTGGAGCGGTGGTCTAACTTTGCTGACCTAATACTAAATTGGGAAGAACTGTCTCATTGGAGCACAATCCTGGCAGTTGTGCAAAGCAAAGGCCAGAGATCAATGCACCACCTCTAGAAGCCACCCTTATGGTACTTTCATATTGAAGTGGTGTATGCTGAGATTTCTGAGGGCCCAAGACTCCACAACCATAACCTCCCTTCCTCTTCAAGATCCTAGACACTTGCCTGTTGGAGAGTTCTGTCTGATATCAAACCTCCCCTTTCCTGGCAAGCTATGCGCATTTCCTTTGGCTTGATCCCCAGGGAAAATAATCAGAGTGTGCAAGCGCCCCACACTCTGAGCTCAGGCCCAGTAACACCTCTTGGGAAATTTGCAAATTGCAATCATATATATATATTTATATAATCATATATAAATATATATAATACACATATATATTTAAATATATATATTTAAATCCTAGGTAGAAAAGTCCACCTCGACATTTTCTATTTCTTCTCTTCTTCTTCTTCTTCTTCTTCTTTTTTTTTTTTTTTTTTTTTTTTTTTTTGAGACAGGGTTTCTCTGTATAGCCCTGGCTGTCCTGGAACTCACTTTGTAGACCAGGCTGGCCTCGAACTCAGAAATCTGCCTGCCTCTGCCTCCCGAGTGCTGGGATTAAAGGCGTGCGCCACCACGCCCGGCTTATTTTCTTCTTAGGCAGGATATTATTATTCTTGATCCTTCTTCCTCCTGTCTCAACCTCTGGAGTGGCTGGGGCTACAGGTATCCAGTTCACACACCATCAGACTCAACTTTTTAATTAGCGTTTTTCTTTGCACAGCAGGACTTTAGAAGGGATTTAAAAACCTACCCCAAACTAGAATCTCTTGCCTCCTACCCCTACCAGACCCATGCACGTACAGCTGGGGACAGCATCATCCCATACATTTCACACGCTGGGATCTAGGTACTTGCTAAAGCAGCCATTACTGGATAGCGCTAGGGTTATTAGAAAGCCCTTTCTTACACTGACTCCTGAGGAGAAACCCCGCCCCTCCTCACCTGGCAGCTTTCCCACCTCACCTCGGTTGGCAGGACCAAGTGAAGCATAGGGCGTGTCAGTACTCAAAGCTTAGCCGACTCAGCAACCCCTGTCCCCTCACACCTCCCACTCAGACTCAAGCAGGGGTGTGGGGGTGTAACCCACTGTCTTGGCCTTGCTGCAACCAAAGCTGGTAATTCAAAAATAGTAACAGTAGTTGGGTGGCATCTCATTTGCATAGAATCGAATTAATTAAGCGCAGAAGCAATCCCTTTAGATCCTGAAGTCTTTCTCAACCTCCCCCTACTTAATCCCCTTTCTATTACCCTCCCTAGGATCATTTCTTTAGCCCTCCCCCTTCTGTGGAATTGTAGCCCTAGTTGTCCCAAGAGAGACTGTGGGTCTCAGTAGGAGCAGAGCAGGAAGAAAGGCGGAGTCGGCGGGGACAGCGGCCACGAGGGTTGGGCTTTGGGCTGCATCCTCTGCCCTGTAGCAGCCTCCGCAGGTCCCGGCGGAAACGCAGGCCCAAAAAGGCATAAAGCACGGGATTGAGGCTGCAGCGGACCAGGGTCAAGCCGCCGGTGACCAGCAAAGCTAGATCCTTGCGCTTGCTAGAGGAGCAGCTCCGCTCGCGGGCTGCCAGTAGATCGGCTGTATCCAGCAGCAGGGCAAGGCTGTAGGGCAACTGCAGCACCACGAAGGCCACCACCAAGGCCACCACGACGCGCAGTGCACGCCGCCGCTCTGGCCCCCTGGCGGCCAGAAGCGTGCGGCCCAGGAGCGCATAACAGGCTGCCATGACGCCCAGAGGGAGCGCGAAGCCGAGGACCACCTGCGCCACAGCGCTTGCCCCTTTCACAGTCTGCGTGAGGCTTTCGGGAAAGATGAGCCGACAGCGTCGTTGGCCTTCACGTGGCCCATCCCGGCTGAAAAGGAGCGCAGGAAGGGCCAGAAACAGCGACAATAGCCACACGAAGACTGAGACCAAGCGTGCCCGGCTAGGCGTTGAGGGCCGCTGCCCGGCTGGGAGAGCTCGTGCGATGGCCACATAGCGGTCGGCGCTGATACAGGCTAGAAAGAGGAAGCCGGCGTGGAAGGAGGCCGAGTAGAGGCCTGAGATGGCACGGCAGATGGTACTTCCTAGATTCCAGCCCTGAAGAGCCCCTGCTGCAGCAAAAGGCAAAGTCAGGGCCAATAAAAGGTCAGCCAGGGCCAACTGGAGCAGGTGAATGGAGGTGGGAGATCGGGTAGTTCGTCGGGCTGCCAGATGGGTGGCCAAGACTAGGCCATTGCCAGCCAGACCCAGCACAGCCACCATCAGGGAGACACTGGGTTGGAAGGCCCGACTGAAAGCCTGGACATCAGCCTTGTAACAGAGCTCCGGCAGCGGCCCAACCGAATAGGCCTCCTCATCGTACCCGGAGTAAAGTCCCCAGGAGACCTGGTGGCATCAAAATGAGAAGAGGGACCGTGTAAGACATTCCCACATCCTTTCCTCTCACACAGGAGGTGCTCATTCGAAACCTCAACACCAAAAGACAGTCTCTCTCTCTCTCTCTCTCTCTCTCTCTCTCTCTCTCTCTTCCTCCCTCCCTCCCTCCCTCTCTCTCTCCCTCCAGATTCTCGCTAGTGTGTCCTGAACAAGCAGTTAAACTTTGCTTGCAGTCTCTCTAACTCTGCTTCCACCTTCCTGGGTGACCTTGAGCAGCCACTGGCTTTTTCTGGACGCCACTTACTAAATGTGTTCTACCAGGTGTAGAAGCCCTGTTCAGTCCACCTGGCAAGACTAGCAGTGAGCACTGTTGAAACCCTGCAAAATAATAGACAACAGAAACATCTAGCTCGCCCTAGACCATTTGTATTATTAATAAATCTCAGCGTTTCTGTTGGCTTTGCAGTGCCCTCTCCTGGAAGGCAAGTCACATGCAAGGCTTTGCTTCGGCCCTGGACCCTAGACTTCAAGCTTAGGCTAAAGGGCCTTCTGTCTCCTTTCCCTTCTCTCCTCCCAACCCTACTGTTAGAGCACAGATGTATTGAAAACATTTACACCAAAAGAGTCTTACGTAGGATTTATAGGCTCCTGCACAGGTGCTAGATGACAGAGGCCTGCTGTCAGGCAGAGAATCCCATCCCTTTCCCCTTCCCCACCCTCTCTGCAACCCTTTTTCCCCTCCCTGCCCCGACTCCCACCTGCTCTGTGGGCTTGGTCCCCATCTCTGGCTACAAGGGTTTCTGAGGTACAGCCACAGAGGCTAAAGTTAAATAACTAGCGGGGGCAGGAAGGAAGGGGTGGGGAGGAGGGCCAAGGAGGAGGGTTCACGTTTCCATCCCACCTTGCCTGACTTCTATCTAGTCAAAGGAAAAGGAATGTTTGCATGGTCTTATGCGAGCTTTGTTTTTCTCTGAGCCTTCCCTGTGTAAAGTACATTAAGATGAAGTCGCGGAATTGACAGTTAAGAAGGTGTCCAGCACTGAGCCAGGAGCACTATTTACCTTCAGAAAACATTTTTTTTTTAAAAAGATTTTAAATTTGCCCTTCATTCCATCTCTAGGTGTCCTTCTTCAAAGCTTTTCTCTTTTCATGAAAATGCTAGGCTCACCTCGCCTCCTCTGACTTCTCTTTTTTACCACCCTGTAGCCCCAGTCCTTGTCAGCCTTGGGTTAATTGGGGGTATTTCCCAACGGCAGGTTGTCTACCCCGCCCTTTCGTAATAGGGCTGAGGCATGCGCTTGCGCGGGGTCCAGGGAAAACGTGCGTGCAAGGAGAAAGGCTGGGGGAAGGGGGCAGAGAGACAGAGGGAGAGAGAGGGAGGGAGGGAGGGAAGGGGAGAGAGAGAGAGAGAGAGAGAGAGAGAGAGAGAGAGAGATTGATTTTGATTGGGGGTAGAAGAGAGGGAAGGTTGGATAAGGACGGAAAAAAGCTCCGGTCAGCCGCGAACCCAGGAGAAAAGCTGGGGACCTGAGCCAGAACGGGAGCCCTAGTGGCACAACAAGGCTGACACCCAGCGTTGGTCAGCTCCGCATGATGAGTCTCCGGCTCTTCAGCATCCTGCTCGCCACGGTGGTCTCTGGAGCTCGGGGCTGGGGCTACTGTGAGTGCTGGTCTCAGAGGCAGGTGGGATTTGGTGCAGAAATCTGGAGCTTGTAGGGCGAGTCCTGCACTGCATTGCGGCTGGGTGGTCGCTGGTCCTTCCCATACGCGCCAGCTCGCTCCGGTCTTTTCCTGCCTCTCCCCAGCGCTCCGCAATGCAGCTTTGAGGCTGCTGAGCGCGCGCCGCCGCTGTCTGGTGCTGATCTCTGATCTGAGGAACCAGTCAGCCCAGGGGATTTGGAGCTGTTAATCCAAACGGCAGCCGGTGCCTAGGTTTGAGGTTAAGGTTGGCTCTAAGTGCGGTACTGGTGACACAGGCTAGAGTTGAGGCTTTTCCCTAAGGGGCTGGGGCTAGAATTGGGAGCTGGCCCAGGAACTAGGTAGGGTTTGTGGTTGAGGCTGGGTTTTATGGCTCGAATTCAAATAGGAGTTGTTGACCCTGACTAAGGCCAAGGATGACGCTAAGAGTGGGATGGGGGAAGCAGGGATGGGTAGGTTGGGAGTAAAGTCTGATTTGGGGATTGGTGCATGTTTTAGTGACGGGGGGGGGGGTGCTGATGATCGGAAGTGATGGTAAGGCTGAGGTTAATTTCATGTTCTGAGGCCCATTTAGGTTTTAAATACGCTGAAGTTTGGGGACTATATTTAAGGGAGTACTGAGCTAGGGCAGGCACTGGGCTAGCAAGAATCTGGCTTTGAATCTATAGATGGAGGCATAGAGTAGAGTTACCCTGAGAGGGGAAGGTAAGCTCCCGCCCAGGAGTAGCTGTTGCAGAAGGCCAGGTTGAGTGCACGGCTTTAAGGTAGGGCTGAGTCAGCCACAGGGGGGCAGTGAAGAGGTGCTTTAACTACTAAGTGGGCACAGCCTTTGGAGGAGGGGGGTCACACTAACAAGCTCATTTCTTCACCCCCCACCCCCACTCCAGACGGTTGCAATGAGGAACTGGTGGGGCCTCTGTATGCACGGTCTCTGGGCGCTTCCTCCTACTATGGACTCTTTACCACAGCCCGCTTTGCCCGGCTACACGGTGAGCTTAACCAACCTAGGAGGGGAGGAGGACTCCAGAGAGCTGAGAGAGGGTAGTGGGTAGTAAAAGGCCTTGCCCCTTCTGTAGGCATCAGTGGATGGTCGCCCCGGATTGGAGACCCAAATCCCTGGCTGCAGATCGATTTAATGAAGAAGCATCGGATCCGGGCTGTGGCCACACAGGGAGCCTTTAATTCTTGGGATTGGGTCACACGTTATATGCTGCTCTATGGGGACCGTGTGGACAGCTGGACGCCATTCTACCAACAAGGGCACAACGCGGTACTCTCGGTGCCCAGGCGCACATACTTGGGGAACCTTCCCCAGCTCTGGGCTCTGGGCTGGGCACTAGCCTGAAGGGGAGGGGACTCTACTCTTGGAATTTAGTCAGCTCGGACTGTTTTTCCGCCAATCGTAAGGATTAACATACTTTAGGGTAAAACCTAGGAGAGCTTCCTGAGTTCAGTGACATTAGATTTTCACTTTGAAGAAATAATAGGACAGTCTAGACAAGGAAAATTAGTCCTGTGTGTAATCATGGGGACATGGGGATGGAGTAAATGCCTGTTTCTGCCCCAGTCAAGGTTGGGGAGGTTTAAAGTCATTGCTGCCAGAGAAGCTAAGGTTGGGGACGTGGTTACTACTGTTCCAAATCCCCACAGACCTTCTTCGGTAATGTCAATGACTCGGCAGTGGTCCGCCATGACCTTCACTACCACTTTACGGCTCGCTACATCCGCATCGTGCCACTGGCCTGGAACCCGCGCGGCAAGATCGGCCTGAGGCTGGGCATCTATGGTTGTCCCTACAGTAAGGCTGTGGAGGCCAGGGGGTGGAGGCAAGGATCCTGAGAGGGACCATCTCCCTGGTCCCCCGCCCACCCACGGTCCTTTGCACAGCATCCAACATCCTGTATTTTGACGGCGACGATGCCATCTCATACCGCTTCCAACGAGGCGCCAGCCAAAGTCTTTGGGACGTGTTCGCTTTTAGTTTCAAGACAGAGGAGAAGGATGGGCTGTTGCTGCACACCGAGGGCTCCCAGGGGGATTATGTGACGCTTGAACTGCAAGGGGCGCACCTGCTGCTGCACATGAGCCTGGGTGAGCTTCAGAACCCCACAGGTGGTGCCCTGACTCAGGCTGCTCTTTCCCATTAACTGTCGGAACCAAAACTACCCTTTTGTAGTGCTTGGGGCTAGCAAAGCAGCAGGCGTGGAGTCAGGAGAACTGGCTTTGGTTTAGTAACCGTGTGGTAACCTTGCACATGGCATCGTAAACACATGCAGACATACAAAATGCTTTTTTGTATCTCATTTGCTTTTCTTAACATTCCTGTAATGAGATGCAAGCAGTGGCCTCCACTCTGCTCCAGCCTTTGACTGGGTCCTGGGTAGCCTCTACTCTGTGTTGAGAGTTGCTGCTGGCATGGGAGCTAGAGCCTGCTAGAATCCTCACCCTGTCCTGCATTGTCCTCAGGCAGCAGTCCCATCCAGCCAAGACCTGGTCACACCACGGTGACCGCTGGTGGCGTTCTTAACGACCTAAGCTGGCACTATGTACGGGTGGATCGATATGGCCGAGATGCAAATCTCACCCTGGATGGTTACGCACATCACTTTGTGCTCAACGGCGACTTTGAAAGGCTGAATCTCGAAAATGAGGTGACCAAGGGCGGGGCACCATTTTGGGGATGTGACAAAGGATAAATAAATGTGTGTGGGGAGGGATCTACTCCCCATCCTACCACACACGCCAGAGAGTCAGTTCTTATTGTTATTGTTCTGGTCCTCACTGAAGATCCCCTAAGATGGGTCTAGAAATTCAGATTTGGGGTACTGGGGGAAAAGTAGAAAATTGTCCCCTAGTCTCCTCCCACAATTCTGTGCGGTTGATAAAGACCATGTCTCCATCTGCATTTTAAGTGTCTAAGACAGACAATTTGACCTGCTGAAGGCCTACTAGTGCTGATGTTTAAGGCTTAAACCTGAACGCAAGCTTTATTAGCACTCGTCCTGGGGAAATGCATTCCAAGACTTTCGGAAGCCAGGCCTAGTCCCCGTCTGTGGAAAGGGTACTTACTGCGCATGCGCACAGGAAAGGCAGGCGTTCCCCTAAGTCCATGGAAATCTCTCTTGACCTGCTTTCTACAGATATTCATCGGGGGTCTAGTGGGCGCAGCGCGTAAGAACCTGGCCTACCGCCATAACTTCCGTGGCTGCATAGAAAACGTGATCTACAACCGGATCAACATTGCAGAAATGGCAGTGATGCGCCATTCGCGGATCACCTTTGAGGCCAGTGGGCAGGGAGATCTGGGGGGACAGGGACACTAAAGCCACTTGGAAAGCCAAGAGGCAGAGAGGAAAGAGGTCTTGTTGGGAATGAGACTCACTCTGAAGGTCAGATTCTCAGATGTGTATGTGTGCGGGTACCACAAACTCAGAGACCTAAGTACCATTCATCCCTTAGTTAAGCTGTGAATGGGTCCAGTTCATAGACAAGGAAAATGAGGTGCAGAGGCTGGGAGCAGTTTACTAGGAGCATGTGACTCCAAAGTAACAGGGTAGTCACTAAACTGTCACTTGAAGTCTTTTGATAAGCTTTCCTCTTTGGTTGACTCAGGAACTTGTGTGCATGCTCCACAACCTTTGGGCTAAATTAGGCTTGTGCTATATGATACTGCTCTTAGCACTCTGAGAGGGATTTTTTTGCTTTTGCTTTATGGACATTGGAATTAGCAACAAAAAGCAAACACGGGGTGGGGGAGGGTCAGAGGTCCGAAAGCAGGCTTGTTTGAGTCTCTTCCACAAACATGGGCATATTTGCACAGGGAATGGAAGGACCACAATTGGAATTCTTAGGGAGTGAGAATATTGATGGCGAGTCCTAATGCATCCATCCATCCATCCATTCTTTTTTTTTTTTTTTTTTTTAGGGTAATGTGGCTTTCCGTTGCTTGGATCCTGTTCCACACCCCATCAACTTCGGAGGCCCCCACAACTTCGTCCAAGTGCCTGGCTTTCCACGCCGAGGCCGCTTAGCAGTCTCTTTTCGCTTCCGCACCTGGGACCTCACAGGGCTGCTCCTTTTTTCCCACTTGGGGGACGGGCTGGGTCACGTGGAGCTGATGCTTAGCGAAGGGCAAGTCAATGTATCCATCGCACAGACTGGCCGCAAGAAGCTTCAGTTTGCTGCTGGTGAGGGGCCCTCGGGGAGGCAGAAGCAGGCTAGAAAAGGGTGGGGATGCAGGGGAATCTGGAAGAAACAGGTGTGTTCTGCTTCTGCAGGATTACTGAGGACGCTTGCCAGTTATAACCAGCATTGCACACTATATCAATGTCTAGGGCTATGGGTAGTGAAGGGAGCCGTCAGAGGCGCCACTATGAAGGGAGTGAAGTGTAATAACAGGGTGCACTGAGACTGCTGTTGGGATTCAGAGTGAGGCTGCTGCTTCCCCACTCGAGACCATCTTCTCTCTGGTGGCTTGTGATAATTTATGGCCATAATCCCAACATCTGGGAGGACAGAACAGGAAAACCACAAGTTTGAGGCCAGTCAGGACTACATAGTGAGTTCTAGGCCAGGCTGGAATACAGTGAGACCCTGTCTCAAAAGCACAGCAAGGGGCTGTGTTGTGCAAGAACAGTACCATTAGCTCCTAAACCACTCTCCACGACCACTGTGATTCCATGAGGATCCAATGCCTCCTTCTGGTTTCCCAGGGCACTGCATTCATGCACACAGTTAAAAAAAAAATTTTTTTTTTTAAAGATGGGGTGGGGATGGGGGAAAAACAAACCAATCTTCTCATAGTCTGGTTACTACCTCCACCCACTTACCCCGTCCTCCTTTCTCGTTCAGGGTACCGCCTGAATGATGGCTTCTGGCACGAGGTGAACTTTGTGGCACAGGAAAACCATGCAGTCATCAGTATTGATGATGTGGAAGGGGCAGAGGTCAGGGTTTCATACCCACTGCTGATCCGCACAGGGACTTCATACTTCTTTGGTGGTAAGTGAGGGGCAACTTTGTCCTGTCTCTGGATGGGAAGGTCCTAGTTCAGTTTTGATGGGGCCACATGGAGAGTATTGGAGAGACCAAGTCTCCTTTCATCTCTGAGACCTTGGGCTGTAGGTCCTCACCATTATTTGCACTGTGATTCTTGCGTCCTTTTATTTATTTATGTACGGCTTTCTTGGCATTTCCCCAGTGGGGACGGGGCATCTGGGAGCTCTCCTGGTAAGGACCTTACAGGTGTGGTTGCTCCAGGTTGTCCTAAACCAGCCAGTCGATGGGGCTGCCACTCCAACCAGACAGCATTCCATGGCTGCATGGAGCTGCTCAAGGTGGACGGTCAACTGGTCAACCTCACTCTGGTAGAGTTTCGGAAGCTTGGTTACTTTGCTGAGGTCCTCTTTGACACATGTGGCATCACAGACAGGTATCTAGAAGTGACCCCTAGATACCTAGCAAGTGACCTCACTTCCATTTTTCTTTTAAAAATAATCTCCCTTCTCCTTATGTCCATGCCCCTACACACACACACACACACACACACACACACACACACACACACACAGACAGAGTCTTCCTTCATTTCTTTCTGTAAAGTTGCAGGTACCCGGGATTGAAAGAAAATTTCTATTTAGTCCTAAGGTTTTTGTTTGGCAGGGTCTATGCACTTTCCTTTCTTTTGGCACAAAGAGAACAGCACTTGATCCCCGTAGACTACCTAGTGTCCCTGTGTCTGGGGTTGTACATAGCCGGTTAGATGGGAAGTGAGCTGGGGGGCCTGGTCCCAAGCTTCCTTCCCTTGGTGCTGACCCTTTCCACAGATGCAGCCCTAACATGTGTGAGCACGATGGACGATGCTACCAGTCTTGGGATGACTTCATCTGCTACTGCGAACTTACAGGATACAAGGGAGTTACCTGTCACGAACGTAAGCCAGATGGCATAGGGAGTGAGGGAAAGTTGCTGGGATCAGGAAGCTTTCTAGAGGTGGTAGGGATGGCCATTCTTTTAGCCTTCTAGCTCCACAATTGTCTTGTTGCCCCCACTAGCATTGTACAAGGAGTCCTGTGAGGCCTATCGGCTTAGTGGGAAATATTCTGGAAACTACACCATTGATCCTGATGGCAGTGGACCCCTGAAGCCGTTTATGGTGTATTGTGACATCCGAGGTAAGTGGCTTTGATGGGTGGAGGTAGAGGGGTGACTAGGCAACGTACAAGATGTGGGGGTTGGAGAAGCTGTAGGAGGGGTCAAGATCAAACCGTAGTGGGGGGTGGTGGTGGTAAAGGACAGTGTGGAAAAGGGACATCTAAAAATGTGTAATGTAGCCTTACAGCTAACTTTCCACTTCTGGCCATTCCAGCAGCCTCATCTCCATCCTCCAGTGTGGAGGGCCCAAGGCCAGACTGAAGGGAAGTGCTCAGTCACTTTTATAGGCTCTAGCTAGGTTGGTAAGAAGGGAGACAGAATGTTCAAGTCCAGCCAAACCTCTGTCCCTTCTCTTTCAGAGAACCGAGCGTGGACAGTTGTGCGGCATGACAGGCTGTGGACCACTCGAGTGACTGGTTCCAGCATGGACCGGCCCTTTCTGGGGGCCATCCAATACTGGAATGCCTCCTGGGAGGAAGTCAGTGCTCTGGCCAATGCTTCCCAACACTGTGAGCAGTGGATTGAGTTCTCCTGCTACAATTCCCGGCTGCTCAACACTGCAGGTTCATGCTGGTGGTAGGGAGAGCAAAGGCATGCCTGGAGGAGGGCCTTGGGTGGGGGTAAGGTCAGGGCTGCTTGAACCTAGGTATGAGGAACTCAGAGGCTGATGGAGAGGCAGGGACAGGAAGCTTCTTGGTGTCTTCCCCAGGAGGCTACCCCTACAGCTTTTGGATTGGCCGCAATGAGGAACAGCATTTCTACTGGGGAGGTTCCCAGCCTGGCATCCAGCGCTGTGCCTGTGGGCTGGACCAGAGCTGTGTGGACCCTGCACTGCACTGCAATTGTGATGCCGACCAGCCACAGTGGTGAGTACAGGAGGGTCGGCTTTTGCAGACGGCAGGGGCAGCTGAGAAGCAAGGCGGAGTCACTGAATCCTATATTCCCACAGGAGAACAGACAAGGGGCTCCTGACCTTTGTAGACCATCTGCCTGTCACTCAGGTAGTGGTAGGTGATACAAACCGCTCAAATTCTGAAGCTCAGTTCTTCCTGAGGCCTCTGCGCTGCTATGGTGACCGTGAGTGGCAGACTCCTCTGGTGTGCCTGTCCAGTATTAACTGTTTCCCTGATCCACTGGGAATCTCTAAGCCACATGGCCAGATGCTCTTGCTGTGACCTGACCCCTGCTTTCCTTGTACTGCCTTATTCACTCCACATCTTAATCTCTCTTCAAAGGGCCTCCCCAACTCTCCCTGCTCCGCCCCCCCCTCCTCCTGCCCACTGAGGCTCCTTGCTCCTTCACCCTCCAGCTCCCTTGACAAGGCCTTCCTCACCCTGTTTTTGCAGGCAATTCCTGGAACACCATCTCCTTCCACACTGGTGCTGCACTGCGTTTCCCTCCAATCCGAGCCAACCACAGCCTCGATGTCTCCTTCTACTTCAGGACCTCAGCTCCCTCGGGTGTCTTCCTAGAGAACATGGGGGGTCCTTTTTGCCGGTGGCGCCGACCTTACGTGAGAGTGGAGCTCAACAGTAAGTGGGCACAGCTAGGAGGAATGTGGGTAGAGATGGCCGAGGGGGCTGCGTTAGGGAGCAGGGTGGTCACCCTTCTGAGAGGTGGCAGGGAGAAGACTGAAGATCAATCTGGGTCCTAGACTTACTGTCTTGGAGTCTGGCTATGTGGCTAGAGACCCTTGGGCACATGCTCTGCCTCTGTGGGCCCTTTACCCCTTTACTTATGAAAAAGGAGCTAGGCTCTTGAGGTCTCAATCATGTCTAATTAGCTATGCTTCAAGTCTGGGCATGGAAACTGGGAAACTGATTGCAGGGAATCTGTAAAACAGGGGGAACAGATTGACCTATTGTGGTTTTAAGCCTTTTGTAGATTTTGTCTTAGGCTGTGAACAAAGTGGAGGGCCATAGGGGGACCCCCATCAGGTGAGGAGATTGCATTGGGCAAGAATACTGTGAGGGACCTGGGAGATCCGAGCCCCCCTTTACTCCCTTACCTACTGTCACGCTGTGCAGCATCCCGAGACGTGGTCTTTGCCTTTGATATTGGCAATGGTGATGAGAACCTGACAGTGCACTCAGATGACTTTGAGTTTAACGATGATGAGTGGCATTTGGTCCGAGCTGAAATCAACGTGAAGCAGGCCCGGCTGCGAGTGGATCACCGGCCCTGGGTGCTAAGGCCCATGCCCCTGCAGACCTACATCTGGCTGGTGTATGACCAACCCCTGTATGTGGGTAAGCAGGAACCCAGGAGGAGGGAGAAAGCCTCCATGACATTCCTACATTCTCATGGGCCATGTTTCCAGGAAGCCCATGTTCTAATCCTTTGCCTAAGTGAGCCAAGGGGCCATGTATCTCCTTCGCTCCCTCATATCCTATTCCATCCTCCTAACCCCCTACCCCCGGGCTCCCTTCTCATTCACAGTACTGATTCCTGTCTCTGGCTCTAGTCATTTTAGGGGAGCTCTTGGGATGTTCTCCCTTTGACCTACATCCCAGCCTCAGCCTCTCTACTTACTCCTGACCAGGATCTGCAGAGCTTAAGAGGCGCCCTTTTGTGGGCTGCTTGAGGGCCATGCGTTTGAATGGAGTGACTCTGAACTTGGAGGGCCGTGCCAATGCCTCTGAGGGCACCTTCCCCAACTGCACGGGCCACTGCACCCACCCCCGGTTCCCCTGTTTCCATGGAGGACGCTGTGTGGAGCGATATAGCTACTACACATGTGACTGTGACCTCACTGCTTTTGATGGGCCGTATTGCAATCACGGTCAGTGAAGTTAGTTACTAGGGATGGGTCGGGCATGGGGAGGTGGGGATGACAAGGAGCCTTAGGGCATGGTGGGAGTTTAGAGGGAAGATTACAAGTCAGCAGTCATGGAAAACTAGAATTGTCAGTAGACTTCTGAGCTCTTAAATGGAGCAATTAGGCAACCAGAATATGCTGGGTAACTCCAAAGTCATAATGAAAAACAGAAAGACAGTAGAGCTAGCTGACACAAGAGCCCCAACATTAGGCAAATAACTCCCATTTCCCCACTGTTGTCAAGGTCACACAGACCCCATGCACATCTACTTTGTATACACGCAGATGTATGTGCATGTATGTATGGAGGTGCATGCGTGTACAGAGATCAGGGGTCAACCTCAGGTGTTAGATTCAGGTGCATCCACCTTGTTTTCAGACAGGTCTCTCACTGGGACCTGGAATTCAGTAATTGGGTAGGCTAGCTGCACAGTGAGCCACAGAGATGCTCTTGCCTTGGCCTCCCCAGCAGTGGGATTCCAAGTGTGTGCCGTCACAACTAACTTTGTGTGTGGGTGCTAAGGATTGAATTCATGTCCTCACACTGGTACAGCGAGCACTTTATCAACTGAACAGGTGTCCTAACTCTAGTATTGACTTTGGCTTCACAATACATTTCTCCCCTGGCCATTTCCTGTCTGACTATCACTGAATTCCTAAAACACATCTACAAGCTGACTCTTGGTTGAGGTGAAGCTTGAAATTCAACATATCCCAGACTATTATTTTCTTAAGGCTGGCCCAAGTGGGTTACTGTGGGTGGAGTCTGGTAATTTAGGGAGACACAGGAAGTATGAATAACAACACATAATTGGATGGAGTCGGGGTATCTTAATTCTCATCTTGGCCATCCACATACACCACATCCTTGAGGGAAGTTACGACCCATCTTTAGGGTTCAATGTCCTCACCTGTAAATGCAAGGATGAGACCAGATGACCTTTCAAGTTTCTTACACCATTATTCTTCTATTAAGTGCTAGATGAGTTGTGGGCCTGTGATTCGAGCACTATTCAGGCTGGCTGTAAATTTGAGCTACAAAGACAGTGTCCCCGCTGGGCGTGGTGGCGCACACCTTTAATCTCAGCACTTGGGAGGCAGAGGCAGGCAGATTTCTGAGTTCGAGGCCAGCCTGGTCTACAAAGTTAGTTCCAGGACAGCCAGGGCTAAACAGAGAAACCCTGTCTCAAAAAACCAAAACCAAAACCAAACCAAAACAAAAGACAGTGTCCCCAAAATTGAAGGGGGGAAAGAAAGCAAATAGTGCCAGACACAGGTGTGTGCATGGGTTGGTGACATAAAAGCCCTTTCAACTTGTGACTGAAAAGTTATCTCTGCTTCAGATATTGGCGGATTCTTTGAGACTGGCACATGGATGCGCTATAACCTCCAGTCAGCACTACGCTCTGCAGCCCGGGAGTTCTCTCACATGCTGAGCCGGCCAGTGCCGGGCTATGAGCCTGGCTATATTCCAGGCTACGACACTCCTGGTTACGTGCCTGGATACCATGGCCCTGGGTACCGCCTACCCGAGTACCCGAGACCCGGCCGGCCAGTGCCCGGGTATCGGGGACCTGTCTACAATGTTACTGGAGAGGAGGTCTCCTTCAGCTTCAGCACCAACTCTGCTCCTGCAGTCCTGCTCTATGTCAGCTCCTTTGTACGTGATTACATGGCTGTGCTCATCAAGGAAGATGGTAAGTCCTCCTCAACTCTCTCCCTCCAGGTGCCCAGACTCCCACAGAGATTGACTAATGCAAAGATCCAGTCCTTTAGAAGATGAGGGGTTGTGGAAGCTGAGAGAAGAGCCCATGTTCCTCCTCCCACCCTACAGGGACCCTACAGCTTCGGTATCAGTTGGGCACCAGTCCCTACGTGTACCAGCTAACCACCCGGCCAGTGACTGATGGCCAGCCCCATAGTGTCAACATCACCCGGGTCTACCGAAACCTCTTTATCCAGGTACAGGTGGAAGGGGATGGGCCAGTTGAGTCATAGCATCACCACCCTGGCTATGGCACCAAGAAAACGTCTAATGATTACATGTCTGAAACACAGCTCAGTATACAAGGGATTTTCACATGTATCACCTCTCATGACCTTCACATCAGCTCTGTGAAGTAGGTGTGGCTAGAAATTACTCTGAGGCAGGGCAGTGGTGGAACATGCCTTTAATCCCAGGACTAGGGAGGCAGAGACAGGCAGATTTCTGAGTTCGAGGCCAGCCGGGTCTACAGAGTGAGTTCCAGGACAGCCAGGGCTACACAGAGAAACCCTGTCTCGAAAACAAACAAACAAACAAAAAAAGAAATTACTCTGAGCTTCACTTTATAAACCAGTAAACAGGCTGGTAAACAGAAGGTAAAGTGTTTTCCTCAGTCAGTCTAGTAGGAGATACTGAGGTAGCTTAGTTAACTAGGGCTTGTCTACTAGGCATGAAGCCCCCCGGGTCCCATCCCCAGCACTGCACAGCCTGGCCATGTCATCTCAGTATGTGGGAGGATGGGGCAGGAGGAGCAGAAGTTTAAGATCATCCTTGGCTACATGGCAAGTCTGAGGCCAGCCTGAGCTACATGAAACCCTGTATGAAAAGAGGGTGCTGGTGCTGGGGAGATACTTAGTGGGGAGAGCCTGATGACCAGAGTCTAATCCCGAGATCCACATTGGAAAAGGGGAGAAATGACAGTCACATTGTTACCTGAACTCCAGACAAATTGTGGCACTCCCCATAAGAAATAAAGTGTAGCTGGGTACAGTATACTGCTCAAGCCTTAAATCCTAACACTTAGGAGGCAGAGGTAGACATGGATCTCTGACTCTGAGGCTAGCCTGGTATACACTGTGAATTCCATGACAGCCAGGGCTCTGTAGAGAGACCCTGCCCTCCCCCGCTCCTCCCCACCCCCGCCAAAACAAAACAAAACAAAACGAAACCAGAAATGGAAGTCAAACTACTAGCAAACTGCAAAGCCAAGGGTCAGATCCTAGCTCTGGGCCCAGGGGTTGTTCCTTTTGAGCAAGGCTAGTGTGGGCAGAGTGAATCCCTTCCTGGTCTGGCTGTGAATCCCTTCCTGGTCTTGGCTGTAAATCCCTTCCTGGTCTGGCTGTGTCCATCCAGGGTTTCCTCCCTCCCGCACTTCTACCCTAGGTGGACTACTTCCCACTGACAGAACAGAAGTTCTCTCTCCTGGTGGACAGCCAGCTGGACTCACCCAAGGCCTTGTATCTAGGGCGTGTGATGGGTAAGCTGCTTGTGAGGATGGGTCTGGGGAGAGCAGCAAGTGAGATTGGGGAAGCAGAAAGAGCAGCGAGGGTAGTGGGAGGGGAATGGAAGAGGGCCAAGGCTTCTGGGTGAACCCTGATGCCTCTTTCTTGGCCGCCTCTCCCTCAGAGACAGGAGTCATTGACCCAGAGATTCAGCGGTACAACACCCCAGGCTTCTCAGGCTGCCTGTCTGGTGTCCGGTTCAACAATGTGGCTCCTCTCAAGACCCATTTCCGAACGCCTCGCCCCATGACTGCTGAGCTGGCAGAGGCCATGCGGGTTCAAGGAGAACTGTCAGAATCTAACTGTGGAGCTATGCCACGCCTTGTCTCTGAGGTGCCACCAGAACTTGATCCCTGGTATCTGCCCCCAGGTGAATCCTTAGACACAAGTGAAGATGGGGGTGGGGTGGGGTAATGGCTTTGAATACAGAGGCAGTGTCTCTTAATCAGCCTTTTCTCCTCTTTAGATTTCCCATACTACCATGACGATGGATGGATTGCCATACTCTTAGGTTGTAAGTAGCACTGACCACAAATCCGACTTCCCAAGACTTTGCTAGCATCCTCCCTGGCTCGTCCTCAGAAGCAGGGTGGGTGGAGGCGTTAGCTGTGAGATGGCAAGAAGAAGGTGGGGACAGGCTATGTTGTCATCAGTATTTAGCTGGGGGAGGACTAAGCAGCTATAAATTTTTAATTGAAATGAAATATTAAAATGCAGCCCTAGTTACAGGATGAAGAAAAATAGAAATGAAGTAACATCTAGAGAAATAAGAAATTGGAGAAGCCATCGGAGATAGGGAAAGAGTAGAGGACAGTGGATAAGCCAAGAATTCAGACATTCTAGACTAAGCCATGGCCTGACACAGTTATGTTTGCTATACACAGGTATACATGATGCTTTGGCCAAGTGTGTATGCATGTACCCCAAAGACCTTCCCTAAGTTGTTCCTTTTCTTCCATTCAGTTTTGGTGGCCTTCCTGCTGCTGGGGCTTGTAGGAATGCTGGTGCTGTTCTATCTGCAAAATCATCGATACAAGGGCTCCTACCACACCAATGAGCCCAAGGCCACCCACGATTCCCATCCTGGCGGCAAAGCTCCCCTCCCTCCCTCAGGCCCTGCCCAGGCCCCTGCCCCTACTCCAGCTCCCACACAGGTTCCGACCCCAGCCCCAACACCAGCCTCTGGCCCAGGCCCCAGAGACCAGAACCTCCCCCAGATCTTGGAGGAGTCCAGGTCTGAATGAGTCACAAGGGCTTCAGGGACCAATGCCAACTCCTCTAAGTCCCCTCAGCTCCTGCCTCCCTCTCCCCTGCCAGGGACATTTGGCTCTTCTAAGCAGGCTCTGTTCACCAGGAGGATTCCCCTCTTGCCAAGTTTGGTGCACAGAGCTACAGATGGGACCAAAGGGAGTGGCCGAGCCTCACTGCCTAAACCAATGCCCTGCTCATCCCTCTACCCACCCTGCCCCCAGCTCCAGGCTGTTTGCCTGCCCTACAGGAGAAAGCCCATGGAGCTGAGACAGGCCTTTCCTGCCATCTCTGTCCCAGCTGCTGGCAAGGATTAACAATGAAGGGCAGGGGAGATGAACTGCCTCCCTTCCTGTGTACACTATCAGCAGGGACAGATGTGGGGGGATCGAGGGGCTGCTAAAACACACCCTGGAGCCTCCCCCCCCCCCCTGCTGACCGGCTGTCTCCCATCTGCTTCCTCTCAGCTGGGGCTGAGGGAAGAACTTCATCATCCCCACCCCCACCTCACCCAACCCTTTTTTGTTCTTACAGAGACCAAGAGGCCTCGGTTTAGCACTTTAGTACCTCCGCTGCTTCACTTGCTTCAGCCAAAGCCATAAAAAGCCTGCGAGTAGAAAAGATAATGCAGACGCCCTGCCTAGCCAGCCCTCTACTCTTCCACCCCTTTCCAAAATATGCAATAGCCTTGGTGCCTGTGCGCAGGCCTGGCCCTCTCCAATGCATGAGGAGCCCTCCCCACTCTGCTCAGAAATGCTGCTGCGTTTACCCAGGAGGTCATATTCTTTATATATTTTTTTTGTTGCAGAGTCTCTCTCTCTCTCTCTCTCCAGAGAACTATATATTACTCTAATTTTTTAATTATCTGTTTATATATAAAAGAACTCAGTGGGCTGTCCTGTGCTGTGCCCAGTTTATAGTGAGCTCCTTCGGTGTTTGATGTCTCATGAGTCCTGCCAGCCACTCACCCACGTGCTTTGCCTCCACTCTAGAGCAGGGCAGAGCCCGCTGTGCCCTCAACTGAGCAGGTTCAATAAAGCAGCGTGGCGGAGCCCCGTCTGTGCGTGGTAGCTGACATCCTGGCCAAGGAACGAATGAAGTCTTCTTAAGGGAACTATTCTGAGAGCTTGGAAATTTCCAGTCCTCAAAACCTATGCATATAAGCCAGGCAGTGGTGGCACACACCTTTAATTCCAGCATTCAGTAGGCAGAGGCAGGCAGATCTGAGTTCAAGGCCAGACTGGTCTACTGAGCTGACTTCCAGGGCAGGGCAGTCAGGGCTACACTAAGAAACCTTGTCTCCAAAAACCAAAAGCTAGGCTGGGCGTGGTGGCACACGCCTTTAATCCCAGCACTTGGGAGGCAGAGGCAGGCGGATTTCTGAGTTCGGGGCCAGCCTGGTCTACAGAGTGAGTTCCAGGACAGCCAGGGCTACACAGAGAAACCCTGTCTCAAAACAAAAAAACAAAAAAAAAAAAACAAAAAAAAAAAAAAACAAAAAAACCCAAAAAACCAAAAGCTATTCCACCTGCCAGGGGCTTCACCTGGTCACACTACCTTCCACCCCCACTTCCAGAGGATGGTGGGGAATGGGGAATCAGAGTGCTAAAGCTTCCACCCAACCTGCTCCAGGCCACCACCTTTTATGCTTTCAGCTCAAGCATGGAGGACACAGCTTGCCAAAATGGAGTCTTAACACTTTATTAGATAAGAGGTCACAAGCCACAGGACTTTAAAGTGCAAGAAATTCACTGGCAATAAAGCCACATGTACACCAGTCCCCACCAGTCCACAGCACCTCACTGTATCTACCACATGTCGTGGGGCAGAAGTGGAGAGGAGGGGTGAAACCCGTCATTAAACATAGAGGACAGCAGGAACCAAGAGTGGGCGGCTGAAGGTGCATGAGTATTATTGGCCTGAACTGTGGAAGGAGGGGCTGCCAGTGACGCTTGCTGAGGGAAGGCTGAGGTCAGTCTAGAGCCAACATGTTTGAAAGCATTCCTCATGACCAGCCCCTCCTCCACCAGTCTCTGGTTTCCCAGAGACTGAGTAATTCAGAGCCTAGAGTTAGGCTGGAGGGTATCCCTGACACACACAATAGACATAAACCCCCAGCAGATGTCAGTTTCAGAACTGGGTGGGGACTGGCCCAATTGGGGTGTGGGGAGAGGCTACTGTCAGGAGCTGTAGAGTGTGTGCTGAGTGTGAGGTACACATGGGCCTACCAGTGTAGTGAAGGAGTGAGTGTGTGCACAAGCATGCATGTCCCATGCAAATCTCTAAGAGGCAGTGTGGTAGAAGGGAGTCTGGTTTCTTTGGTGGGAGAAGGGAATGGTTAGCAAGGACCACAGGAGGAGCTCTGGTTCTGCAGGAAGCAAGAAGCCTGTCCCCCATTCTAACACTCTAGAGCAGTCTTTATCTACCCAAGCCCTTTCCAGCGCATGCCCCTGTTCTCAGCACACCAGAACCAAGGCAGCTATGCTGACTACTTTTTGTATTTGTGTCAAGCCAGCTCCTCCTGCTTCTTAAACTGCAGAATCTTCCACTCTCCTCCTCCTCCTTCAGAAATGGGATTCGGGCAGAGACTTGGCTCAAACTCCACTCCAATCTATAAACCTTCTAAAAGAGAGTTAAAGTGCTTTGTTCTCTATGAATCCCAGAGAATGGTGGTCTGCCTGCCAGTCTACCCCTGCACTGTGACACGCTCCTAAATGTGCAATGGCACCCCACACACACCCACAAACACAACCAACAGCAGGTACTACAGACAGGGAGTAAACCAGACCAGCAACATCTCCCTCTAGCCTGGATTAGGCCCAGCTACCCTGAAGAAAGCATCAAGCTGCTCCATGGACAAGCCGCCGAGGAATGGAAGATGGGGACAGCTGTAGCTTCACTGACCCCGAAAGTACTCACTCCCGACCAGGTGTAGCCGGCAGCTTAGTCATGCTGCCACTGAGCCAGACCTTTGGAAGGAGTGGGCCACTGGCACCCCTGTAATCTATAGGATAGGCCTTTCCCCAGGGTCTAGCTGGCTCTATGTTCACAGGATGAGAAAACTTAGTTTTCCTTCCTGTATCCTTAAATTCCTGCTTTGATGGCATGGAGACACATCTCCCTTTGAGTTCTGTCTGCAATGCTTGCCAGGCTCACCTTTAACCCTGAGCACAGTCAGTGACATAGAACACTTGATCGAGAAAGCTAAAATGGTAGCACTGGTTGGTTCCTGAGGGCCCACAGCTTGGCAGCTGAGGAAAACTCAAGCCCTGACATCATCCCACGCCCACCATCTCCTCTTCCTGGCATGGGAGTGCAGCTTCTTACATCTGAACTCTCCTGGGAGACCAGGTCTTCACCGCCTGTTTCCCCTCTCACTGAGGCAGTGTGTCCCCTTGGAATAAAGTGGAGGCCTAGTTATGCAGGGTGGGTGTGTTTCTCAGCATGGAAGACATTGCAGGAGCTGGAGCAGCAGTGGTGTGTGCCTGAAGCCATGACAGTGCTGCCACCACAGCACTGGCACGGGGCCCAGAGGGCTAGAAGACGTCCGTTTCCCTCTCGATGCCCACATACTTGAGGGCATCAGCTTGGCTGTACCTATCCCAGGGCAGGGAGGAGGAACCAGGTTACTCTGCGGTTGACAAGATGGGGTCCCCTCCTGCTTTCCTTCCACCCGATCTCCAGCAGCCATTTGGAATGTTCCTAGTTCTGAGGCAAGCAGTGGCAACTACAGACCCTCTCTTCCACCCACCTTAGCGGCCGGAAGTCCCAAAGCAATTCCAACAGTCACTCCTGCCTCCTTCCCAACCACCTCACCTATAATCAAAGAAGAGCTCTTCGCCAGCCTGAATTGCTCTCTTGGCAAAGATCCCAATGCGGTGATCTCCATTCACCATAACCACTGCAGAGAGGAGAGGACAAACCTAGGCTAGCATCCAAGCCTTCCTAGGCACTCCATACTGCAAGCCTCCACTCACGAGAATTCTGGGCTGGTTTTCTCCAAATTCCCAATAGGATCAAATGGGAACTGAATGTAGTCATGAAGGCAGGCACTTATCTCTCTGCTTTTGACTCTGCTATTACAGCAGTGAGTTTGGGGAAATGGTGACCGTTAAATCATGGTTGTGGGAAGGCATTTTTAATGTAGTCAGTGGAAAAGGCTGAGTATGAAAGGAGAGGCCTAAAATGATGGCAGATAGTCATCCAGAGTCTCCTTGGAAAACAGTAACTCAGCCATGAAAGAAGCTGAGTGACAGGTAAGAATCACAGCCATGAGCAGCTCATTCAGCCCACCCACTTCCTAGGCTCCTGAAGACTCACTCACCTTTGGCATAACAGTTGGGGTTCACTGAATGGTTTGCAAAGCGAATTTTGTTTCCTTTCCGGGTAGCATCCACTACAAAATCTATATGACATAAATCAAAGAAAATCATCAGTGTCCCAGGAAACTATACTTTGGGGGGGGGGGGGGTACAAGGTCTAGCTCTGTGGCCCAGGATGGCCCAGAACTTACTGTAACCCTCATGCCCAGTGCTATGACTTCAGGTCTGTACCACTGTGCCCATTTTTGTTTGCTGAAGACAGGATCTCCTGTAGCTCAGGCTGGCCTCAAATATGTGGTAGCTCTCTTGTTCTAGCCTGTCAAATGCTGGGATTACAGGCATGGGGAATGTGCCTAGCTTCAATCCCCCCTTCTGTAGCTCTAGTTTAGGATCAGTTAAGAGGTAACAGAAACAATTTAATCTAATGGGAACGTGAAGCCCAGAATAGTAACAGGAGATGTAAAAGTGCAGCCTGCCTCCTTATGAGGGAGCATCCCCTGGGGGTCCTCCCTCTGAATTTTGGATCTGCTCCCATCTACTGGTTAGGGTAGCTTCTCAAGTGTAAGTGCCCATGTTCCCATTCCTAACACAACTCAGAAATGAAGCAGAGCCCAGGAGGCTTCCCAGCTCAGCTTAGCACTCTGCTTCAAGAATCAGTCGAGTCAGTGCTGATTTGAACCTTGATCACAGCCAAGGCTGCTGAGTGTAAAGACTTGCCCATGATCACCTAGGTACAGAGAGCCATGCCATACCATTGTTGAGGTTGAAGAGGAAGCTGGACATGTATTTATCATAGACCTTCCCTCGCCGATCAGCCTCATCCTGAGAGATGAGCTGGAGAAGTAAACAAGGAAGAAGTGGATGTCACGCCTGCTCGAGGTCTGACACTGTCTGACCTGGGAAGGGGCAGTGCAGGACAGCAAGACTGCTAGCCTCTCTCCACCAAAGCTGACCAGGGTGAAGGCTAGAGAGAGCAAGACACCAACACTTGACAAACAGTGGTTTGTTTCAGGATTGCAAACAGTTCTGTGGGATCCCCTGTGAGGCCACATGAAAACTGGGCTGAGTTATTTAGAGATGAATTCACAGAAGCCTAACCCACAGAAAGTCAGAGTTTCTTGTCAGTATCTTCCCAGTAAGAAGAAGGGTTGAACCTGGAACACTCACCTCACCACAATATTCAGAAATGAATTCATTCTTCTGCACAGACTCCTTGATGAAGGTGCCCCATCCGGCCACGTCGGAAGGGGCCAGCAGCAGGTGCTGGGGGAGAGGGAGGCAAGCCTTAGATGGCGGGCGGGTATGAGTGGGTGTGAGTGCTTCATGTGCATGTGTGGGATGGGGGGCAGTTGGAAAGAACTACCAACTGTCAGGGGAACCTGAAAACAGAAAAGGGCCAAACCATTTCGCTCTTGAGGGGTAAGAACAAAAACTGGAAATGTAAAGGAAATAGGTATTTCTTCCTCTTCCTTGTGGACCTCCCGGGCTGAATCTGGGCATACACCATAACACAGACAGTAGAAGGGGCTACTCTGGGGCTGTGGAGCCCAGAGGGAAGTGCTTGCCTCCCATGTGTAGAGACTTGGACTTCTACCCAACACCACTGGGGAACAGAATGGTCTATACCCCTCTGCTCCTTTTGGTAGAATGGAAAATTAGATTACTTTGACCACTGCCAATATCTGTCAAGCACTTTTACATACAACCCCTCCGAGGAGCCAAAGGAACAATGACACCTGGTAACATTTCCTCGTTCCCAATGTCATCTTGACCCAAGAAAAGACCTCACCTTTTTGAGGCCACGCTGGATGCTGCAGTTTTTGCAAGACACCACCTTACAGTCCCAGTGCTCTGAGGCCCCACAGGTGAGGCACAAATCAGGGTCACACTCACGAACTGCCAAGTAGCACGGACATTGCTTGGTATTGCATTGAGTCTTACAGCGACAACCAGGAAAACGATTCTGGCCTGAGTGGGGAGATGTGGATGGTTAGGAAGCGAGCACTCATGCAGGTCAGACTCGGGGAGAGCAGAGAAGTGACTGTGACATGTCCAAGGACTCCTGGCACAACAGGCAGAAGGTTCCTTTCCCTGAACATCTGGCTTTTCCCTTAAGACAAGGAAGTGTCTCCATTAGGGTTCAGGACATGCCTCAGTTGTTAAAGCACTCACCATGTAAACATGAGAAACTAATTTTGATACACAGAACCTATATACAAATGTCAGGCATGGAAACACCTATGTGCTTAGAACCCCAGTGCAGGGTAAGTGCAGACAGATGGATTCTTGGAGCTCACTCACCACACAACCTAGCTAATGAGCAAGCCCTTAGCTGCAGTGAAAGATCCCATCTAGAAAAACAAGGTAGGTGGTTCCTCACGAATGACACCCAAGGTTAACTTCTGGCCACACACAAATGCACACGTGTGCTTACAGAGATACACACACAATGAACTAATTCCCAACAGACAAAAAGGCAGGTGTGACTATTAAGTGTTACCTAGAGATTTCCTAACAGGGTCCCCCTCTCTTCCTTGTTGACAGAATTTGGAATTGAAGTGGAAAGAACCCAAAAGAAAATGAAATCAGTGCTTTTCACAGTAAATCCTCCTCATCAAAACAAGCGCCATCTTCTGAAATGAACGCATCCGCTCTCTGCGGTCCTCCACTGCCCACAGCTCTCAGCAGCACTCGCCCTCATCTACTGTGGCTAAGATCATTATCTGTTCCTTGTCAGGTGACAATCACAGCAGAGGCCTGGGTACTGCCCTCTGCAAACCCAGGGGCTGTCATATATTGCTTGGCCACAAGCAGGAAAAATGAGGAAAGGTTAAGGTGGGTAAGAAGTGGAGAACTATTTTTCTGCTGACACCTCCTATACCCTGTGTCCTACCAGATATTATGTTATGTATTTTTATTTGATGTGTGTGCCCACATATCTATGTGAAACACATGCATGAGTAGCCACAGAGGCCAGAAGAAAGCAGCAGATTCTGTGAGTGGAGTTATAGCTGGTTATGAGGGTGCTGGAAACAGAACCCACGCTCTCTGTTTTTAACCACTGAGCTGTCTCTCTAGCCCCCTAAACATTTATTCTTAATTTTAATTATATGTGTGTATCTTTGGGTGAGTATGTATACCTGAGTGCAAAAGCCCTTGGAGGCCAAAAGGTTCCATTAGATCCCTCAGAGCTAAAGTTACACTTCCTTGTAAGCTGCCTGATATGGGTGCTGGGAACCAATCTAGGGTTCCGTAAGAACAGTATGCACCTGCCCCAGCCCCTCCTACCAGATATTCAAACTCTTCAGCTAAGTATGTCAGTGCACACCTTTAATCCTACCACTCAGGAGGCAGAGACAGGTAGATCTCTGTGAGTCTGAGACCATCCAGGACTGCATACTAAAATCCTGTCTCAAAACAAAACAAAATACAACTACAAAATAAACTGCAGCTAATATGAAAATATTAAAATCAATGTTCTTTATCCAGCTTACTTAATATATGCTGGGGGAAAAGAAAGAGTTCTAAAAGAACTTCAGCCAGGGTGAGTATACAGACAAAGCGTAGCAAGGACAGGTCATAGATTCAACAGCTAGTCTAATAGTCACTCCGCAGTTATTGTGGACATAAAGAACCCATATGGGTGCAGTGTGATGGCGCACACCTGTAATCCCAGCATCCAGGAGGTGGGGGTGAGAGGAGTGGGAGGTCTGTGCATGTATTCTTTTTCTTTTCTCCAAACATTTCCCTTTAATTACATCCTCAGTGGGTGTGTGCATGTGGGTGGAGGTAAGAGGACAGCAAGGGAATCCATTCTTTCCTTTCCTCACGTGGTTCCAGGATCTAACCAAGGCTTCCTGGCAAATTCATTTTATTGCCTTTTCCTGAAGAACAGCCTCAGCTGCTTTTTTTTCTCCTCTTTCCCCTCTCCCTCCCTCTCCCGTTCTCTCTTTTGGGGTGGGGTTTAACCTGGGTTCAAGGCCTGCATCATTCTCCCAATGCTAGGGCTGGTTATAGGTAAGTGCTCCTATATCTACATAAACAAACCTAGAGGTGGTAGGTGTTGTTAAGATATAGTTTCCTTAGTAGCACGGGTTGGCCTTGAACACTGATCCTCCTGCCTCAGACTCCCACGGTGGAGGTCCAGACCTAATTACAGTTATACACTACCACACTCAACCCATGTAACTTTTTTGTTCACTTTTATTTTTATTTATGTGTATGTTAAGTGTGCATGGATGTCCAAGGACAGAAGGTGTCAGATCTCCTGGAGCCAGAATCACAGGTGGTTGTAAACTGCCTGATATGGGTGCTGGGAAGCAAACTCAGGTCTTCAGACCACTGAGCCATCTCTCTGACTCTACACTTGCAAAAGCCACCATCTTGACGAGGAAACCCTGAGTGCAGAAGCTCCCGCTTCTCAGCTCTCCTACGAACAAGATGGAAAAGCGTCATGTCTAGTTCCTGCTTCCTGAATCCCACCCTGAAGGCTTAAACATTACTTTCACAGCTAGGAAAGATGGCACACACCTGCAATCTCAGCTACCTATGAGGTGGGAAAAGGAAAACTGCTTGAAAATACAGAGGGTGGGGAGGGAGAAGAAGGCAGGAGATGGGAGAGAGAAAAAAGACGTTTTTTGGTGGTGGAGGGCATTTTTTGAGACAGGGCTTTTCTATGCAGCCCTGGTTGTCCTGGAACTCAAACTCACTCCGTAGACTAGGCTGACCTCAAACTTGGGAGGGCCACCTACCTCTGCCTCTGGAGATCTGGGGGTAAAGATGCGCACCACCACCACCCCCAGCATTTGGGTTTTTTTGGTTTTCTTTGGGTTTTTTTTGAGACTTTGTGAGCTCAGGAGCTGGGGGTAGAACAGGCGTTGGAGAGACGGCTCAGCAGCTAGGAGCAATGGCTGCTCTTCCAGAGGATCCGAGATTGACTCCCAGCACCCACATGATGGCTCGCAACTGTCTAACTCCAGTACCAGGGGATCTTATTCCCTCTTCTGACCTTCTTGGACAACAGGCATGCCCCACAATACAGACATGCATGCAGGGAACACACTCATATACATAAAATAATGAAGTTTTAAAATTAAAAATCAGAAAATAGAACAGACCAACCCCCACAACTTGGGAGATCACACCTTTCTTCCCTGTAGGGTGCCTGCAGCACAGCAAAGGGATATTAAAAGTCTACAGGTAGCTAAGGGGCAGGAGAAAAGAGTCTGGGCACTCCAAGGCCAACTACTTGGGTAGACGATGGTGAAAGCAGGGTGCTCTTACAGTCTGGGCTGCACTGGCAGAACTTTTCACAAAAGTTCTGGGTCATGATGCAGGGGCAGGTGCTGTCACAGGGACGGTCCGGATGGTCACAGGGTTGGTAGTTATACACTTGTGTAGAATTGTTATCTAAAAGAGAGAAAAGAGAAGGACATTGTTGCAACCAGGCTACCTTGATGCCCTATCCCCCAAATGTTCCAGGGCCTCATGTCAAAGCAGGCTTGTCCCAACCATGACCCTGGCCACACTCGGCACTTGATAATGTAGCTGACCCCTGTGCATAAACAATAGAGTATCTGCTTTGTGGGTAGAGTGTAGAGATGGCCCTAGATAAGAAGGCAGCTACTCTAAACATGAAAAGAGGTCTGGAACTGGCAAACAGCACACTAGGAAACTCAAGAGACCACAAGGCTTTAAGTTTATCTTCTGAGACAGCATCTCAGCTGTAGTCATTGGCTCAGCTCTGAAGATGCTGCAAAGAAATCTGCAATCTGTAGAAGCAGCTAGGGCCAACAAGAGAGCTATAGGTGCAGCAGGTGATAACCACAGGGTGAGGCCTTAATCTGAACTTGGGGTGTGTGTGTTCCTATGAGCAAGGCGCCTAAGATGGAGTCCATGACCTTGAACATGCTAAGCATGCACTCCACTCTGATCTAACCCCCACCTTTTTTCTACTGAACTTACCTTTCTTCAGCTGAATTTTCCTGCAGTGTGCGGCCCACAACCTAGGAGAAAAAGAAAGAAGAATAGGTCTGAGTTGTGGTCCTCTGAAGACATATGACAGTGTCCTGCTCTCAGGGGCAGCTGACAACTGTAAGGTGCTCTGAGTTCTTTAGCAGGAGGCTCCTCCTCCTCAAACACCAAAATAACAAAAACCCACACAAATCAAAGTCACAAAGCTGTCTTGCACTACCGCTTCTCCCTCTTGCCACTTCTCTGCTTGCCCGGCAGAGGTCTAAGCTGGTAGGAGGAGAAGCCCACAGTGAAGAGGCTGACAGGAAAAGAGCCGAGGGTACTTCCTTCACAGCTAGAGCTAGAACCACCTCCTTTACTTGTCTGGTAATACATTAGGGAACCTGGCCATCAGAGTGATGCTTTTTATCTTTTAGACAGGGTCTCACCATGTAGTTCTGGCTGACCTGACACTATGCAGACCAGGCTAGCTTTGAACAAACAGAGGCCCATCCGCCTCTGAGTTTTGGGATTAAAAGTATATAGCCACACTCAGCTAATTTTTTTTTCAACTTCCAACCAATAAATAGCACTATGAACTCTGAAAAACAACACTATAAAGAAAAGGAAGAAACTCTGCAGAGTGGGGAAGAGGGTCAACACCCAAGAAAGGGGAAATAATCTTAGTGCAGAGGCAGAGGCCAGCCATGTCCTCAGTGTGGGCACAGGGAAGGGCTGGCCCTAGTCACAGGTCCTGAGGGAGTTCTGAAGACAGAGGCTCTCATCTGAGTGTCCCAATAAGATGGGCTGGTTCTGCCCAGTGCAGTGAGTAACCAAGTGGGCAGGCAAGGGGTGTCCCCAAGGAGGTCAGAGCAGATAACCTGAGGAGCCTTAAGAGTCCTTTGTCTAATCCTTGCCTGTGTTTTCTTTTCTTCTTCTGTGCAGGGTTCATGAGCTCATCTGTTGGCAGCTTTAGGATAAGTGATTCTTTGACTGCAAACTGAAAGACCTGGAAGAGAAGTGAATAGGACCTGTCACGTCTCTGGGATGAGGTGACTAGGCAAGTGACTGGGCTTGTTAAGAATCTGGAATTTAGGGGGCTGGTGAGATGGCTCATCGGGTAAGAGCACCCGACTGCTCTTCCGAAGGTGATAAGTTCAAATCCCAGCATCCACATGGTGGCTCACAACCATCCATAACGAGATCTGGCGCCCTCTTCTGGATTGTCTGAAGACAGCTACAGTGTACTTACATATCATAAATAAAATAAATCTTTAAAAAAAAAAAAAAAAGAATCTGGAATTTAGAAGCAGCTAATGGGGCATCTCTTTAGTAGAGACAGGATGTGGCTGGGGAGGAGGACACTGGCACTGAAGATTCACTTAGACCCGGGAAGCAAAGCTACCAAGCCGGCTCTGCCATACATCATCCTGGCTTTTATCTACCACTTCTCAAGCCACGGTGAGCTGCCTGAGTGGCTCTGCCCTTTTAGAAAGAAAACTGCAGGTGCTGAGTGAGGCCTGATAAGAATGGTGTCCCTGAGCTAAGCACTAGCTCCCTCTGTTGGTAGAAAGGTACCAGAACCGTGGCTGTCTATCAGGGAAGCATTTAGGGAGAGCTGGCTCCTCCTCTACATGCTTCTTCCTTTCTAACATTCATTTCTTGTGTTCCCTCCTTCTTTTTCTTTATTCCCTTCTTGGCTATGGAAACTTCTGATATCCTGCAATAACTATAGATAGTATCAGGAAAATATTGTATGTATGTATGTATATATGTATGTATGTATGTATATATGTATGTATGTATGTATGTATGTATGTTTTCAAAATAGGGTTTTCTGTGTAGCCCTGAAACTATATAGCCAACTATATAGTTCCTAATTAGTTCCTGGAACTAGTATATAGCCTAGAACTAGCTCTACTGACTAGGTTGGCCTGGAACTCAGAGTACTGCCTGCCTTTGCCTCCCAAGTGCTGGGATTAAAGGTATGCACCACCATGCCCCCCCCCCCAAAATCACATATAACTCTATAGTCTTTTAGGTTAAAGAACCTGTGCTGTGGCTGGCAATATAATGGCTGAGCAGGAAAAAGTATTTGCCAGGCAACTCTGATGACCTGAGTTTATTCCACAGCTCCTATTGCTTAAGGAAAGGACCAATACCCAAGAATTGTTCTCTGCCCTCCACAGAACTACTATGGCACACACACACTTATACACTTATACACCACACACAGTAATAAAAACAATACAATTTAAAGAAGAATCTGTGTTGCAAGGGAACAGATATGGGCTCTGGAATGAAAGTGCAAATCCCTTCCACTCGGAATCCTCCTCAGCAGTCACAGGAAGGAGCATGAAACAGGCTCCCAACTCCCTTCAGAAGAGCCTGGCTTAGTAAAGCTTCTGGCTGTGCTCCGAGAAGAAACCATGCAGGCTGAGAAGTGAAGGAGCTGTGGGATCAGGGCGTCAGCGCTGGGCTGCTTCTTGCTGGACAAACTGGCCCAGGCACCTGGCTCTCCTCTCTGTTCTCCCTTCTGCACTCTTTTCTCCTTGCCATTTCTTTTGAAGAACTTTATTGCACTTCATTTATTCATTGTGTATGCATGTGCATGCTTGTGTAGGTGTATGCTGTAGTGTAAGTGAGAGGCTGGAGAACAACTTTAACAGTTGGTCCTCCCTAATGAGTGGGTCCTAGAGATCGAACTTAGGTCTTCAAGCACCTTTACCTGCAGAGCCATCTTATCAGTCTACAGTCTTTTCATGTGTCTGGACCATCAGTAGGTGTTGTCAAGGTGCATTTTCAGGTATGGTATGAGCAAGAAGGCTAAGGTCTACACCCAGGTATTGAAAATCTAGTGACAGCCAGGCATGGTGGCACACGCCTTTAATCCCAGCACTCGGGAGGCAGAGGCAGGTGGATTTCTGAGTTTGAGGCCAGCCTGGTCTACAGAGTGAGTTCCAGGACAGCCAGGGCTATACAGAAAAACCTTGTCTCGGAAAGAAAGAAAGAAAGAAAGAAAGAAAGAAAGAAAGAAAGAAAGAAAGAAAGAAAGAAAGAAAGAAAGAAAGAAAGAAAGAAAGAAAGGAAAAGGAAAGGAAACCTAGTGATAGGAAACTTGGAATACAGAATGTGAGGAAGGGCTGGACATGGCGGCATACATACCTTTAATGCCAGCACCTGGGAAGTAGAGTGGAGCTCTGTGAGTTCAATGTCAACCTAGTCTACATAGTGAGTTCTATTCTAGGCCTGCCAGACCTATCTCAAAGGAAAAAAACTCTACCCCCGACCCGTGTGTGTGTATGTGTGTGTGTGTGTCTCAAGCATGTGCATGTGTGTGCGCACGCACACACACATACACACAAAGGATCAAGGCCTCAACAAGATCTAGGAGAGGTTCACTGTCTGGACCCATCCTGCTGAGACAGGAGAGGAGGTGAGCACTGAGGAAAGCCACGTTCATCCTGTTGCCCTCAGGAAGTACCTGTTTGCATGTCTTTGTCCCCAGAAGCCTGGCTATTGAGCAGAAGTTGTTGAAATAGGTGCCGTGGAAGACTCGGAAAAGAGATTCTTCGGCTCCAGTCCATTCCACAGGCTCTGAGGGGGCTTCCACAACACAGAGTTGAGCTGGGGCGGGACTGGCTTTCTGTTTCGTGGGGGTCTGACAGCGAGAGTTAGCCTCTGAGCAAGAAAGAAAACACAAACATGGGGAATGCAGTTTGTTGGTGCCCCGTATCATTCTGATGTGAACAGAAGAACATTTAGGAATGGAAACGTTAGCTGTGCAGGGCACACTCCTGTAAACCTGTAAACTGAGTCAGCAGGATCAGGACAAGTTTGAGGTTAGCTTGGTCTACATAGTTCGTGCGTGCGTGCGTGCGTGCGTGCGTGCGTGCGTGCGTGCGTGCGTGCGTCTGCCTCACTTTCATTAATTACAAGTAAATTGGTAGAAAAAATTAAGTTTTTAAAAGTTATAAGTATTAAGAGACTAGGAGCTGGGCATTTTCTGTTTACCTGAAGAACTGGAGGCCCAGTCATTGCCAGTGTCTCTATCACTGTCTCCTTCTTTAGTTTCAGCCATAGCAGAAGCTGATGCATTGGAACAGGAAGCACTGACCACTGGGTGCCTTCGGCGGCGGCGCCCAGAGCACTTGGACCGAGGGTTATGCAGCATGGCGTACTCCTTTGCTCCTTCCTGTGGTGACCACAGTACAGATAAGAAACAGGGATAGGCAGTGTCTCCGAGTTGATGCCACCATTATAAAGCTTTGTACAATGATACTTTGTTTTTATCTGTACTATGTAAGTGTGACCATATTATGACAGTGATTAAACATTCCCCAAAACATGGAAACATCTCTTTTCACAGAAAAAGTGTCCCAAAATCTAGGTATCTTCAGCTTTGAGAAGCATCTGAAATTCTTTCATGTGTTAGCCATCTGGGATTTGAGAACATCCCCTGCATATGAACCAAGGGCCAGAGGGGATGGAACCTGCCTCAGAGAATGTAGCACAACGTTCCAGAGTGGACTCGAGAGTCAGGGCTCCTGTCCCTAGGGCACTTTCCTCACATATGACTATAAAGCCTCCATTTCAGTTAACACATGTGCAATCTGAATTAGAACATAATCACTGTGTAACTTAAAGCTTCACCCTAAATCCCCACAAGACTCAGAAGAATGCAGAAACTAAGTCAGCTCCCTCATGACTGTTTCCCACAGAAACAAGAATAGTCTACTGTCTTGAAATTAACTGGCTGACAGCACACATGTCCTCCGCTCGAAAGCACAGCACACAGCATATATATGCCATGTACTTTCTTCCTTTTTTTTTTTTTTTTTTGATTTGTTTTTCAAGACAGGGTTTCTTTGTGTAGTCCTGGCTGGCCTCAAACTCAGAGATATTCTTGCCTCTGCCTCCCAAGTGCTGAAAGTTGCACCCAGCCTTTCTTCCTTTTTCTTTTTTTTTTTTTTTTCAGTGCTGGATAAATCAAGGCTTTGTACACGTAGACAATTGCTCTTGCACTGAGATATATCCAAGCCCTATAAATATTAGCCCAAAATACTTCTTTTTTTTTTTTTTTTTTTTTTTTAAAGATTTATTTTATTTATTATATGTAAGTACACTGTAGCTGTCCTCAGACGGTTCAGAAGAGGGCGCCAGATCTTGTTTCGGATGGTTGTGAGCCACCATGTGGATGCTGGGATTTGAACTTATCACCTTCGGAAGAGCAGTCGGGTGCTCTTACCCGCTGAGCCATCTCACCAGCCCCCCAAAATACTTCTTACCATAAATAAAACCTAACCACAGAGCTTACTTCTAAGAATCCAGGAATCAAAGAACAAGACCAGATATGCTGAGAGAACACCTAGGTCCAGAATATGGGTCATCTCACAAGACTGAACTTCCAAAAGGAAGAAATTCGGGCTGGATGCCAGCACTTGGGAGACAGAGGCAAGCTGATTTCTGGGAGTTTGAGGCCAGTATGGTTTTCAGAATGAGTTCCCAGCCAGCAAGGCAAACAGAGTGAGACCTTGTCTCAAAACAAACACAAAAAGAAGATATGAATGATGGAACTGTCTGAAGTAAAAATAGTAAAGTATCTTATAGTCAAATATGGTCTCTGAGCAGATAATGTGAAATGAGAACAAAATCTAAGTGAACAGTCAGGGATGTGGCTCACTGGAAGGGATGTGGCTCACTGGAAGGGATGTGGCTCACTGGAAGGGATGTGCTCACTGGAAGGGATGTGGCTATCTAGTAAGCATGACACTGGCTTTAAATCCCAGCACCGAACTCCCCATGAATATCTAGATGAAGATGGAAAAATATTTCAAGTCCAGGAAGACCTCTTTTGATTTCTTTGTACATTAAAAAAAAAATGTTATCTCGAAAAAGAAAATGTTATTTAAGAGCTGATGCAGACAGGTAGAGAACACCTACAATCCCAGAATTGGAGAGGCTGACCCAGGGTCTTGAGCCTCAACTGTATTTCAGGCTAGTAGTCTGAAAACAAAAGGTTCTTATTAACAAGTTAGTAAACTGAGAATAGCTCAGTGTTAGAGCACCTGCCTAACATGCCTGTGGCTGTAAATTAAACTCTCAGCACTGTAAAAAGAAAAAAGAAAAAACAACTTAAAGAAACTATAAGCATTGGCTTCTCTTCAGTCTTTTGCTTTCTTCTGAAGCTTTTTATAAGAACAACCAAAGCGGGGCGTGGTGGCGCACGCCTTTAATCCCAGCACTCGGGAGGCAGAGGCAGGCGGATTTCTGAGTTCGAGGCCATGGTCTACAGAGTGAGTTCCAGGACAGCTACACAGAGAAACCTTGTCTCGAAAAACTAAAAAAAAAAAAAAGAACAACTGAGTTCTCAGTTACCATTCTGAAGGCTTGCTTTGGTGGGGCCAGACATCTTGTTATGATTAAAGACACTATCCGTAAAGAAAAACAAAAATAGAGGGAGGATAGCCCAGCACATTTAAATGTGTGTATATGGCTATCTCAAGTTGAAGAAACACACACACATGGTTTCAGAGTGGTGACACTGAGAAGGGTGATGACCTTTTGAGTTAATGAGATGCTAAATGTTGACATTATGTTTAGAGAAAGGCCTGGAAAAAAAGTGCAGCCTATAGACTTAGATCAGTGCCTGCATTTGAACAATGCTGTAAGCACTGACTTATTAATAAACTGTGCAAAATATGTGACCCTAATGTCTTCTACCTCAGAAGGTTGTCAGAAGAGTAACAGTAAGCTAATGTAGGGTGGGGTGCAGCATGGGACTTGATACACAGGAAGGACGTATACATGAGTTGGAAGGTGTTCATTAATTCTTTCTCTTTTGCTATAACCATCCAGACCACTTCAGATGAACAACAAGTAATGTCTGCCACCATGCCCCTTCTCTTACCCTGTTGAAGATGTTTGGGAAGGCACATGGTTTTACACTGTAGTTTCAACTGATGGCAGAAACTGTAGTGTATCCTTTGTGTGGGCACAGTCCAGGTAACTGAAGAATAACTTCTGGACAAGTACTTTACCCCACCCCTTCCTAAGCCTAGTACCTGAACTCTAAAGACAAGTCACATCCTAAGCAATAATCTATGCTGTAGACTGATAGAACCCAAGAACATCTGATGGCCTTCAGATAACACCAATATGTATAAAATTCTGCATTATCCTTCAGTTTTATACATCACATCGAATAAACCATGTAGATTGCTGAGGTTTAATAGCAGGATGTCTGGGCAGATGACTCAGTGAGTAAAAGTGCTTGCAGAAAACTAGAGTTTGATTCCCAGGACTCACACAGAAGTAGAAAACCAACTCCTAAAATTGTCCTCTGCTGGGCAGTGGTAGCACACACCTTTAATCCCACCACTTGGGAGGCAGAGGCAGGTGGATTTCTGAGTTCGAGGCCAGCTTGGTCTACAGAGTGAGTTCCAGGACTACACAGAGAAACCCTGTCTCGAAAAAAACCAAAAAACCAAAAAAAAAAAAAAAAAAAAAAAAAAAGTTGTCATATGACCTCTATACAAACGCTGACACACCTCACCCAATGCTCAAAAGAAATGATTAAAATATGTCTGCCCACAAACAGCAACTAGCCTCAGAAGATTAAGATCCACTGCTATGCACCAGTCAGCGAGAAAAGGCCATGTGCCTCAGGTGACCAGCATCTCACTCAGCACACACAGCACTCCATCCCGCCTCCGTTTCCTGCTTTCCACCCTACCAGCCTCTGTGCTTCAAAGTGTTCTGAGATGAGGCTCTCAGGCAGAAGCCCCATCTCTATCTTCTCAGAACACTGGCCTTTGGACAGTCAGTTATAAAAGAAAAAAACAAGGCTTTTATGTTCACTTCTCAGATAATCAGAACAAACACTCCTAATATCAACAATGGGCCCCTCCTCGGGATTGAAGGTATTAAATTATACATATGGCAATGATGTTTTTGAATACCCTATCAGCAAAGGATCACATACTTCACCACATCAAAGCCTTCTGTTCCCCAATCCTCCATCTTCTCTCCCATTTAGCACTGAGGAGGCAGAACAAATGAAGGGCTGGCAGCAAAGTGAATGGTGGCCCCCTAGCAGTTGTCCTGGGAGTTCCCTTAAGTTCCTTTTCTCTTTGCCACCTACAGTTATGTCACCCTCCTTTGCCCAATTCTAAATCCTAATGAGAAGTCGCACCCAAAAATTAGATATTAAGAGCTAACTAATCTTTCTTTGCACATACAGAATGCAGAATACCAGATAATGAGGACATATGAACTCCTTACAGTTTGGCACTGTGCATCAGCTCAGAGACCACGGGGTTCCTCTGAAGGTTAGAAGTGATATAACTGCCTTAGTAACTAAATGTATGGATTACAGAGGAGGCTGAGGACCACTGAGATATGCCAGTCAGAGAACAGAAGAACTGTCTCTGAAGGATGAAGACCTGTTCCTTCTGTTTCTCCCTAGAAGTCCCGTGTTCCTGAGTTCTCTGAGATTTTTTTTCCCACGTTTTTCTTTTTTTTTTTTTTGGTTTTTTGAGACAGGGTTTCTCTGTCTAGCCCTGGCTGTCCTGGAACTCACTTTGTAGACCAGGCTGGCCTCAAACTCAGAAATCCGCCTGCCTCTGCCTCCTGAGTGCTGGGATTAAAGGCGTGCGCCATCACGCCCAGCTTTTTTTAAAAAAAGATTTATTTATTTATTATTTGTAAGTACACTGTAGCTGTCTTCAGACACTCCAGAAGAGGGCATCAAATTTCGTTACGGATGGTTGTGAGCCACCATTGTGGTTGCTGGGATTTGAACTCGGGACCTTCGGAAGAGCAGTCGGTGCTCTTACCCGCTGAGCCATCTCACCAGCCCCCCCACGTTTTTCAAGATAGGGTTTCTCTGTGTAGTCCTGGCTATCTTAGAACTTACTCCATAGAACAGGCTAGCCTCTAACTCAAAGATCCACATGCCTGTCTCCTGAGTGCTGGAATTAAAAGCATGAGCTATCACACCCATTGAGAAGGGATCTTATGGTACTCCACCATCACCAATATCCTTAGGATGGCAGCCAGCTGTTGAATAAAAACAATCTTCTCACCAATCTTGTCTTCAGAGCACTGGCTTTGGTGTAGAAGACAGCACAACGACAGCGCACTTTGCTCTGTATTTTCTCTTAGATGGTACTGGGGGCCAAGCCCAAGTACTCCAGCACAAGCACACAGGCACAGCCTTCTGTGCTCTAAATACAACAACAGTCTCAGACTCTAAAGTTTAAGTAGGTGATATTTAGAGCAGAAAATCCTTTACTAATGTTCATCAGATCTTACCCCATCACCCTAAAAGACTACATCCACTCTGCCATGTCAGGAGAGCCTCTGCAATGCTGTGTTCCCAGACACAGAAAATTCTAGGACCATTTCCTCCTCAACTTTAAACAGAGTTAACGAAGACAGAAGAGCTTAAAAACCTACCAGCAAAAGGAAGCAGTCTGTGCCACACGGTTCTGGTTCAATCTTGATTTCCTTGTTCTTGCGTTTATATACATTAGGGGTGGCGTGGAAAGCTGGAAAACAAAAGGCTGTAGTATTTCCAAGGCTCTATCCTTTTGACAAGAAAACTGAGTTAGGGAGCTATGGCAGGTGTTAATTCCATTTAAGAGCTGGAAAGATAGCTTAGTGGCTAAGAGCACTGACTGCTCTTCTTAAGGTCCTGAGTTCAAATCCCAGCAACCACATGGTGGCTCACAACCACCCGTAATGAGATCTGACACACTCTTCTGGCACGTCTGAAAATAGCTACAGTGTACTTATGTATAATAATATAAATAAATCCTTGGGCCAGAGCAAGCAGGGACTGAGCGAGCAGAGTTGACTGGAGTGAGCAGAGGTCCTAAAAAAAATTCAATTCCCAACAACCACATAAAAGCTCACAACCATTTGTATAGTTTAGTCATATACATAAATAAATCTTAAAAAAAAAAAATCCATTTAAAAGGTAACCTCCAAGCCGGGCATGGTGACGCATGCCTTTAATCCCAGCACTCGGGAGGCAGAGGCAGGCAGATTTCTGAGTTCTAGGCCAGCCTGGTCTACAAAGTGAGTTCCAGGACAGCCAGGGATATACAGAGAAACCCTGTCTCGAAAAACCAAAAAAAAAAAAAAAAGGTGACCTCCAAGGTATAGAAAATCTAGATTGTAGATTATCTATATAATCCTTTCAAAGGTAGAAGGCAGCAAGAGAAGACAACCACAGTGCTTAATTAGGTTGTACCTATCACACTGTCACTGAGCAAATAAAAACACAATTGGGCTTTCGTGAATCTCTTGCAGGAGCTCGGAATGCCACATAGTAAAGCAAACATGGGAAGGACCTGGGCTGGGGTGGAGTTGGGGAGCGAAGCACTTCCCCCAGAGCAGCCCCACTCACGGTGAAGGAAGCAGTCGTATTTAAAACAGCGCCGGCAGAAAAGGGTGTGGAAAGAGTGCAAAGACTGTTCCCGCTGCACTGACTTGGCGTTGGGGCCATCGATGTTGGGTGTGCACTGAGGGGGAAGTGCATTGGGGTCTGACATCTCTGTCAGCTCTCGATACCTGCAAGAAAAGAGAGAATTCCTCTTTAAGAAACTCTCCACTGTAGCCAGGGAACTGCCATCTAGGCACGACGTGCCAAGAGGAGGATAGGTGGCCTTTATAAGCTTGGTGGGTCAGGAGATGGCAAGCACCTAAGTGGACATGCCATCACAATTCTGCAAGGCTGGGCATAAGTATCAAAGGAAGGAGCAGACGGCTTGCTAAGTTCAGTGCTGGTGTAACTACCCAGGAAGGTAGAGCAAGTTTTCTTTCCAGACGTCCTCAAAAGCAGCACACAGAATGATCCCTAATATGACAAGGGACATTCAGAGGTAACTAGGTAAGAAAGTGTGAAGTGTAAGCAAACCATGACACACAACAGGCTTTTTATTATCAAAAAATGGGCTTGCATAAGAATCTGTCTCGAGCTGGGCGTGGTGGCGCACGCCTTTAATCCCAGCACTCGGGAGGCAGAGGCAGGCGGATTTCTGAGTTCGAGGCCAGCCTGGTCTACAAAGTGAGTTCCAGGACAGCCAGGGCTACACAGAGAAACCCTGTCTCGAAAAAAACCAACCCCCCCCCGACCAAAAAAAAAAAAAAAAAAAGGAATCTGTTCACGGGCTGGAGAAATGGCTCAGCGGTTAAGAGCACCAATGGCTCTTCCAAAGGTCCTAAATTCAAATCCCAGCAACCACATGGTGGCTCACAACCACCCGTAATGAGACCTGATGCTCTCTTCTGGTGTGCCTGAAGACAGCTATGGTGTACTTACATATAATAATAAATAAATATTTGAAGGGACCGGGGTGGAGCAAGCAGGGCCAGAGCAAGCAGAGGTCCTGAGTTCAATTCCCAGCAACTACATGATGGTTCACAACCATCTGTACAGCTACAGTGTACTCATATACACAAAATAAATAAATCTTTAAAATAAATAAATAACTTAAAAAAGGGACTCTTTTCACAAGCCCTGGGTATGGCCTGAATGGAACAGCTTTCCCTACCTCTCCTTCATGTCATCAGGGACACCATTCTCAGGAAACATGGAAGCAATGGCGCTGAAGATCATGTCATTTGGAAACTGTTTCTTGGAACTCTTTTTGTTGCCTGAATGGGAAATGACAGTGAACTCCTGAGCATAGACAAAGCTGTTTGTAGTTTTCTCTTTGTTGCAGCAGAATGATTACAGCTGCTGTGCTCATCCAAACCTCAACTGTATTGATAACAAAGTCTACAGTCCCTATTATAATCAAGAGGAGAGTCTCTAAGAGGTTAAGACAGATGAATCCCACTATAACCCTGGTGCTGAACACTGGGACTCTGTCACAGGAAGAGAGACACTGTCTCTGGACATACAATTAAATAATAGTGTAATTCAGTAATTCAGCAGTTTCTTCTTCCCCCATTCTTTTTTTTTTTTTTTTTTGGTTTTTCAAGACAGGGTTTCTCTTTTAGCCCTGGCTGTCCTGGAACTCACTTTGTAGACCAGGCTGGCCTCAAACTCATAAATCTTGCCTGCCTCTGCCTCCCGAGTGCTGGGATTAAAGGCGTGCACCACCACGCCCGGCTTCTTCCCCCATTCTTAGTGCTTGTGCATGCATGTGGATGTGTTTGTTTGTGGGCATGCATTCACATGCACGTGACGTCCTGAGGTTGATGTCTAGAATAATCTTTCTACACTTCTCTTCCACCTTATTCATTGGCCCAGAGTTTGCCAACATGACTGTCTCGCCAGCAAACTTGTCTTGGGAAATTCCCTTTCTGCACCTTCTAAGTAGGGAATTACAGAGAGGACACCACACCCATTTTTGCATCTTCATGGGTTCTGGGTATCTGGACTCCTGTCCTCATGCTTGTATAGCAAGACCATTGAGCAATCACCTCGGCCCAGAAATATTGATTTAAATACTAGTGACTTGGAAAATATTTATAAAATTAAATTAAGGGGCTGGTGAAATGGATCAGCTGGTAAGAGCACCCGACTGCTCTTCCAAAGGTGATAAGTTCAAATCCCAGCAACCACATGGTGGCTCACAGCCATCCGTAACGAGATCTGGCTCCCTCTTCTGGAGTGTCTGAGGACAGCTACAGTGTACTTACATATAATAAAATAAATCTTTAAAAAAAAATTAAATTAAGAAGATAAAAGTTTATATCACACACCCACACAATTTCAATTTTGTATGCGCATGCTGATTTAGATATGTACAATTTAAAATCTACAAAGAATAATCTGATTATTCCTATGTATCAAGATTGAAGTATAATCTTATTTTCTCCTTTATATCTTCCCAGATTTTCTAAATACAGTAGAATCAGAAAGTAAGAACAATGACTATCCTGGAAATTGTTCTACTCTCTTCTTCAGCTAGTTCAGTCAGCTGAAGCTATCAGTTAATGACCATGTTTTTCTTTTAAGTAGACAAAAGAGAAGCATGATAGTTTTTTAAAGAACAATACTCTCCTCAAGTGTTCCCTTCTTGCCTGTCCCTGTCAATTTCAAAATAGTCTGTGGAAGCAGGGCTATGCACCTTCAATAGCATGGCGCTTCCGCTTTCTTGTTACCGGCAGGTCCTCTTTGCAGTCGTCTTGCTTTCCATCAGAGGTGTCGTTGTGCCCATCCTCCTCCTCATCTGAGTACTGATTGAGGGCATCTACCAACTCCAGAAACACAGCATCACTGATCAGCACAGATCCAGGGATCATCTCTGAAACAAAAGGAATAGAAAAGTGAGCAGTGGTGGCCCATCTTTGCAAACAGGGTTTTTGCACACACCCCCTCCCTTTAAGACAGGGTCTTGCGGCTGGAGAGATAGTCCAGTGGTTAAGAGTACTGACTGCTCTTCTAGATGGACCTAGGTTCAATTTCCAACACCCGCATAACAGCTCACAACTATCTGTAACTCCAGTTCCAGGGGACCCAATACCGTTACCCAGACATACATATAGGCAAAACTCTAATGGACATTTTAAACAAACAAACAAACAAACAAAAAAGTGTCTTGCCAAGTGTAGTGGTGCACACCTTTAATCCCAGCACTCGGGAGGGAGAGGCAGGAGGATTTCTGAGTTTGAGGCCAGCCTGGTCTACAAAGTGAGTTCCAGGACAGCCAGGGCTATACAGAGAAACCCCGTCTTGGAAAAAAAAAAAAAAAAGAGTATGCCAACAACCACAAGCAAGGCAAAAAAATAACAATCAAGTGAAAAATCACCTGGCTTTTGCTAATGTGTCAATAGTGACTTCTCTTAAGACATTTTTTTCTTCTAGAGAGGAAACTGGGAAGGGGAATAACATTTGAAACGTAAATAAATAAAATAACCAATTAAAAAAAAAAAGGGCTACAGAGATGGCTCAGTGGTTAAAAGAACTGCTTTTCCAGAGGTCCTGAGTTCAATTCAGAGCAACCGCATGGTGGCTCATAGCCATCTGTAATGAGATCTGATGCCCCCTTCTAGTGTGTCTGAAGACAGCTACAGTGTACTCATATACATTAAATAAATAAATAAATAAATAAAAATAAAAGATACCTTTTCTCCAAAATCAGTTCATTTGGTTATACTGCAACTTTGAAATAATGTTTTTGAACACTAGAGGGTGCTGTGAATGTATTTTTGAATGTTAGCAACTGTGCAGAGTAGGTAGGGCTACTAGCTGGCATATGCTTGGGGAGATGCTCTTCTCCCCACTGAATTCAAGACTGTGGAAAGGCTACACATTCACTCTCTCACTGAGCTATATCTTTAGTCCTTTTTCTGACTTGAGACAAGGTCTCACAAGATTTCCTAGTCTGGCATAGAACTTCCTCTGTAGCCTTAAGCGAGCTCTCAATTTGCAATCACCCTGCCCTAGCCTCCTGAGTCCCTGGGACTACAAGGGTACACTACCATGTCCAGGTCCCCTTCCTTTTTTTTTTTTTTTTTTAATTCTTCAAGATAGGGTTTCTCTGTGTAACCCTGGCTGTCCATGAATTCAGAGATCTTCTTGCCTTGGCCTAAAAGTGTGTGTCACCACACCTAGTACCTCTTCCTACTGTTTATTCACTGATAATCTTTTCTAGAATTAAAACTAAGACCTGGCAATATGGCTCATTGAGTAAAGGTATTTGCTGCAAAACCTGGTGACCTGAGTTCAATCCTTTGCATCCGTGTGGTGGAATTAACTCTCTGACTTCCAACTGTGACATGTGTGGACTGAATCCCCCAAATAAATGGTTTTTGTTTTTTTTTTAAATTACAACAGGGGGCCGGAGAAACCATTCAGAGGTTAGGAGGACCAACCCAACAGACTCAGTCCCAGCACTCACAAGGCTGCTCACAACCTTCCGGAACTTGAGGCCAAAAAGATCCACTGCCCTCTTTTGGCCTCCTTGGGCACTGCAGACACATGGTACACAGACATTTGTGCAGGCAAAACCACCACACACATAAAATAAACAAAAATTCAAGAGAATTTTTTTAAAATTACAACTAAGTTCAAGTGCTTTGCCTTTATAAATAAGTGTGTGTGTGTGTGTATATATATATATATATATATATATATATATATATATATATATATGCCAATTTCTGAGAAATCCAGAAGAAACCTGGATCAAAGTAGTATGACAGAGATGATAATGCCCAATGCTGTTCTCAGAGAAAGGGAACTGAAAATCAAAATGGCCTGTGATGTATTTATAGAAAATGTCAAAGATTAAATTCTCCCGTTCAATAAACACTCTCATAGCCACTGATCACTAGGCAATTCTTTTTGTGACCCAGCTTCTTTTGTAGTATAAAATTCTAATCCTAAGTCACATCATCATACGAGAATGTTCTTTAGCATGCACCCACAGGGACAGAAGAGAACAAAGGCAGCAGTGTGCTAGCAAAGTCTTCCTGCAGTAAGCCCAGGATCACTACCTTCTTCACCGTGGACTTTGCCGTCATAGTTATTGATCAGTTCCTCGATGAAAGTTTCATCTTCTTCCTTCACCTCGTCACCCATGTAGGGAATATTGCACAAAACCGTCTCATCCTCCACCTGCAAAAACCAGATGGATTCACACCAGGAGCCCCTCTCTCTCCTCTTCCTACCCAATGGAGCATTTGCTGGGCTGGGCTTTCACTTGACCCGAGTCTCCTACATGCCTACAAAACCTTTAATGAAAGGGGCAGCACTACTCTTAGGGGGAAAAAACAAGTTTAGTCAATATTAACCACTAAATGTTTACCTTGACATTAGCAATGGTATGTCCAAGCCAAAAATGTGACTAAAGTTACCATAAAATTTGAAGTATTCTAGAAACATCCTCTTCCCCACAATGAAGAAGCATGGCTATAACTCGTATTAACACAGGGTATAGATGTTTTGGGGCAATAAGTAACTCTAAAGGAGAAAGGTGTTCAGGAGAGAATACAGATATACAGCAAGGCTAAGCACACACTCCCCCCCACACACACACACACACTAAGCTACATGCAGTGCCAGCCTAGTCATTCTTCAATCCTAAAAGGTCAAGCAAACCACTGGACAGTTTTACACCGAGAGGTGACTCCCTCCTGTAGACCTGTGTCTTGGTCCAGTCAGGAGCACTGCTCTCAGTGGGCGGAGGCTGAGCAGCAGCATTAGAGAGGAGAGATGACCAGAGCAATGATCTCAGCAGGCGTCGGGATAAAGGACTAGATGAGGGTGCTGTTACCCACAGCCACCTTCAGAGCACTTGCCATTAGAGGATTCCAAAAGACTTGCTCCATCATCAGAGATGGCAACTTGCTTAAGCCGAAAGGGTCTGATTCAGTCATATTTAACTATGACTAATATACAGCTGGGTCAAAGTAATAAGAAAATTTGGAGTCTTGTCCTATCTCACTAATTTAAAAAAAAAAAAGCAACCAAAAGTATATTTTAGAGAGCACCAAAATCTAACAGGACAGAACAACCTGCAGTATGAATGTGTGACTGTGTGTGTGTGTGTGTGTGTGTGTGTATGTATGTGTGTGTGTGTGTGAGAGAGAGAGAGAGAGAGAGAGAGAGAGAGAGAGAGGCTGACTGAAACTCAGTGTGTGTGGCACACATGCGCAGAGGCCAAAGGACAACCTGAGCTTCTCAGCAGCTTGTAATGTATGTCATTTCAGAACAAGTTAGTTACAATAACCTTGCACTCTCTAGATCCAAGTTTTGTGGTATACCCTGACAGTCTTTACTCTAAAAGAACCTCACACAGATCAGCATAGAATGACAATACAGTTTAAACAATTGTGTCAGTTTTTTCAACACGTACCATGAAATTCTGCTGGAGAGGGGACCAGGAATACATGATGGGAACCAATGCGACAGTGTTCAGAGACCTCATTAACATAGCCTGGCTGTCGAACCCTGGGAAAATGCTCTCTATGGTACACTGAAAGAAAAGCAGCGATACACCGAGTAAGCACACAACCCAAGAGAGGACCAGCGGTAGGTCAGCTACAATGGCGTCATTCCTGTAACACCGACAATCAGGGGTGAGGCAGGGCAACTGCAGTGTCTGAGGCCAGGCTATGCCAGGCTACAGAGCAAAATGAATTAAAAACAAAACTTTAAGAAACACTCTATAGTTTCCTTCCAGAAAGATATTGATATTTTTCTTTTTTTTTTTTTTTCCCCTTTGAGGACCAAGATTACAGATGTGGGTCACCATGCCAGTTTCATGCAAAGAGAGCTTGGGATCAATCCCAGGGTTTCCTGTGTGCTAAGCAAGCACCCTACCAACTGAGCCAAACCCCATCCCCATTCTTGGGAATCTTTTTAGGTTAATTTTAAATTATGTATATATGTATGTATGTACGTATGTGTCTGTGTATGAGTGCAAGTGAGTGTGAATGCCCACAGAGGCTGGAAACATCAAATGCCTGGCATTAAAGGACTTGGGAGTCACCAAAGTGGGTTCTGGGAACTGAACTCAGATCCTCTGCACAAGCAGCATTCTCTAAATTCTTCTAAACTATTAAGTTGGGCAAATGTGAACACCAGCTCCTAAAAGGAACCTCTAATCTCGCTAGCTGTGGAAAGTAGGGACTGTCTCTAACTCACGTCTGTGTTTCCTCAGAGTTTGGTGCAATGCTTGCCATACCCAACAGATGTTCACTTCTGCCAGAGTGTGGGTCTCCTAGAGCATCTCAGAACTCGGGGCCTTGAGATCAGGAATGTTTTCTAAAAGATCTAAACTTTGGACATAGATACAGAGGTGATGAAGACTGCACATAGGGAAGGAAACTGTGTACAAGTTAGTTATATCCTGCTTTGGGAATGATCATTGGTCTTAGTACACTAGCGGCTTTTTATATTTAAAAAATATTACCAGGCTGTTAAAATGACTCGTTAGGTAAAAATGATGGCCAGCAAATCGATGGCCTGAGTTCAACTGCTAGGACCCACATGGGGAAGGAGCATGCACGCACAATTTGAGCAAAATAAAGACATGCAATAAAAAAATTACAAGTATTGCCTCTTTGAAGCTAGAATGCTTTTTTTCCCTTTTAAACACAGGCTCTAAAGTAGCCAGAATAACCTGATTTATTATATAGCTGAGGCCAACCTCAAACTCCTTATTCCTCCTGCCTCTACCTCTTGAATTGGGTTTTAAAGGCATGTACCACCATAGCCAGCTAGAATGTGCTTTTTAAACTTATAATTCAATTTACCAATAAACAAACATTTATTTTTAGTAAGACAGTCCCTCTGATCAGCACGGTCCCATCCATTACCTAGAAAAGTCATCTCCTAGTATCTAAGTATATCAAGGACACCTTGAACACAAGACCCAGAAAAACAATAAATGTTTTGTTTTCCTATAAAAAGTTACAATTACACTCATTAACTGGGGACAACAGACAAAATGGTTAATTTTCAAGCTAAATTTAAAACTTCATGTCCAAGGAGAAAGGAATGCTAGCTTAACACCCCAAAGTACCTTTTTCAGAAAAGGGTGCCCACTCACGGGCTTCATTGGCTGAACAGGCTGGACACGAAGTTTCTTCCACTCTTCATTGAGAATTTGGGTTTTTTCTTGAACCTTTGCAAAATTTGCCACATACAAAGCCTAGCAAAGCCAAGACAAAGACAGTTAAGAGTCAATGCAGGTCGCAAAGGAAAAAAACACCAGAACTGTACACTGGAGAATTGCACAGACAGACAACCTTGCTCTTGGGACCCATCTTTACCTTTGCTCCCATATTTGCCTGGAGCCGTTTGAGCTGCCGAAGCCGCATATACTCAGATTTCACTTTTCTTTTCCAGTATGTGATGCATTTGGAAGTTGGGGGACTTGCTATATCCATTTTCCTGGACTCAGAAAGACAGATATAACAAATAACACTTGATTACTTAGAAAGGAAGACTTCCTCAAATTCCTGAATATGGTACATCAGAAAGCCTAAATAATGAGTTTAAAATTTCCACTGAAAACAGATTTTTCAGGAGTAATTTCTGGTCCTAGTGTGAAAAATGTTGGTGCGTGTCATCCTTTAGAGCCCTGTATTACGTTTAGAATGAGAGCAGCAGCACGGCGAGGCTCAATGTGCAGAGATCACTTTAACACATGTGGCTCTAGATTCTAGCCCAGCACTGTAACAGAAACAAATAAAAAGGATGTAGAACATTACAGAGAATGCCTACAATCTAACTCATCACTTGGGAGACAGAGAGGGAGGAAGATCAGGAGTTCAAGGCCAGTCTGCTCCGTATAACAAGTTCCAGGCAACTGTGGACTACAGAATAAAACTGTCTCAAGAAACCCAAGTGGGATTGAACCTCAGTGGCAGAGCACTTGCCTGGGACGAGCTAAGACCCTGAGTTCAATCCCCAGGCAATCCCTGTCCTCAATTACAGATGCCTCATAGTTATTAGAGACTTGATTTTTTTTTTTTACTTTGGATCCATTGATTACTATTCACTAAATTAAATTTTATTTTTACTATTTCTAATTACAAGTATGTGTGTATCTGTATATGGGTGTGTGCATGTGCAAGAGCTGAGTTTTTTAGAGTATTCAAACCTCGCTAAAGTCACAAACAGTTTCAGCCCGATATGAATGTTGCAGCTGAACCTAGATCCTCCAGGAGAGCCAAAACTCACTACCAGTAACACCAGTTTCAGAGGCTCCAACACCCTCTTCCTGCCTCCTCAGGCACTATAAGCATATGATGCACAGACATTTATGCAGACAAAACACCCATATTCATAAATAAAAATATACATCTTTTAAAAGGGAGGGATTATTTTTAATCATTCATTCATTCATCTATTCATTTCTTTTACGCACTGTTGCTGGGTCTGTGTGAGGGCTGGAATACCCTGCAACTGGAGTTACAGACAGTTGGGAGTAGCCATGTATGTGCTAGGAATTGAAATCTGGTCCTCTGGATGAGCAGCCCGTGCTCTTTACTGAGCCATTCCTCCAGCCCAAGAGAAGGGGAATGTTTGTATCAAATCCAAGTTCATACTCACAATCTCACCTCCACGTCAGCAGCAGACCTACGGACACTGACCACACTGAGAATTTCTTTTGGGGGTTGGGTTGAATTACATTTGGAAAATTTAGAGAATTTAGTGTAATATGCTCTACTTACCTCATGGAATGCAGCAGGAAATGTTGGACTTTATAATGTACCTCTGATCATGGCAAGATCTAAGGGTAAGAAGAAAAGTTCAGCTTTTCATGAGCATAAGCAAAAGGGGGTTTACTGAATCAGCTAGCATGCTCAGCTACAGAACCTCTGAGCAGAACACTTCCCCAGGACCAGAAAACTTCAGGGTCTCTGCTACCAGTCTGCATAGTGAGTCAAGCCTCAAAGATGCTTGATCTTGACACTTTTTAGAAAGTTGCTTTCAAAATTCCTTCTAGGGCTAGAGAGTTAGCTCAGAAGAGCAATTGCTGCTCTTGCAGGGGGTCCTCCACAGGCACCACATACACACAAATACACATACATGGTGCACATACATATATGCAGGCAAAACCACCACCCACATAAAATAATACAATAAATATATTCTTTTTTTTTTTTTCCTTTTCAAGACAGGGTTTCTCTGTGTAGCCCTGGCTGTTCTGGAACTCACTCTGTAGACCAGGCTGGCCTCAGACTCAGAAATCTACCTGCCTCTGCCTCCCGAGTACTGGGTTTAAAGGCGTGCGCCACCACAGCCTGGCAATAAATATTTTCTTAATTAAGAAAAAATGCAACCCTTCCAATCAAGTGCACTCCCACAATCACCAAGCTTCTTTCCTTACCCAATTGCTAAGCTTAGCCATCAGGTAGACTTAACACATTAACTATATGTACAAGTCAATAAACTCTAGTTTATTCTATACTAACTAGCTTGCTAGAGACCTATTTCTTTTAATTATAGTCATTTTCTTTTTCTTTTCTTTTTTTTCTTTTTTTTTTTTTTTTCAAGACAGGGTTTCTCTTTATAGCCCTGGCTGTCCTGGAACTCACTCTGTAGACTAGTCTGGCCTGGAACTCAGAAATCCACCTGCCTCTGCCTCTGCCTTCCAAGTGCTAGGATTAAAGGAGTGCGCCACCACTGCCCAACAGTTATTTTCATTTTATGTGTAGGGAGTGTTTTGCCTACAGATATGTATATACATCATGTGTTTTGCCTACAGATATGTATATACATAATGTGTGTGTAGTACCCACAGCAACCAGAAGAGGGTATCAGCTCCTCTGTGACTGCAGTTTCAGATGATTGTGAGGCACTATGTGGTTGCGCAGTCTCTCCAGCTCTGAGAACCACTTCTATTCACTTAGTCAAACACTGTAAAGTTTCAAAAATCATTTCAAGGAGCCATAAAAAGCTAAAATTCAAAACAGAAACAAGTGGTTTCAGACTGTGTATGTATGTGTGCTTTTTTGATATATAATCTACATTGGCTTTGAACTACTGATTCTCCTGCCTTAGTTTCAAAAGTGCTGGGATTTTTAGTGTCCACTACCACATCTAGCTTTGTGAAGCAAGGAAGCCTAATGTTAAAGGTCAACCTTGCTACTTGAAGCTCACCCTGGACATAGTCTCAAAAAATACAGTTAAAGAATGTGCTACGTATGATTAAAGGTGTGTACCAAAATATAGTCACTAACAACTGTTTTAATATTTTGTATATATCAGAAATTTCAACTTAAAAAAAAATTTTTTTTTTTTTGGTTTTTCGAGACAGGGTTTCTCTGTGTAGCCCTGGCTGTCCTGGAACTCACTTTGTAGACCAGGCTGGCCTCGAACTCAGAAATCCGCCTGCCTCTGCCTCCCGAGTGCTGAGACCAAAGGCGTGCGCCACCACGCCCAGCCTTTTAAAATATTTTTAATCTATTTATTTTTACATAGTGGAGGTCTGTACATATGCATGTGGTGCCTACAGAGACTGAAAAGAGACAGACAGATCCCCCAGAACTGAAGTTATAGGTGTTTGTGAGCCTGGCTTGGATACAGGTGACTGAACTTGGGTCCTCCAAAAGGGCTACCAGAGTTCTAAATCACTAAGTCTCTTAAGAATCATTTTTTATTAGGGGTTGAGGACTTAGCTCAGTGGTAGAGTGCTTGCCTGGCAAGCACAAGGCCCTGGGCTTAGTCCTCAGCTCTGGAAAAACAAAAACAAAAAAAAACAAAAAAAAACCTTATTTGTATGTCTGTGTGCATATATTTCACAGGTGTGCAGGTTCCTATAAAGACAAGGAAGAGAGGTTTGGATCCCCTGTGCTGTAAGCTACCCAATGTGAGTGCTGGGAACCAAACTCTTATCCTCTGGAAGAGCAGCAAGCATCTCTCTAGCCCCAGGCAAAATTTAAAGGAATCAATTTATGGATTTTACACGTTGTGGTTTTTTCACTGCCCATGAAGCCCACTGTAAGTCACCTAAAGCTAAAGTTCAACATTTTCCAAAATCACCCGTTTTGTTTAGTTTTGTTGCTTGAGACGGGGTCTTTTTTGTAGTTCTGATTGGCCTGGAATACACTATGTGGACCAAGCTGGCCTTGAACTCAAATCTGTCTGCTCTACCTCCTGAGGACTGGGATTAAAGAAGCATGTGTCAACAAGCCAAAAAGCCCACAATTTTCAAATCTCAGCTTCTTTTTATCTCCATTTAAATCATGAACATAATTGATAACTTCAGAGCTTCCCATTGGAAAGCTACAGTATTTAATTTTTTTAAATCATTTACTTCAGGACAAGTTAACTGCCTGGCTCTCAACTGTTGGCATCCTAAGCTGGCCTGCTTTTTGGTTTTGTTTTTTGAGAGAGTCTACAGTTAGACTACCTCCTGCCTACAGTTATTATATGTGAGTGCCATTACACAATGGCTTCTGCTCTTATCACTTTGGCCCTAAACAAACGGAGTAACAGGCCTACTCCAGAAAATGAAGTACTTCCAACCACAAACAGGCCTGGCTACCTTGGGTTCCTTAGGCCCCACATGACTGGAGACAGTGCAGCAGCCTTCTTTAACAAAGGTTCCTCATTGCTCTTACTCCTGCCCCACCTCTCCTCCCTTCCCAAACACAAGCCTCATTTTTTTGTTTGTTTTTAAATTTTTTAAACAAGTCATGCTTTGTAGTCCAGGCTGGTTTTGAACTCAAGATCATTCTGAAGTAGCCTCACAGGTGCAAGGATTAGGAAAATGTTCCATGTTCTGAAACAGTAAACTCAGAACAGATCACTCTATCCAACTGAAACTGGAGATTAGTAACAGGGAAAAACAAACTCAACTGACAGCTGCTCCCAGCACAGTTCTTATGGTGGTGGTACAGGGAGAGTGGGAGTGCTGGCAGGGTGATTAATAGGTGGTGAGGGTAAGAGTAATAGCTGTGGTAGTGGTGGTATGTGTTTCGAGTTCTTAGAGGAAATGGTCACAGAAAAATGCCAGAATTTTCATTAGAGTCATAACTGAACTGCTATCTCCTATATACAGTCTGTTGGGAGATGACAGTAAGCAAACAATCCAACAATTAATGGTACCATGTAGAATTTTTCTCAAGTGTTTTATTTGGCAAGGAGTATACATACACACACACAAACACACACATAAAAAAATGCCCTAGAGTTTTAACTAGTCACAATGCAAAATAAAGCACACTTCCTCTTTTTACAATTTAAGTGGTATGTGACTCTTGCGTGTCCAAGAGCCATATTTATCTCACTTTTTTTTTTTCTTTTTTGGTTTTTTTGAGACAGGGTTTCTCTGTGTAGCCCTGGCTGTCCTGGAACTCACTCTGTAGACCAGGCTGGCCTCAAACTCAGAAATCCACCTGCCTCTGCCTCCCAAGTGCTAGAATTAAATGTGTGCGCCACCACACCTGGCTCCATAACTATTTTTATCAGCACTTACATTTCAGTTAAGAATTAGCCTTCCATCAGAGTCACTGCACACTGAAGATACCCCAAAACATACTGTTTGGGGACTGTCTTTATACAGTTAACTTCAGCTCCACAAAAACAGCTCAAAAAAGAAGAGCACGTCAAACAGATTATAAAAGACTCACTGGAAAAATGCAAATTAAATATAATAAGGGGCTCTGTGACTAAGGCCACTTGCTGCTCTTCCAGAAGTCCTGAGTCCAGTTCCCAGCACCCACATTTGACCACCTCTAACTCCAGCTCCAGCAGATCTATCACCCTCCTCTGGCCTCCAGGGATACCTGCACTCATAGATACATAGAAGCAATTAAAAATAAACTACAAAAAATAATGAGATTGTAAGCATACTCACTAGTACGGCTAACTTAGAAAAAAGCTGATAAAATTAATGATAAATGAGTATGTGAAGCAAACAGAACCACAGCACTGCAGGTGAGAATGTGAAACTTGAGTAAAGGTTCTTGATGCCACACCTGACAACCTGAGTTCCAGCCCTGAAATGCACATGGTGGAGAAACCACTCCTGGACTATATCCTCTGACCTCCTGTGTGCACACAAAGAAAAACAAGAAGCAAAGTGCAACATATGCTTACCACACAACTTGCCACAGAAGAAAAAAACAGTACCACCTCCACACAGAGACACACAAAGACCACACCTGGTCCTTCACTAGTTAATAATCTAGTTAGTAAGCAAAATAACAAAGGCTTTGGAGCCATGTGGCACCATAGCTTCTTAATTGTCCCATCTTGTTTTTTCCATTTTAATTAAAATTTATTATCAGATTTATTTTATGTCAGTGTTTGGTCTACATGTACATATGTGTGCTGTAGCAGGACCAGTGCCCTCAGAGTTCAGAAGCTGGTATCAGTCAGATCCTCTAGAGCTGGGGTTATGGGCCATGTGGGTCCTGGAACCCAAATCAGCATCCTGTACAAAAGTAACAGATACTCTTTTGAGCCATCTCCTCAGCCTATTGTTGTTTCATCCTTAATTCATAATAGAAAAGGGATGTAGGGTTAAACTATGGACATAAGATATATAAAATGGAGGCTAAAGAAATGGCTCAGTCGCCGGGCGTGGTGGTGCACGCCTTTAATCCCAGCACTCGGGAGGCAGAGGCAGCAGATTTCTGAGTTCGAGGCCAGCCTGGTCTACAAAGTGAGTTCCAGGACAGCCAGGGTTATACAGAGAAACCCTGTCTCGAAAAACCAAAAAAAAACAAAAAAAAAAAAACAAAACAAAAAAAAAACAAAAGAAGAAAGAAAGAAAGAAAGAAAGAAAGAAAGAAAGAAAGAAAGAAAGAAGTGGCTCAGTGGTTAAGAGCACTGATTGCTCTTGCAGAGGTCCTGAGTTCAATTCCCAGCAACCATAGAGTGGATCACATCATCTGTAATGGAATCCGAAGCCCTCTTCTGGTGTCTGAAGACAGCTACAGTGTACTCATATACATAAAATAAATAAATCTTACAAAAAAAAAAATATCTAAATTGAGTCACTAGTCTCAATTTCATCAACACTTGTATTAAAATCAACTGTGAGGCAAGGAATACAATTATGAGAGGAAACACACATATCCATCCAGGTGTGTCTAATCTGTGGTCCACAGATCACCTGCATCCCAGGACAGTTATGAATTAAACCCAACAAAACACAAGGTAGATGATATAAGGTCAGGTAGTAAGGTCAAGGGGGGGGGGATAATTTGACATTCTTCTACTTCTCCAGAGTATTTATATATCCCAGGTTTAGTTTCTGGGCACATCAGGCCTCTATTGTGACTTTAAAAAAACAAAACAAAAAAAAACCAGGATCCCAAGCTGGGTGTAGCTCAGTACACGCATTTAATCCCAGCACTCAGGAGGCAGAGGCAGGCGGATCTCTGAGTTTATGGCCAACCTGGTCTACAGAGTGAGTTGTAGGACAGCCAGGGCTCAAAACAAACAACAAAATGCCAGTATCTCCATCGACCTCACCTCAAGTGTGCTAGGTAGTCATGGATAACCTTGATGAACTACTGAACCACCTAACTCTATCTCCTTAGTACCAAATTACAGACACGGACCACCATGCCTGGTTTGCTGTGAACCACAATCTTAACTAAAGAACTCTAATTTACATAATATTTCCTAATGTTCAATTGAACCAGGTCATTTCCACTGCAGAGAAGAGTGACAAAAATCAAAGCGGGTTTGGTTTTCTCTGGGGATACCCTTTTTTTTTTTTTTTTTTTTTTCCAGGACCAGTGGAAGAGTGCTGCCTTAGAGATATACAATGTTGATGGACAAGAGCCACATTAGCCTGCTACAGGCAAGGGTCCTACCTTAGCTGGTTATGAACTACATCAGCATAAAGTTTTGTTGCGGACTATCCATTATCATTCAATAAAAAAACAGACTTTTTGGTTAGACATGAGTCAGAACATCCACAGAAGGCTTTACAAGGGTGTGTGCACCACATCCCCTTAGATGTTTCATTTTTACAGATGGTTCTTTCTTCCATGTTTACATACTTTTGTGGTTGTTTTGACACAGAGTTTCATTTAGTCCAGGCTGACTTTGAACTGGCCTTGAACTCCTAAGCCTCCTAATTCCATTAACCAAGTTCTGGTGAAGCCTGCAACATCACAACCAACATCATGTTTGTGACTAAGGTCCTCTGTCCTAACATACATTCACTCCTATGTGAGCTGGCTATCTCCCCTTCAGTGCCACAACTGGGTTTCCAAGACTGAAAAGAGGTTTCTCAAAAATCAAAACACTGGGGCAGAGGTCATACCTTCTCAGACTGGAAAGACATCCACTGTCCTTTCCTCATCTTAAAATCTTTGGGTGGAGGGTTGGTTATACCCTTTAATCCCAAAAGGTAGAGGCCTGAGGACTCTCAGAGTTCATGGCCTGCCTGGTCTATAGAGAGAGTTCAAAGATAGCCAGGTGCTATGCAGAGACCAAAATCAACAAAAATACTCATTGGGCTGGAGATTTCTTATTCTGAGATATCATGTAGCAAGTGTACCCCAAAAGCCTCTATATTTTCAATTTCCTCCCTGTACATATCCAATTCTTTGTGTTCCTTGGCTCTGTTTCCCAAGGCATAGGTTCCATACTTTGGCTAATTAGTTTACCCACACCCTCAACACTAACCTCCATCTAATCTATATCCATTCTCTTCCTTGCCACCACCTACATCATCTCAGTGGTCACTCTGACCAAAATAAGCTCGTCCTCAGGAACTGAAAAGCCTGCTCAGCAGTTAAGAACACTTGTTGCTCTTGCAAACAACAAGGACGGTTCAGTTCCCTGCACCCACACGGTGGTATGTAAGCATCCTTAATTCTAGTACCAAGGGATTCGATGCCCCTGGAACCATCCATACATAGAATGCACACACATTAAAAAAAAAAAAAAAAAACCCAAATCTTAAAAAAATTCTCTTAAAGTTTTGTCTCACATCTACTTCCTCACAAGTTATGTCCCAAGTATAGCACCTTCCCTTTTACTTCGGGACGCGTTCATTTATATATCGTTTGTTTCTCCAGAGAATTCTGGGGACGGGAGGGACGGTCACAGTTTGAAGACGAATCCTCACTCACACCCGGAACTAAAGTGAGGCGAGTTAGACCAACGACAAGCTCCGGGAGCAAAATGTTGGGGAGGTGCCGCGCGACCCTGGGAGTCTCGACCCTGACACTTGGGCGCCTCGAAATTTTCTCGCACTTCGCCGGCATCTCTCGGCCTGGCCACCCCTTCCTCAACATCACTCAAAGGCTCCGCAAGCCCGACCCACCGGGGCCTCTGGCCCTCCCGCTTACAAGAGTCAGGGTCCCCTGGCAGACGCCAAGGCCCACCCACGCTCGCACGGGCCCCAGAACCGGGCCCGCCCCCGCCGCGCCCCCTCCGCCACGCGGCCCCCCGCAGCTCGCACGAGCTGTCGCCCCGGGTCCCATCACACTCGGGACCGCAGCCTTCGTGCTACCCCTGATCAGGCAATGGTGTGGCCCTCAGCTTCCCCTCCTCAGTTTCCTCAACTCTTCGCCTCCCCGGCCATGAGGTTCCAGTGCCAAGCCATGCCGAGGCCCGGCCCCACCGCCCAGCCCCGTCTTGTTTACTCACTCACCCTCCATCCTGAGACGCAGCCGCCCGCCACTAGGACGCCTGCGCGCTACGGCCACGCCCCTGCGCCGCGGCCACGCCCCGCGCCTCTCCTCCGTGCGCGTGCGCACTCTGAGGGTGGATCACCTGGGCTGCGGTCTTCGCAGGTATGTGTTTTCGCTAAGGTGATGCAGCTCTAGTCCCACACTCTCCTAGGTGGCGCTGTCGGAGAAAAGTCATGCTGGAGCCACAGATCTCTTGACTTTATTCAGCAGCGCACCATGGCCAACCATGTTTAGACAACTTACACGTCAAATTTTAGAAGACAGCCTAGAATTTTTTCACTCTAATACTTCACATTTACTGACACCCCAAATACCTCTCGGATCTTCTCATTGTTTTCTTCTCTCTGCGTGGGTGCTCTTCCTCTCTTTCCCTCTCCTTCCCTCCTTACCTCCCCCTTCCCCATGGCAACTCCCCTGGCACAATCCTTGAGGGCAAAGAGCAGCTTCCTAACAAAACTGCCTTTAATATAATCTAATCTGGTTTGAATTGGCTCCTTTCACCGGCAGCAGAGAAATAACCTATCAATAGGTAGGTAGATCTTTATGAGTTTGAGGCTAGCCTGGTCTACACAGTTAGTTCCAGGAGCTACATAATGAAACTCTGTCTCAATAAATGAATACAGAAAGAAAGGAGGGAGGGAAGGAAGGAAGGAAGGAAAGAAAAGAGAGAGAGAGGAAAAGCAACCTTTGGGTTTCTAGGCCAATGAGCTGGCTCAAAATAAAGGTACTTTCTGTGCAAGCCTGGTGACCTGGTGACCTGGTGACCTGGTGACCAGGGCTTAATCCCCACAATCTACACAAAAGTGAAAAGAGAAAAAGCAACTCTACAAGTTAATCCTGGGACCTCAAACGTGGCTGTGGCACTCCCACCCTCCCACGTGCACCCACTGCTGCTGCTGCTGCTGCTGCTGCTGCTGCTACTAGTAGTAATAATAATGATAATAATAAATTTAGGAGGCAGAGGCAGGTGGATTTCTGAGTTTGAGGCCAGTCTGGTCTACAAAGTGAGTTCCAGGACAGCCAGGGCTATATACAGAGAAACCCTGTCTCAAAAAACCAAAAATAAATAAATAAATAAATAGATTTAAAAGCAAAAAAGCCATTTTATTGTTTTCCTCTTGTATCTATTTGTCGAATAACCAATTAAATTAAGTATTCCTTTGTGCTGTTTTGGGTCTTTTTTTCTTCTCTGTAACCTTGGCTGTCCTGGGGCTCACTCTGTAGACCAGGCTAGCCTCAAACTCAGAGATCTGCCTTCCCCTTGCCTTCCAAGTGCTGAGATTCAAGGTATGTGCCACCATTGCTTGGCATTCTCTTATAATGTTTAATCAGTCTAAGGGCCAGCCTGGGCTTTCGGTGTTGTAAAAACATTTGAGGTAATTATAGCATGTAGCCAAGTTTGGGACCTATTGCATTGCATTTATAATTAGTGAGGTGTTGCCAGAGACAGAATCTCTGGAGTGCTAGAAATAAAATTGAGCCAAATGTGCAAAAAACACAGGCAGAGGTTTCCTGGTTTCAGTTTAGGAGCAGAAAGGACCCAGTACTGACCAAAGAGATCAGACATTTCTCCCAACAAAGAGGAATAAGCTTCTATTGATTTGCTGGGGTGGGCTAAAGGGCCAGCCTCATCTTGCCTGGAGAAGGTCAGGTGCTTAACTGGGTACAGCTGCGGCAAAAGCATGAGCCTGAGATCAAAGAAAACATACCCTAAGCTTTTAACAGGGAACACGCTGAGGAAGGGGCCCTAGCTTCTTTACCTTCTATCCTCTTGTGGCAATTCCTGACTTTCTCAAAATAATGTGTGTTATCTACAGAAGGGTTGAGAAGATCTGTGAATATCCAAGAGACATAGTGAGAGATTTGGGAACCACCAACAAACTGATAACTGAAGCCAAGGGAGGGGACCTGGCCTTGGGAGGTGTGCCAAGTAACAGGGGAGAAGAAAAAAGAAAGACATTTGAGCTAGCAGAGGCAGCACGGCTACAGGGATGTTTCTGAAGTGGCAAGAAAGGGAGTTGGAAAGATTCCTGGGGCTATGGAGGATGAGAGTTGGGGAGCCCAGCCAGAGTTCCATGTCCTCATTCAGCCTAGCTGTCTTCCTTTTTCACCTCCAATCTTACCCCTCTCTTCCTCACAATGGCATGGCACTAACCACAAGGTTAAGTAATCCTCCTCGTCAGTGAAGGTCTAGCCTTGTCAACTTTCCACATTATCCTCCAGAAGGAGGTTCATGGGGCAAAATGTTGCTTGCCAGTGTGTTCCTTCTTCTTGGGCTGGGCCAGGTATCTCCAGTACCCCACCTCCAGACCAGGCACTTTCTCAGCTGACAATATTCCTCCGGATTCCATCAGACAGCCTTTGTTTGGTCAGCTCTTCCTCTGAATCTCTTTTTTTCTTTTGCAACCCTTTAGGTCTTTGTCGGGTGTGGGCTGGTTACAATGACATCTGCTGGCCAGTGGTCAGCAGCTGGACGTCTGAAAAGCCAGCATCTCAGCCTCCACTCTTGGCCCCACCCCCAGCCACCCTCTCCTCTCTGTCCCACTCCCAGGAAGCTGCAAGAGAGAAAGGAATAGCTGTGCCGCTTCTGGCTTCTCCCTCCACATCTTGCTCTTAAATTGGAGGCCTCTGGGGCCAGGAGGAACTGGACACAGTGTGCCGAGCAGTCTAATAGGACTGGATTTTTTTTTCTGAAAGTTCCCCTATTGCTGAAAAATAAAATTATGTGTTTAATTTCTGAAACCCAATGCCTCATTTGCCTTGGCAGCCATTCTGCCTGGCTTGGCTGAGAGTCTGGCAACACAAGTAGACTGATTAATACCAGCTCAACTTGCTCCCTGGAGGAAAGTGTTATTTACTTGACTATTTTCTTAAATCCTCTTTAATTGACTTGTATTTCAGTATAATCATATTAGTTTTAACATGTTCTGTCTCTGACTACCGGCCCCAGTGAAACCCAGAAGAGCTCCCCACTCTGTACGCTCTCATCTCCTTCACAAACCAAGGTTTTGTTCAACCTAGTGATTAGAAATGGAACATCACGTGTTCTACTCCTCCTGGGATGGGCAAGTTCTAAATGTACTTTCATCCCGTTAGTCCTGGATCCCTGGTAGAAAGGGAAAGAGATGAGGCTTCTCAGAAGGTCAACAGGGCTTTCTGTATTCTTCCTTCCTCCCTTCCAATCTGAGATCCCTTCAGATAGCAACACCACCCCGACGTCCTGACCCTCCCCTGTGAAGCCCCCAGGGATATCAAATAGCAAGTGTTGGAGGGGGACACAGAGGGATTGTGGAAAGATTGGGCCCCAGACTTCCCCAACAGTGAAGTGTAAACACAGCTGTGGAGATGGGTGTGAGGCGCCCTCCCTCCCCCAGTTCCCACCCAGAAGCAGAGAAAGGCTGCCTGCAGTGAGCAACCAAACAGGAAAACAAAGCGAGGCGCAACCTAAACGCCCAGCAGGAAGGTCACCAGAAACTGGGGCTGCTGCCCAGGACGCGGCGTGACCAGTGGAAGAGTCAGGCCCCTCCCTGAATGCTTAGGGGCCAGTACAATTCCAAAGCCAGTGGAGGTCTGGACACGATGGAGCCTGGAACCGTGGCTTGATTTTGGAAGCCTCTCCGTTGCGGACACTTTGTCCTCTGAGCTCGGAAAACTCACTTTCTGCCTTAGGTACTTAGCCTCTGGCCCCTAGTGGCTTAGGGATAGTAAGAATGCATTTGATTCAGCAAGCAAGAGCAAGCCCACAATGAACCCTTGTCCGGGCAGTTAGAAACTTCAACTCCGAGCCTCCAAGCCAAAACATTAAACAGGACGTCCTCAGCCTTTGTTAATTACAAAATAAATAATTCCAGCAGGAGGAGCTTGCCTCTTCAGGAGATTGCTTGATGGGGAGGTTGTGTGGGTGGGTGAGGAGGGACGGGCACTGTGGTACTCTAAAAGCTCCAACCCCACAGCTAGGCTGATGCTATACCCATCTCCCTCTCCAAGTTCAGCTCAGTTACTGCAGGACCCTGATCTCTCCGGACACACCTTTGGCATAGCCCCCCCCGCACCCCCCCCCCCGGGCGGCGGCAGGGTAGTAGCTCTGGTCAGCTGGACAGCTAATGAGCTGTGCTTCCTTTTTGGCCATCAGGAGCCTCAACCCCTCAACCGTAAAAGTGAAATTGCAGAGCTAGAGAAAACAGAAACAACAGCGGCTGACAAACATTAAGCTCTCCTGGGCCTGGGCCTATGCACAATACTTTCTTTACAGGGATCCTCTCACTTCACATCAAGTCAGGAATATTCTTCTCCTCCTTTTACAGCTGAACAATTGAGGGCTTACAAGATTCTAGAACTTTCCCTCAGGCTGTGCAGCCATCAACTATAATGGCCAGGATTTGTGTCTTCACTTGCTTTCTTAGCCCATGCTCTGAAATTCTCTATTACCCCTCCCTCCTCTGAGGTCTTCTAACTCTGACATCATGATTCTGGATTCACTCCCTGGCTTTCTGCTCTTACCAGTGGCGCCAGAAACTGAATCTATTAGGGGCTCCAGTCTGCTGGTCCAGAAGGAAATCGCTGAAAGTTAAGGGGGCTCCTCACTTCCTCTGTACTAAAGATGCCAATCAAAGCTAGATACTCCACAGACCCCCATATCAGCAGGGAACAGTCTCTGTGGAAGACAAACAAATCCTAGCCAGGCAGGAAAGGGGAGGTCCCTTGGCTGGGTGACTTCCCTTCTCTTTCCTGGTGTATCAGTTTATCAGGACACACATTCCCCCCACCCCCCAACCCCACTCCACTTCCAAGGATTGTATTGGTTCTGTGTAACATTGTGGTTAGGATGGGTTATCTGGCTACAGATAGATCTCTTCCAGAACAAGTATATACATCCATATTGTTTGTAAATGAACAAAAATAAGACACACAGACAGGCATAGCAGTCCAGTGTCTGTAATCCCAGCATAGGAGTCTAGCAGCCCAGTGGTGGGACATACCTTTAGCCGCAGCGCTCATAAGGCAGAGGCAGGCAGATCTCTGAGTTGGAGGTCAGCCTGGTCTATATAGTGAGTTCCAGGACACCCATAACTACATAGTAAGACCTTGTCTCAAACCCCTTCCCACCCCTCCCCCCTCCAAAAAAAGAGCACATACTAATCTTTCAGAGGACCAGAGTTCAGTTCCCAGAACCCACAATAGGTGGTTCACAACATCCTGTAACTCCAGCTCCTGGGATCTGACTTCCTCTCTGGCCTCCCTAGGCACTTGCACTCACATGGACACACACATGAACACATACACACACACCTCACATTTATTTATACATTTAACAATTTGTTATAGTGAATGTGAATATATATATAATCCTTGCAAGATACATGAAAAATAGATATTATTATTCCCATTTTACAGAGAAGGACACTGAACTCAGGGAAATTGCCACATTGTATATGCCCTCACACTGCTAAGAAGGAGAGCTAAAATTCCAACACATATTAAAACTGAGTCCAAAATCTACATTATTTACAATAAAAGGAGTATTACATATTGAACACAAAATTATGAGACTGGAGAGATCCCAAAATATCTTAATATAGTTGTCAGATTATTATCATATGTGACTATGATTATGGGTCACTTCTTTTTAATTTTAAAAAACTTGCCAGTTATTTATTTAGTGAGACATGCATATGTCACAGTGAGTGCAAGTCATAGTCTGACCTTGAACTTGCTATATCTCGGAGAATGACCTTGAATTTCCCTATCTTTCTGTCTTCACCTCCCCAGAGCTGAGACGCAGGTAAGCACAACCACATCTGCTTTATCTGGTGCTGTGGTGCTGCAGATTGTAAGATTTGTGGTAGCTCAAAATGGCCACTGTTAGGGGCTGGTGAGATGGCTCAGCGGTTAAGAGCACCTGACTGCTCTTCCGAAGGTGATAAGTTCAAATCCCAGCATCCACATGGTGGCTCACAACCATCCGTAACAAGATCTGGCGCCCTCTTCTGAAGACAGCTACAGTGTACTTACATATAATAAATAAAATAAGTCTTTATTAAAAAAAAAAAAAATGGCCACTGTTGTAAAAAGTTAAGTAAATGTCAAGATGTTCTTTTCCCAGAATTTGCCTCCGGTCCTTAAGTTTACTCGCTAAGAGATAGTCCTCTGATTGTTTAGAAAGGCCCACACAATGCCTCTGGTCCTTAAGTTTACCCGCTAAGAGATAGATAGTCATCTGATTGTTTCGAAAAGCCCACACGATGTCTCTGGTCCTTAAGTCTGCCCCCTTAATGCAGTAAAAGGTTAACCAATGATAAACTGCCATCCCAAAACTGTGACTGAGAACAGCTCTAAAAAATGTTATAAAAGATGTGTGCTTCAATTACTCGGGGTCGCTTCCATCCTGATTTCAGGACGACCCCAGCATGCTGGATCAATAAACCTCTTGCATTTTGCATCGATCTCAGTCTCTGCATCTCTGTGAGTGGGACATCCCGGACCGTAAGGCTTTTTTGGGGTCTTAGAAGATCAAACCAAGCCTGGTGCTCGCTGGATTGGAAAGTGCTCAACCAGCTGAGCTGCATCCCTGGTAACTTCTTTTCAGATGTGTGCATGTTCACAAAGTCCCAGCCTTTGGTCATAAGCTTTACATGTATCGTCTATACTGATTGGTGGGGTGCATCAAGTCATCTTATTTGGCAGATATGAAACCAGCTTAGAGGGGTATATGCCTCAAACAAAGCCATTCATAGCTAAAGAAGCAATGGAACTGGGATACAAACCCAAGCCTACCTAAAGGGAGAGTACTCTCTCAACAACAAAGGCAACAACAGCACTACAGGCTGTTGAGGATAGCCCTGGGGCTGTTTTATTGTGATTTTAATTCTGCTTCCTCAAGAGGGGCTACCCCAATACAGAGTGGCTCACAGGCTCAGGTGATTTCTCCCTGTTTGAACTGGTCAAATCAAGGCTAGAGCCTGTGATTGAGCAGTGGAAGGGAAAGGAGGGGCTGGAAGTTTTAGAGGGGAAAGAGAGGAAGGAGGAGGGGGATACAAGGAGATAGAGGAAGTCTGGAAGAGGAGGTGGAAAGAAGATGGAGCAGAACCCGAGAAGCCACAACTAGCAAGGGATCTCATAGTTGGGGAATAGAGTAGTGTAGTAAATCTGCCCAATCTAGGTGTGCAGCTTATAAATATTGTAACTGAGTTGTATGTTCTTTGCACAGACTTATTGGGATTGGAGATTTACTGCAACAATAGACTATGGCCACATTCTGCTCTAAGTATTTTATGCCTTATAACTTATTGGTAATTATCCCCTGTATTAGTCACTTGGAAATCACTGTGACCATAGTACCTGAGAGAACCAACTTAAGGCAAAAAACATATATTTTATTTGGTTTATAGTTTCATAGTTTCAGCCCATCACAATAGAAAAGAAAGGCATGGTAGACAGAGCAGCCCAGATCATGGTAGCGGGACCAGGTGACAGAGGCTGTTCATGTCATTGTAGACCAGGAAGCAGAAAGAAACATAGAAACCACAGGCAGGACTTATATATTCATACATACTGTGCAAAGCCCCCCCCCCTTTTTTTTGTCTTTTTTTCTGTGTAACCCTAGCTGTCCTGGAACTCACTCTGTAGACCAGGCTGGCCTCAAACTCAGAAATCTGCCTGCCTCTGCCTTGGTCCCAAGTGCTGGGATTAAAAGGCTTGCACCACCACCGCCCAGCACAAAGGCCCTTTCTTAGTGACCTACTTCTTTGATGGCGTTTCTAAAGAGGTTTAACTGAGGAAAGGAGAGCAATTCAGAATGTGTGAGTCATCATCCAATGGACTAGGGGGTCTAAGTTTGAAGAAAATGGGGACTGGAGAGACCGCTCAGCGGTTAATAGCATTGGCTCCTCTTCCAGAGGTCCTGAGTTCAGTTCCCCACAAACACAGTGGCTCACAACAATCTATAATGAGATCTGATGCCCTCTTCTGGCATGCAAGTATACATGCAGATAGAACACTCATATACATAAAATAAATAAATATTTTTTTAAATGATTGAAGAAGATATGGGAAAACAGTGTTCATTTCTCCCAAAGTTTCCAGGATCCTCCGAGGGTCTGTGACCAGCTAGAACTCAAGTGTTCAAAATGTAGGCCTGTGAGGGAGATTTCAGATTCAAACTCTAACATACAACACAAAAAATATTGACTTAAGGAGGGAAAGGTTTGTTTATTTTGGCTCACAGAACAGCAATTCTCAGTCTGGGGCTGGCATATAAGAAGATATCCTACATATCAGATATTTAGATTATGACTTGTAACAGTAGCAAAATTATATTTATAAAGCAGCAATGAAAATAGTTTTGAGGGCTGAAGAGATGGCTCAGTGGTTAAGAGCACTGACTGTTCTTCCAGAGGTCCTGAGTTCAAATCCCAGCAACCACATGGTGGCTCACAACCATCAGTAATGGGATCTGATGCCCTCTTCTGGTGTGTCTGAAGACAGCTACAGTGTACTTGTATACATAAAAGAAACACAGCCGGGCATGGTGGCGCACGCCTTTAATCCCATCACTCGGAAGGCAGAGGCAGGTGGATTTTTGAGTTCGAGGCCAGCCTGGTCTACAAAGTGAGTTCCAGGACAGCCAGGGCTATACAGAGAAACCCTGTCTCAAAAAACCAAAAAAAAAAAATTAAAAAAAAAAAAGAAACAAATCTTTTAAAATAATAATAATCATCATCATCATCATCATCATCATCATCTTATGGTTGAGGTGACCACAACCCGAAGGACTGTCTCACTACGTTAGAGGGTATAGTCCGCCATGACAGGAAGGGTGTCTGCGCAGGCGCCCACAGGATCCTGAAGACAGTATCGAATTCCCTGCAGCTAGAGTTACAGGAAGGAGGTTGTGAGCTGCCTGAAGTGGGTGCTGGGAACTAAGCTCCAAGAGCAAAACGTGCTCTTAATGTATTATAGACAATTCCGCTAGGCTCCGCCCTACAACTACCTAGCAACAGCTTGCATCATCATCTGCCGCCAGATGTGAGCCAGGTGTGGCAGTTTATAAGAGGACTACTAAGGGGTACCTTAGCACCCCTTCCTCTTCTACTTTCTTTCCCACGTGTTCCTGGCAGACCCCTCTTGCTCTCTTTCTGCCTTTCTCTGTTCCCTCATTTCTTTGCCCCTACCCTTTTCCAGGTCCCCGCCCCTTTTTTCCCACAATAAATCTTTATAACTAGATCTGTCACGTGCTATGATTCCACACCTCCACCGGCATGGGCCCGCTACATTATATCTTTTTTTTTTTTAAGATTTGTTTATTTTATGTATATGAGTACACTGTAGCTGTTTTCAGATACACCAGAAGAGGGTATCAGATCCCACTACAGATGGTTGTGAGCCAGCACATGGTTGCTGGGAATTGAACTTAGGACCTTTGGAAGAGCAGTCAGTGATCTTAACCACTGAGCCATCTCTCCAGCTTCAAGTTACTCAACTTTTCTGAGCCTTGGTTTCTTTGTCCATAATTCAGGTTCCTATTGTACCTCGATTAATATTCACCTTTCAAATGATGCAAGCTGAATGAAGCTTTGGACATCCTGGTTGGCATCCCCAGGACTTGGTAAATTGTGTAGTATATACGCTATGTTATGTGATATCCAGGTTCTTGAGATGCTATGAGACCATATTCCCAAGGATGGTTTCACAGGCTAGCCATGAGGGACAGGGCGAGGGTCACAGCAATCTTTGCATCTGGCAACTGGATCCTGAGAGTGACAATGAGTCAGCCTCAGGTACTTAGGGACTAGCTGTGTTCTCAGCATAGCAGGGCGTATGCTGTGGTCATTTTGGCCACGGTCCTTCTCAGTCACGCTGTCTGACTGGCATTCTTGTAAATCCGGCCTGGGTTCTTTTCAGAAAAACAGCCTCTATTATATGATGTCACGGTCCAGCCTGGGTCAGAGAAGGGAGAGAAAGCAGTTTGCACACACGTCTTGTTTCCAGATGAGTCCATCTGCTCCTAAAAGAGAAAAACGAAAGAAATGGAAGAAAGAATCCAACTATTTCTGTCTTCCTTTCAGAGCTCAGTAGAGCTGGTGGAATAGCTCAACTGTAGAGGGGATGTTTAGTATGTTGGAGACCCTGAAACCAAACCTAGTACCCAGTACTTGACTCCATCAATCAATCAATCAATCAATCAATAGACATAGTAGGGAGTAAGATTTTAATCTGGGAAAGGAAGTGGGCGATAAAGCATATGGTTAAGGCAAGGCCCTTAGTGTCAAGCTATCCTGGGTTCAAATCTTGACTCTGCCAGTACCTCAACTGTCTTCTCATTTCCTGATTGAAAACAAAATTCTGGTTATTTTTTAAATTTTGAGACCAGGTCTCATCATATAAGCCAGGCTAGCCTAGAACTCCATATTTAGGCCAAGTTGGCCTTGAACTGATGCATAGAGCTCAGCTTGCTCCTGCTTCCTGAGTGCTGGGATTAAAGGTGGTGCCCATCTCCAATGTATTAAGCTTTTAAGAATGTGTGCAACAGGGGCTGGAGAGATGGCTCAGTGGTTAAGAGCACTGACTGCTCTTCCAAAGGTCCTAAGTTCAAATCCCAGCAACCACATGGTGGCTCACAACATCTGACATCCTCTTCTGGAGTGTACTTACATATAATAAATAAATAAAAAATTTTAAAAAGAATGTGTGCAACATACATACATGCAGGCACTTACACATACGTGCAAATAAAAAAGAAAAAGAAAAATAAATTAAGAGAAAAGATGTGTGCAAAGGGGTTTGGAATATAGCTCATTGGTGGAGCATTCCCCTAACATACACAAGACCCTAGATTCAAATCCAAGCACCATATATGCACACCAAAAAAGTGTCAGAGACATGTAATGTAACACACTGTAAGTGTTCCATGAATGGTAGCTACTATCAAATCCCCAGTGCTGGATGAAAAGTGCTAGCCTCTCAGTACCTGGGACTCTCAGTGCTGCCGCTGGGACCCAGGGCCAGATGTCAGGATTGCTGTCTCCCTCCCTGTTCCTCAGAGCTGTCCTGTGAGGTCATCCCCAAGGAGTCTGGCTGTTATATAGCACGGGAAGACTACTTTCTGGGATCATTTTTATAGTTCATTCATTACGCAGTACAGGGAATAACTCGTTCAAGCCCCGAGAATGCCTTGTAGGATGCTCAGTTCTTCGAACAAGTTGCTCCATTGGAGGCCCAACCCCTTGCCTTTTACCAACTTGGGAACCAGGTTTCCTCTGAGAACAAACCTTTTCCCTGAGAAATACCTGGTGTTCACACTAGGTATGCCAGCCTCCTGGGGATGAAGAGGCTGGACAGAGAAATCCTGTGTCTCTACCCACTTCATCTCCCTTCTCCTAGCCAGCTGGCTCCAGCCTGGTAGCTCCTCTCCTCCCTGGCGCCGGTTTTCCCCCCTGAAGAAGTCTGTCTCCTCTCTGGTTTGAGAGGATCTGTCCCTCCCAGCCAGGACTTCTGGTTTCCTTTACCCTGCTCCCCCCACCCCACCCCCCATCTTCTCTTGGGCTCTGTTTTTCATTTTGCAGTCCGCTGGGGGAAGAGGCCAGCATGTATAAACGCAGGATTTCACAGTGTAGGAGGCCTCTGGTACTTTTGACTCCCTTCTGTGTTGTTCTGGCTTTGTGGGTGTGTAGGGGGAGTTTAAAGAGTATAAATGGCACCCCTTCAAAGACTTGAGTCACCCCTCTCCCTGCTCTGGGCAAGATGGCCCTTGGCCTGAAACAAGAAGGGAAGTCATATGGCAGTAAGTCCCCTGCTCAGAAGGAACCAATCTACACTGGGGTAAGAAATCTCAGGATCGTGTCCAGCTGGACCCAAACCAGATTCTTCCACTTGTAAGCACTGGGACATAGGGAGTGGGGTGGGAGCAGAGGAATAAAGGACTGTGTGGGAGCCTTAAAGACAGGACTCCAATGAATATAAAAGGAGAAAATAAAGACATGGTTAAAAGGAAAGAGATATATCTATATGCAGTATCATGGACATTATTCAAGACATATTAGCATATATGGGGGGGGGCAGCGAATGGGCGGGCAAGATAGCTCAGCAGATAAATGAAGCTCCTGGCCTGGTGGTGGTGGTGCACGCCTTTAATTCCAGCACATGGGAGGCAGAGGCAGGCAGATTTCTGAGTTCGAGGCCAGCCTGGTCTACAAAGTGAGGCCAGGACAGGCAGGGCTACACAGAGAAACCCTGTCTCGAAAAAAAACAAAAACCAAAAAAAAAAAAAAAAAAAAAAAAAAAAAAAAAAAAAAAAAAAAAAAAAAAAAAAAAAAAAAAAAAAAAAAAAAAAAAAAAAAAAAAAAAAAAAAAAAAAAAGAAGCTCTATGTGGTGAAAGGAAAGAATGGACTCCGATGGGTTGTCCATTGACCAGCATATATGTGCTGTGGTGTGAGCATACACACACACACACACACACACACACACACACACACACAAATTTTAAAAGTGTAATAAAAAATTTAAAGTAAATGAATAGAAGATATATTAAATCTCATTTATGTTTTGTTTTGATCTAAGACATATGTAAGGCTAGAGAGATGGCTTAGAGGTTAAGAGCACTTGTTGCTCTTGTAGAGGACCTAGGGTCAGTTCCCAGCACCCACATGGTAGCTCACAACCACCTGTAGCTTCAGTTCCAGGAGATCCAATACCCTCTTCTGACCTACACAGACACCAGGCATACATATGGAGGCATATGCAGGCAAAACATTCATACACATAAAGTTATTATTATTAATATTTTTTCAGATAGGGTCTCTGCATAGTCCTGGCTATCCTGGAACTCTGTAAACCGGAGTGGCCTCCAACTCACAGAGAACCACCTGCCTCTGCCTCCTGAGTACTGGGATTAAAGGCATGCACCATCATCCATGCCCAGTAAGTAATAATATGATAATAATAGTTATTATTAGCTTTTTAAAAATTCTGGTTTCTCTGTGTAGCCCTGGCTGTCCTGGAACTCTCTTGTAGACCAGGTTGGCCTCAAACTTACAGAGATCTTCCTTCCTCTGCCTCCCTCTCAAGTGCTGGGATCAAAAGTATGTGCTAGAGCCGGGCATGGTGGCGCACGCCTTTAATCCCAGCACTCGGGAGGCAGAGGCAGGCGGATTTCTGAGTTCGAGGCCAGTCTGGTCTACAGAGTGAGTTCCAGGACAGCCAGGGCTATACAGAGAAACCCTGTCTCAAAAAACCAAAAAAAAAAAAAAAGTATGTGCTGCCATGCCTGACCAGGAAAATTATTTCTTAAAAATTTTAAATGTTGGGCTGGTGAGATGGCTCAGCGGGTAAGAGCACCCGACTGCTCTTCTGAAGGTGATAAGTTCAAATCCCAGCATCCACATGGTGGCTCACAACCATCTGTAACGAGATCTGGCACCCTCTTCTAGAGTGTCTGAAGACAGCTACAGTGTATTTACATATAATAAATAAAATAAATTTTTAAAAAAATTTTTAAATGTTGAGAAGGTAAGACAGAAGTAGGGATATAAAGTTTTCTGTATTAAATACTCTGCAATTAATATACATCAGTATGTTATTTGAAAAAAAAATTTTTTTTGAGACAGGGTTTCTCTGTATAGCCCTGGCTGTCCTGGAACTCACTCTGTAGATCAGGCTGGCCTCGAACTCAGAAATCTGCCTGCCTCTGCCTCCCGAGTGCTGGGATTAAAGGCGTGCGCCACCACTGCCCGGCTCTACCCTACTTCTTGTCCATATATTCCCAAGTAAATGACACAGAACACTACAATTTATTAATATGCTATAGGCACTCTGCTGGTCAGATTTTGATCTACTTTAATTCTTCTACTTGTTCAAAACTTCCCATCTCCCAGTCACTTGCTAACCTGCTATCTCCCAGTCTCTTGCTAACCTGCTATCTATCTCCCCTGCTGCTTCTGCTCCATCGGCCTGTCCTCAGGGTCCATTTCTCTTGGCCATGTGCTCCTGAGGGTTTCTCTGTCTAACATTAACGGTCTCTCCTTCCTTCTCACAGTCTCCTGAGGCCTCTCACTTGATTCTTAGTCCTGACTTCCTGTCCTCTCTGCCCAGTTATAGGCCCCAGCCATTTATTGACCAGTCAGGGACTAAGAGGGAGCACTCTTTACAGTACATAGATTAATACAGTGCTCCAAGATCAGGTTACAGCCCAGATAGGGGCACAGAACTCGGCTTCTAAATACATAGCACACAAGACTAACCGAAACACTAGGCTAGCCTTGGCTAGAAACTGAGACCTTCTCTCAGAAAACAGAACAAAGCCAAATGAAACAAAGTTGTATATGTGCGTGTGATGATTTTAATTTTTATCACATTTTATTTGCTTATTTTGTATGCATGTGTGTATGTGCATGTACTCCGCACATTTATGGAGGTCAGAGGATGACTTGTAAGAGTCAGTTCTCTCCTCCCACCATGTAGGACCCAAGGATTGAACCCAGATCATTAGGTTTGGCAGGAAGTGCCCTGACCTGCTGACCTGCCAAGCCATCTCTCATCACCTCTACTAAGTACATAATTAATAGCAGAAGTGAGATTGGAAAGGAAGAGTAATAACCCTTACGGAGAAAAACAAAGAACCGTCTGTGACGGTGGCAAAGCCAGCTAGGTCCCTCGTGAAGCTTGCACTGCTTCCAGTTGTCATGAGACATAGCTTCTTGCAAGAGGTAGCTGAGGTCTAAAGTCCTCCCGCCCCGTCTGCCTCAGAGGACCCTCCCCTTCCCAAGGGACCCTTAGTTACCAGGATGCACCCAAGGACTCAGAAAAAATATTTGTCATGGCTTGAATATACTTAGCCCAGGGGTTGGCACTATTGGGAGGTGTGGCCTTATTGGAGTAGATGTGTCACTGTGGGTATGGGCTTTAAGACTCTCATTCTAGCTGCCTGGAAGTCAGATTTTTTGCTAGCAGCCTTCAGATGAAGATGTAGAACTCTCAGCACCTCCTGCACCATGCCTGTCTGGATGCTGCCATGCTCTTAGCTTGATGATAATGGACTGAACCTCTGAACCAGTAAGCCAGCCCCAATTAAATGTCCTTATAAGAGTTGCCTTGAAGCCGGGCTTGGTGGCGCACGCCTTTAATCCCAGCACTCGGGAGGCAGAGGCAGGCGGATTTCTGAGTTCGAGGCCAGCCTGGTCTACAAAGTGAGTTCCAGGACAGCCAGGGCTACACAGAGAAACCCTGTCTCAAAAAAACAAAAAAACAAAACAAAAAAAAAGAGTTTCCTTGGTCATGATACCTGTTCACAGCAGTAAAACCCTATCTAAGAGAACATCCAAATACCCAACTGCTGTGGGAAAATGGGAGAAGCGAAATCAATAGATTCTGCATGGCTCCCAAATTGAGGAATGACTATTACTTTTTGGTTTTGTTTTTTGTTTTTTGGTTTTTTTTTTTTCAAGACAGGTTCCATGCAGTGGAAATGTCTTCTATTTGCTTTCTGCTTCTCCTTTCTCACCTCTCAATCTTTCTTTCTTTCCTCCTGTCTTCCCCTCAATCTCATGGCCCAGACACTTCCTCCTTGGCCAAGTTTCCTTTTTGAAAAGGGCAGTCCTGGGCTGGGAAGGAGCTCCGTGGATGGAGAGCTTGCCTAGCATGCTTGAGGCCCTGGATTTTATCCTCTACACAGCATCAACTGGGTGTGTCTGTGAACACTTGTAATCCCAATATTCAGAAAGTGGAGGAATTCAAGGTCTTCCTTGGCTGTGTTGAGGCAAGACAGAGTTTTAGAAGATACTGGAAGGAAAGAAGGAAAGGAAGGAAGGAAGGGAAGAAGGAAAGCAAGCAAGCTAGGGAGATCACTTAGTGGTTAAGAGCATCTTCTGCTCTTGCACAGGAAGGAGGTTCAGTTCCCAGCATTCACATCAGGTGGTTTACACTCCCTTGAAACTTCAGCTCCAGAGGACCTCCGTACTCTACTCTGGCTTCTTTGGGCACCTGCACACACACACACACACACACACATACATGTGCACCCACACGCAGAGACATACATTAAAAAGTATTTAAAATGTAAAGAGTAAAAGGGCAATTCTTTGAAGAATGCTTCCATTCTTGGTCCCCAGTTTGAAGTGGCTCTGAGGCTACCTGGCTCTCTGCACCTCTGATCCTTACCAACAGAACTTTGAGGTGTTCAAAGGGCCACCCCCAACCCCTTATAGCTGCCTATAATTAATTCCAGCTGCCTGTGGCCAGCTGGAAGTCTTGCAATGCTTTTTTTTTTTTTTTTTAAAGGGGAGACCATAAAAGATAACTTTGGTGGACAGGAATCAGTAAACTGGGACAACAGCAACAGCTGAGTTCAAGGGTCAATGTCTGGGAGTAATTGAGAAAGTTTTGCACTGACAGCTGTGTGCCTGGAGTTGAAAAGTGCGGCCAAACAAGCCCCTGGGCTAATTCAGGCTAATGGCTGGCTGGCCCAATATACAGCAACAGCTGAGTTGTGATAGCTGGCAGGGTCCCTGGGGGCCCAGACTGAGCCTTGGGGCTTCCCAGTAAAATGTGACCTTAGGCAAGTCACTCAGGAAAGGAAAAAAAGAGAACCGGCTTCTGTGGAGTAAGTGTAGTCCCTTTCCACAAAGGAGATTCCTCCAGAGCAGGAGGAGAACAAGGTCCTAATAGTGCAAGAGAAAACAATGACAATTATAGACTCCAGGGCTGTATAGCTGGGGAAGGTAGGTTTGGGAACAGAACCTTCAGTTTGAGTCCTGGGCTTTCTCCTTGACCTTTAGCGGCCGCCTCCTCTATAAAACAGGTGATGGTGATAATATGCTTGCTTGCCTTGGGGCTGAGGTTCCACCCAAAAGCAGCAGCAGCAGCAGCAGCAGCAGCAGCAGCAGCAGCAGCAGCAGCAGCTGCCACCACCACAATAACTCACCTCAAACACTAAGAAGCACATTGCACATTGGAAGTTCTAGTATCTCCCTTCTCTCTAGCAACCTGGGTAGCCATTTTCCTGGAAATGTAGTCAGCTTACTTTTTTGCACTCCGATATCAGGTTTGTGGGTAAAGGACTCAGAATTTACATTGAAGGGGGGTTATTTAGACTTTAACTCTCCTCCCTACCCTGCTTCTCAGACCTTCTCCCTTTCTGGGTAGAGCCAGGCCCCTCTCCTCTCCGGATTTTGGCAGACATCAGTGGGTGTTCCCTGGGAAAAGAAAGTGGGGCGGGCGCAGCTCTTGACGCCGCTTCCCCCAAACTTTCCTGCCTCAGATACCCAGGCATCGGAGGCCTTTGGAGCTCCCAACCGCCTCCTTCGTCCCCAAGTCTGGGACAGCCCCTGGTCCCCACCCCTCCGGTGCGAGAAAGAGTGAGCGACTGGAATCCTTCGGCTGATGCTGGGAGACTTGAGCTAGTCCGGGAGGGAAGTGGATCGCGGTTCACTGGGTACAGGGGGAGCTGTCCAGCCCCGCAGCCCGAGCTGGAAGCAAGAGTGGGCCAGGGCGCTCCGGGCCGAGCGAGGCGCGGGTGCGGCAGTGACTCCCCTTGCAGCCCGCCCCCCACGTGGCCGCTGCCGTGCCAGCCCCTCCGAGGAAGCGGCGCAGCTTCCTGCGGCTCGGGCCGGGGATATAGGCGCCCCCGCCCGGGCCAGCTCAACTCCGCTGCCCCTCCTGGCCGTCTCACCCAAAGCGTGATGGCCCCGCTCCGGGTAGAGCGCTCCCCGGGTGGATCTCGGCTCGGTGTGACCCGCGCCCAGCGGCCGGCAGCGTTGTGCCTCCCTCCGCTGTTGTTGCTGCTGCTGCTGCTGCTGCTGGGCGGTGAGCGCCGCGTCGGGCCCGGGTGGGAGATGCGGGAGGTCCAGGAGGGGAAGGGGCCTGGGCCATGGAGGCCAGCACGGGACCACCCTGCGAGTACCAAGCGACGTGCGGAGCACCTCTGAACTGCAGATGGGTCCTGAACACATCTCTGGGTTGGCACAGGCCGGCTACTTCCCACTTATGCTGCTTCCTACTTAAAAGCTGGGGTGCCTGCCCAGACCGGACGGAGAAGTCTTAGGAGGATCAGGGCTGATAAAGAAGGAGGGGGCTTTGAACCAGGGTGTGATTGGGATGCAGCTGGTACCAGCCGCTCCCTTCCCTCAATAGGATAATCCCATGGGGGAGGTGGGGAGATTAGTCCTCTTTAGGTTCCAAAGCAGTGCTGACTTCCCAGGGCCTTGGTCACTACCCACAAACAGGCACCACTATTCAGACCTCTCCCCACATCATCCCAGCCTTCCCGTTCATTTCTTTATACAGCTGTCTCAACCTCTCCGGAGTCACTGAACCAATCTCTTCCGGAGTCCCTGAATCAATCTCATCCCACTGAGGACAGCCATGTGCCAAAAGGTGAGTGCCTAAGTCTGTGGGAGAATGACCTAGTGGGAAGGATAAACCCAGCACAACCTGAGGACCAACTGATGTCCTCTAACCTCTCTGGTGTCTCTTGGAGTTCCTATGGTCTTTCTCCCTATCACAGGCCAGTGTCTTGCCCCAGTTGGGTAAGAAGGGCAAGACTAGGTGTATGTGGATATGCTTTCGGGGCTAGGAAAGAAAATACTATGCACATGATTGCCATTACAGGATCCCTGAGTCACCGAGTCCTGAGAGAGAACGCTCCTCTCGGTCACGAGTGTCCTACTAGGGAACTTTTCAGAGGGATTCCCTTCTCCGAAGGCGGAGGACTGTACTTTGGAAATACCTGGATCTGAAGGCTTGGAGGGAGGGCCAGGGGTGTGGTCATTGTGAAGCCTATGTCCCCACAGGGAAGATGGACGACTACGAAACAAATGTCCTACCTTGCTGGTATTATTACAAGAGTAGTATGGATTCTGTCAAGGACTGGTGCAACTGGACTTTGATTAGCAGGTAGGGGCAGTGTTGAAGGACAGCTCAGGCCAGGAGTTGGACCTGTTTCTCGTGGGTGGGGACATCCTTCTCCCTGTGCCCATCCGTTCCCTCTCCCTCAAATCCCCTACTGCTCCTCAGGTATTACAGCAACCTGCGGTATTGCTTGGAGTACGAGGCAGACAAGTTTGAGCTGGGCTTCCCAAATCCCTTGGCAGAAAGTATCATCCTTGAGGCTCACCTGATACACTTTGCCAACTGCTCCCTGGTGCAGCCCACCTTCTCTGATCCCCCCGAGGATGTGCTCCTGGCCATGATCATAGCCCCCATCTGCCTCATCCCATTCCTTGTTACTCTTGTGGTGTGGAGGAGTAAAGACAACGATGCCCAGGCCTAGGGTCCGTTTCTCAGCAGCCATCTTTCCCCTTTCCCCTGCTGGAACCAGGAATCACGCTCCTCCCCTTCCTACCCGCTTACTCTCATCCTTCCCACAGACCTGTGGATTGGTGGAAATGGCAGCAAAGGGGACTCACGGCACAATGTCTGTCGTCTTTAAAATAAAGTTATGTTTTTGTACAATCTTGCCTTCCTAGTGGGGTCTGTGTGGATGATAGTCCTACATCATTACTGGGCACCCGAGCTTGAAGAGTCTAGATGGCCCTGCCGTTCAGTTCATTTCACCTGCCCTCTGTGCCTCCACTTGAAGGCCATGTTCCTATATACTCTTTCCTCCCAGGGAGGGGCCTTTCCTGCAGCTATCCAAACCCAGCTCCAGGAAATGAGCAGGAAGAGACTCCCTTCCGGCCTGGACAGCAGCTGGGGGCCTGTAGTTGGGAAGGTGTGGGAGGAGGGGCAAGAAAGCTCTACAATAACTCCTGCAAGGAAGAAAGGCTACTTGGGAGCCCAGTGTTGGCCTTTCTTCGTGCCTCGGTTTACTCTAGAGCCAGAAAGAAGAAATATGATTACCAAAAAGAATTAGTCCATACGAGTCTCAGGCTTGAGGCTCAAGGCATTGGGGCAGTGGTGGGGGGTTGGGGGGGTGTCCTTTACAGGTTTCTACTGTTCCCCCTCTATGTTTCTGGCCTTTATCCCACATTGTCTAAGAGACCCATCATGGCCACACACTGCCCCCTTGTGTCCACTAAGACCAATAACAAGACAATGTATAAAATCTAGACGAAGCACCAGGCTGAGAAACACTGGAGGTGGGGTACGCGTGCGGGGGGGCGGGGGGGGGTGTTCAGAAATGTTATCTCTGTCACAACCTAGTTCTTAGCCAGGCCCTTCTGTAAGCTTCTTGAGAAATATGGATACAATATACTATTAACACATATACATCTCTGCAACTCACCATTTCTGTGTATGAACAGGGTTTCCCAGACAGGGAAGATCAGTTTTCCTCACGGGGGATCTCTCTCCTATCCAATCCTTCCTGGGCTACACTTGCCAGGTCCCCCAAAACACAGGCAAAGCAATTTTGCTTTCCGTGAAAATACCTGATTATCTTTTGCAGCATTCTTAGCCTCCTTAGAGTCTTCTGTTCTCCGTGCTGAAATATCTGTTTCCCAAAATGTCTATCTCCTGGCACATGGTTATCTGTTTTGTAGATATATGCCTGAGTTGCTTGGAACCTTCCTATTTGTTGTAAAAGATATACTCCTCTCAGGCCACATCTGTCACCGAAGGACTTTTGTTTTGATTTTTTTTTTTTTTTTTTTTTAGACAAGGTTTCTCTGTGTAGCCCTGGCTGTCCTGGAACTCAGAGATCTGCCTGTGCCTGCCTCACGAAGGCTGGGATTACATGCATGTGCCACCACCAACCAGTAACCTAAGGAGATATATATATATATATATATATATATATATATATATATATATCAAATTCAGAGATCCACCTGTGTCTGCCTCCCAGTTCTGGGATTAAAAGTGAGCACTACCACTGCCCAGCAACCTTAGCATATTTTAAATTTTCAGCTGAGATAACTATTTGCTCTATTTCCATGAATGTATATGTGTCCTTATTCGTTTTACTAATATGCCCCAGGGACCTGCTGGTGTAAAAGACTGTGTACAGCAGGGTGTTGGGAAAGGCAGGTTAGAACAACTCTGGCTCAATTCTACCCTCAACGGCTTTCATCCCCTGAGAAACTTGACATATACAAATAAATAAGAGGGGCTGAAGAGATGGCTCAGTGGTTAATAACATTGACTGTTCTTCCAGAGGTCCTGAGTTCAAATCCCAGCACCCACACGGTGGCACACAACCATCTGTAAAAGGATCAGATGCCCTCTTCTGGTGTGTCTGAAGACAGCTACAGTGTACTAATATACATAAAATAAATAAAATCTTTAAAAAGAAACAAATAAATAAGAAATCAGAACGCATGACGGCAGTTATACAAGGGAAACAGCACAAATTAATATCCACGTGAAAAGGAGGGAGGGAGGGAGGGAGGGAGGGAGGGAGGGAGGGAATCGTGTGGGGCCGAGATGATCACAGGAATGTGCTGTTAGCCTTTCTGTAGCTTGTGATAAAATACTAGCCACAAGCAACTTAAAGGAGCAAAGTTTCATTTTTTGCTTAATGTTCCAGAGCACAGCCATTAGGTTTCATTGTTTCTGGGGCCATGGTGAGGCAAGAACGCTGTGGCAGGGAGCATGGTGTGGCCAAACAGAAGCCTCACGACAACTGAAAAGCATAACCTGGCAGAGGCTAGGGACAAGGCTAGGGACAGGGGCAGGCCCCTGGTAACCTATTACTTCCCACCACTCTCTAACTCCCCCTCTAGTCCACTCGGCTCTGGATTCGTTAATGAATTACCTCTTGGTAAAGTTAGATTCCTCAGGATCTGAGCACCCAAACCCTAGCAAACATAGCTGGGGCCCAAGCCTTCAACATATAAACCTTCAGAGAGACATTTCCTATCCAAACCATAACCTGGAATCAGAAGAGGGTGACTGCAGAGTTGGTCCAGGGCAAGGCCTTGGTGGAAAGTATTCCCCTGGAGCAGAGTCTGTGAATGGATGTGAATTAGGAAGTCATTGTAGACCCCAGGAGCAAAGCCCGGCTTTGTGGCTCACACCTTTGACCCTAGCACTCAGCGGGCAGAGGTAGGTGGATCTCTGAGTTTGAGACCACCCTGATCTGTGTAGCCAGGTTGACATAGCAAGATCCTGTCTCAAACAACATCAACAAAGGTATCCAGGAGTGAGAAAATCAAGACTTAGTCAAATTGATGAGCGGGGAGGCAAACCTAATTATAAGTAGGAGTTATGATTAAAATCAATGAAAGGAAATCTATAGGAACATCCATCATGAGGGGGTAAAGGAGAGGTGTTAGAGATAAGTCAGACTTTGACCTTCAGAACTGACCTAAGGAGGGTAAATGTAGGGGGCTGAAAAGATAGCTCATAGGTTAAGATCAGTCACTGCTCTTACAAAGGACCAAATTTCTATTCTAAATATCAATGCCAGGCAACTCACAATCACCTGTAATTCCAGTTCCAGGGAATCCTCTTCTTGTCTTCATGGGCACTTGCATAAATGCATATATACATATAAATAAAAAGAAATTAATACCTTCTTTAAAAAGAAAGGGGGGCTGGAGAGATGGCTCAGTGGTTAAGAGCACTGACTGCTCTTCCAGAGGTCCTGAGTTCAATTTCCAGCAACCACCTGGTGGCTCACCACCATCTGTAATGGAATCCAATGCCCTCTTGTGTGACTGAAGACAGCTACAGTGTACTCACATACCTAAAATAAAATAAATATATCTTTTAAAAAAACAGACCATGAACACGGCACACATATGTTCTCAGTTCTCAGAAGGTTGAGGCAGTAGGATTGAGCTCTGGGATAAAAGTTGTGCTCAGCTAACATTACTTTTTTTTTTCTTTTAAGATTTATTTATTTATGGCCGGGCAGTGGTGGCGCATGCCTTTAATCCCAGCACTTGAGAGGCAGAGGCAGGTGGATTTCTGAGTTCAAGGTCAGCCTGATCTACAGAGTGAGTTCCTGGACAGCCAAGGCTACACAGAGAAACCCTGTCTCGAAAAAACAAAACAAAAAAAAAGATTTATGTATGTATGTATGGATATCAGTACACTGTAGCTGTACAGATGGTTGTGAGCTTTCATGTGGTTATTGAGAATTGAAATTTTTAGGACCTCTGCTTGCTCCAGTCAACTCTGCTCGCTCAGTCCCTGCTCGCTCAGGCCCAAAGATTTATTTATTATTATACATAAGTACATGGTAGCTGTCTTCAGACACACCAGAAAAGGGCATTGGATTTCATTAGGGGTGATTGTGAGCCACCATGTGGTTGCTGGGATTTGAACTCAGGACCTTTGGAAAGAGCAGTCAGTGCTCTTATTTGCTGAGCCATCTCACCAGCCCTAACATTACTTTTAAATAGAAACAAACTGAGCTACAGAGAAAGGGAGGGAGGCATGATGATAGTGATGTCCGGAAGGAAATTGAAAAAGAGAGGCAACATGTTACCATCTTGTAAAGGAAGAATGGCAGTTTTGAGTTCAAAAGGAAAGGGAAGAAACATAGGGAGGAGCTTCAGAGCTATGAATTAAACATCGAGACAGAGAGAGATCAAGGGATTCTTATAATCATTCTGCAGGGAACAGAAAGATAGACACAGGTGGACTATCTTGCATGAGGATAACAGGGAATCAATGAAAACTGCCCAGCTTCCCCTCTCTGTTTAAAGGTGAGCATCTCCTAGCAGCTCAAGGTCAGCCTTCTTTTCAATACACCTTTTGTTTAGCACTCTTATCCCTCAAATGGGTTCATATTGCATGTCAGGTCAGAAGACTCCCAAACTTGTATTTCTAGATCCAACAAGGCTCCCCTGAGAATCCAGTAGAGAGATTAGTCAGTGAGCCCGGGACTCAGTAAACACGTTCTGGTCTTCAGCAAATTTCCACAGCTCAGCAGTGGAAGTACTGTTGGGAGAATGGAAACAGTAATTCTGGCTTGGAAACTGACCGGTAGTTTAGGCAGGCAAAGGGACAGATCTGACTAGTGTAGGCTGGGTATGAGTCAGATGAAGAAAAAGGGATTCTAAGTCCGGGGTCTAGAAAGGAAGAGGTTAAGAACTAAATGTTAGGGTTTGTTTTGTTTTGTTTTTGATTTTGATTTTTGAGACAGGGTTTCTCTGTATAGCCCTGGCTGTCCTGGAACTCACTTTGTAGACCAGGCTGGCCTCGAACTCAGAAATCCACCTGCCTCTGCCTCCCAAGTGCTGGGATTAAAGGCGTGCGCCACCACGCCCGGCTAAATGTTAGTTTTGATTCTTTGGGGAAAAAAACGCAAAAAGTTTTGATTCTTTGAAAATCGCGTATGGTGATGCAAACCACACAATATGTTCTCATGGTTCTACAGGAAATGTAAGAATCAAGTCAACCTGGGTGGGGATGCAGGAGATTTCGGAATCATGAGTTTAAATTGACTGGTAATCGACACGAAGGTAAAGACGCCTCCAGATGTGGATTCTAACTTGCGTTCGGCTGACCTCGCAATTTGCAGAGGGAAACTACGTTTCTCTCTGTTTAAACGAGAAGACCCAGAACTCTTTCTGCGCTTCATGTTGAAGTACAAGGACCGCTCCCATCCCACGGCGCCCACAACGCGTCTGCGGAGAGGAATCCGGAACCTTTCTGCTGTGCTGTCAACCCGGACCCGCTGAGGCGGAGACCGGAAGCCCCTTGTCGGTTCCGGGTTTTCTGGGCTACTACGATGGCGATGAGTTTCGAGTGGCCGTGGCAGTACCGCTTCCCTCCCTTCTTTACGTGAGGCTCAGACCCTGAGAAGCCCAGTGTAGCTCCCTCCCGTCCCCGGGGCCCAGGGCTCAGCCCTGATGATTCACTTGGGGTTCCGGGGGAGACGGGAGCCGCCGGCCGCCTTCCGTCCAGCCAGCCCATCACTTTCTCCCCTACCGTGCTGCTAGGCTGGTTCTGCTGCTGCCGCCCCCCTCTTCCACGCTCTAATTCCGCGCCCCGCTCCCTTCGCCCGGCAGGTTACAGCCGAACGTGGACACCCGGCAGAAGCAGCTGGCCGCCTGGTGCTCTCTGGTTCTGTCCTTCTGCCGCCTGCACAAACAGTCCAGCATGACGGTGATGGAAGCCCAGGAGAGCCCGCTCTTCAACAACGTCAAGCTACAGCGTATCCTCCCTCAGGCTCTTCCATACCCCCCCCCCATGCACGCACTCCCACACTTTTCTACATGCCCAGACTGCATCTCCCCACCTCCCTTTACCCGCAGTAGGCAGGCTTCTATTCAAACTGGACTTGGGAAACAGCAAAACTACAGACAATCATTTTATATGCACTTTTGCAGGCAGTGCAAGCTCCCTTTCCCCTAGTTAATGAGTGCTGGGGTCTTTAAGTCCCAAGCTTTACACACTGGACCCTTTAAAACTATTTGAATCTCCTCTCTGTGAGCCTCAAATTCCAAACCATCTTTAATAATTTTTTGACTTGCCCCACCTCTCCCAGGAAGTGAGGGTCATTTATTTTTGCTCTCTGATTCATAGGTAAAATTTGTGGAGAAAAAGGCAGAGAATGAAGTAAAGGGTAATACCCTTTATTTTCTAACACTCTTGCCTTTTTTAGAGACCTGATCTCTATAGCCCAGTCCAGCCCAGCCCAGCCCAGCCCAGCCCAGCCTTGGACTGGTGATTCTCCTGTGTCCATCCCATAAGAGCTGCTATTGCAGGCCTGTAACACACTTTGTTAGTTCTTCCTTCTAACAGGAAGTTTCTTTTTACCTCCCTTTTCAGAATATTGAGGATATGCAAACATATCTTCTTCAAAAAATTGCATGTATGTATGGCAGGGAAAGGAGGGGGCTAGATGATTCTTCATCGTGGGTCGAACGCCGAAGATTTTTTTATTTAACCTAATGTAGGCCATCCCCTTAACCTTAAACCAGGGAAACTTCCTGTGGAGTCAATTCAGATTGTATTAGAAGAACTGAGAAAGAAAGGTGGGTTCAGCTCCTCAGATACCTGTTTGTTTTTTGGGTTTTTTTTTTTAAGATATATTTATTTATTTATTTCATGTATGTGAGTACACCATTGCTCTCTTAAGACACACCAGAAGTGGGCATCAGATCTCATTACAGATGGTTGGGAACCACCATGTGGTTGCTGAGATTTGAACTCAGGACCTTTAGAAGAGCAGTCAGTGAGTGCTCTTTACCACTGAGCCATCTCTCCAGGCCCCCTGTTTTTTGTTTGTTTGTTTGTTTGTTTTGTTTTTAAATACTGTTTTTTACATGTCCTGTGGTATTTGCCTTCTTATATGTTTGTATGAAGGTGTCAGATCCCCTGGAACTAGAGTTACAGACAGTTGTAAGCTACCATGTGGGTGCTGGGAATTGAAGTCGCGTTCTCTGGAAAAACAGTCAGTGTTCTTAACCACTGAGCCATCCATACAGCCCCTCCCCCTCCTTTTTTCTTCTTACTTGGGATTTTTTTCCCCCTGAGGGCACAGCAGGGCAACTCTTCCTTTTAGTGACTTTTTTTTTTGTCTCCCACCAGCTTGAAGCCTCAAGTATTCTGAGATGGCCTACCCCCCCCCCCCCCACACACACACCCTACCTCCGTTAGTATACAGAATTAAAATCCCTCTCTGGCCTAAGAAAGATAGACTAAGGAAAACAGGATGCTTTATAAGTAAGAATAGTCAAACTCCTATTGTATCTCTTGTTCTGAAAGCAGAGGCTCGTCCACTCTGTCGGGTGTTGGTATTTGCCTCTGTGCCTTTTTTAGAGCACGATGCTCTCATAAGTATCTGTTTTACAGGGAACCTCGAGTGGTTGGATAAGAATAAGTCTAGCTTCCTGATCATGTGGCGGAGGCCAGAAGAATGGGGGAAACTCATTTACCAATGGGTGAGGCCACCCTGCTAAGCACTAGGCAATGAATGACCCACGGCAAAGAAGAACTGTTGCCTGTGCCCAACAGATAGCTGGCATCCTTAGATGCAGACCTGGCAAAGTGGGGAGTGGGCGAGAGAGGAAGCATGGGCCTTGCTGGCAACCATCCTTCAGTGATGCAATGTCTCTCCTGCACAGAATCTCCCTTTCTTTGACTGTAGGAGGCCAGAGGCTACGTGAGGCCATGTTTGGAGAATGCAGCACTGGGAACCATGAGTGCTATTGTTGGCTGGAGCCTCTGGCCACAGGAGATAAATGGGGAAAGGAAGGGAGAGAAAAAAAAAACCTGGGTTCCCTCTCCCACTGTGCGTTCATGGCGTTGTCCACATGAATGCACCTTCTGAACCAGTGTGGGTGTGAGGACAGAATACTCTGTCCCTCAAATTCCTACTGACCACCAGCTCCAAACATTCCCAAGAGAGGAGGGGAGGAAGCATCAACAGCCTAAATATAACAAATACACACCGCCCGTTCCTGAACAGAAAATAACCAGAATGAGAGGTCACTTTTGAGACACGTGAAAGGCTGTGGTTTAGTGGTTCCGAATGTGTGTACACACATACAAATATAGCACCTGTAGGGTTTACAGGCTTAGGACACTACAGAGGTGACAGTCCTCATTTGGGTATAGGTACCATTCCTGGAGAAAAAAAAAAGGCAGAGCTGAAGTTCACCCTCTCCCAAGAGACTCTTGGTCCTTGTTCAGCCTCGTTTTCTGTGCCCTCAGGTTTCCAGGAGTGGCCAGAATAACTCTGTGTTTACTCTGTATGAACTGACCAGTGGAGAAGACACAGAGGATGAAGGTAATGCCTTTTTCTTCTTCCATTTCTCTGATCAGAATCCTCTTTTCTCCAGTGTTTTGTTTTTTAAAGACAGGGTTTCTCTCTGTAGCCCTGGCTGTCTGAAACTTGCTGTGTAGACCAGGCAGGCCTTGAACTAAGAGATCTGCCTGCCTCTGCCTCCCAGGTTCTGAGATGAAAGGCGTGCGCCACCACCTCCCGATCAGTATTGGCTTAATGCTTCTTCAGGCCAACCATTTCTGTCTCTGAATAAGTTCCATAATGCAAAAGTCCTAAGGGTTTTGTTGTTATTGTTGTTGTTTGTTTTATTTTTTATTTTTTTAAATTTACTTTTATTTATTTATTTATTTATTTGTTTTTGGTTTTTCAAGACAGGGTTTCTCTGTATAGCCCTGGCTGTCCTGGAACTCACTTTGTAGACCAGGCTGGCCTCGAACTCAGAAATCCGCCTGCCTCTGCCTCCCGAGTGCTGGGATTAAAGATGTGCGCCATCACGCCCAGCTAGAACAACTCTTTGTTGGTGTGAATGTTTGTGTATTTTATAAGATTTTTTAGGGAACTGTTCAGAATTGTTGCTGTAGAAGCCAGCTAAGGAACCAGCGTCAGGGATTAAGCTCAGAATCTCATTCCTTGCTGACTCAAGCTCTCTTTCACTGTTCCTTCTTATAGAGAGCTCAAGATTTGTGGGTGTCAGCTGAAGATATTGGGCCAACACCCCCCAGCCCCACCCCCAACCCATTTAAAAACTTTGGGTTTGTGCCAGGCAAGGATTTGTATGGCCTTTGATTTTTGCATAGAGTAAACACCTCCTTAGCTCTTTTCTCTCTATGACTCTTTATTCTGATCCCCAGGATCACCAAAGATTTCAGACTTTGCCAGGGTAAGGGGGGCTGGGGGTTTCTGCCAGGCTGTGACTGCTCCAGCACTTTATACCTTTTGGCTGTCTCCCCTCCCCTGCAGGCCTCTGCTTGCTGTTCCCATCAGCAAGCACCCCATGAGTTCAGCACTACAGCCTGGCCCAGCCCACCACTCAGCCTGTGCAAAGCTGGAGGCTTCCCCAGAATGCTCACTCCCTGACTTGAGCTGGGCTCCCTCGGGGTGAAATGAGCAAGCCTGTCAAGGCTTGTCTGCTGCCTCTCACATCTCCCAAGAGGATCATCCATATTTTTGGTCTAGATAGTCCTCTGGCCTTTGGTGTCCTTACAGTTAGGAAAGGCCAGGCTTTGGCGTTAGCTCTGAACTTGAGCAGTCCCCTGGCTGGGGGTACCGACCACGCTTGTATTTATTACACAGATCCTCCTGATTTGTACAATAAGTTTGGACAGGGTCCCTGTGCGGTGCATGGACACTGGCTTGGGTCTGACCATCAGGGTAACTTTGTGGTCCTAATGGCAAAAGGTATTTGATGGGAACAAAGGGAAAGAGGGCTCAGGGGGCAGGTCCTTCAGAATTGGGAAGGGTGAAATAAGCCTGATTCATTTCATGCTGACCCAGGCTGCCTTCTACTCCGTACGCCCCAGGAATGCCCAGGAATTGTGAGGTACAGCTGCAGCAGTGCAGACAGCGTACAAGTAGAATATCCTGGCTTTGGAAGGTCTCAGCTTCTAGCTCAGCCACAGTGAGAACTGAGTATCCCTGACTGAGCATCTCTTCCTGTCTAGAGTTCCATGGGCTGGATGAGGCGACCCTGCTGCGTGCTCTGCAGGCCCTACAACAAGAGCACAAGGCCGAGATTATCACTGTCAGCGACGGCCGAGGAGTCAAGTTCTTCTAGCAGAGACCTGGCTCCTTTACTTCTTACCTCCCACCTTTCCAGGGCTTTCCAAAGGAGACAGACCTAGTGTCCCCATAGACTGGATCTGTCACTCCGCCAGACTCAAAGGGCTCAAGTCCTGAAAGCTCAGACTTAGGGATGTTCCCATATAATCCATTATTTCTGTCCCTGGGATAGGGTAAGCCCACAGTGCCATGGAGAAAGGATGTGTTTCTTCCCTACCTCCTTTTCCATCCTATACTGTCCCTGAGCCAGGATCTATAAACCTGACACTTTACATGTGTTCTCACACATAAGTACACACCCACCTACATGCGCCTGCACAAGCTTCTTTCTCCTCCTCCCACTCCTTTAGCTGCTGTTGCCTCCCTTCTCAGGCTGGTGCTGGATCCTCCCCAGGGATGGGGGAAGCCCTGGCTGCAGGCAGTCGTCTAGGCAATATGAAGATAGGAAGCCCCAGAAGGGGCCCTGCGGTGAGAGGCGGGCCCACTCTGATTTATGATATTAAAATCTCTACTCCCACTGTCGGCCTGTTACTACTGCTGAACTGGGACTAGGGAAGGCAGTGCAGAGTTCCACCTGACTGAGTCCCAGCCAAGGAAAAAGAAGACTCCTTTGGCCTTTGTACAGAAAGGCCTGGGGGGGTGGGGGGGCTCCAGATAGCCTGTGGTTTGCCATGTGCTGGGTGGGTCGTGTGGAGGAGTGCAAGTGGGACACAGCTTGGGGACAGGCTGCTTGCTCTCTAAATTGGAGTCACTTCATTGCTCCCCCATGGAAGTCCTGAACTATTCTGAAGCCCCTCCCTCCACCCATGATGGTCTGGGTGGGGTAGCTGTGGCCAAGGGGAGCTGGTGTGTGTGTGTGGGGGGGGGGTAAACCGGATGTGGACTTTGGTTTATTGAAGACTTTGGCAAACACAAGGGGGAGGAAAGAGAGCCCACAGCAAAAACAGCCTTTCTGGCCAGGGCCAGGCTCAGGCCAAGGTGGGGTGGAGTTGATGGGTGACAAGCTCTTGGTTAGGGCCGGGTGGTGGGGAGGGGCTTGACTGGAGTATACACAACCCATCCTTGTGCAGACCAGGGGCCTAGCTGAGCCAAGAAAACCATACCTTTCCAACACCAATGTCAGGCCTGGGGCTACTACTCCTGATTAGGACCCAGTAGTGCTGCCTTATCAAGGGTGCGCAGGCTAGTGGTGCCCTTCCCCCTCGCTGAAGCGTAGGAGCGGCGGTCACTTTTCATCTCCTGTCCCAGTGTTCTCCAACTCCCCCACCCCAAACGTGTTTGCCCTCTCCTGGTGCGGGAGCATACCCGCTGCCGCCTCCCACTCACTCAGCTCTTGCCGGAGAGGTTTAAAGGCGGGGACTCTGGAAAGCAGGGCACGCAGCCGGGGACTAAGCAGCGGTCGAGATGAGGGGCAGTACCCCAGCTCCACACTGCAACACGACAGGCTCACAAGGGTGGCCCCTGGGGGGTGAGGACCGGTCTCTCTGCTGGGGGCGGGTCGTGGGGCGGAGCCGGGGGCGGGTCGTGGGCCAGGCCAGTCGGGGGCTGGGGCCCCAGCAACTCAGCCGGAGCGCGGCGTACCGAGCCGGTCCGCCTGTCAGGCTGCCATCTCCAGCCGCCTGGCTTTCCGTTCTGCGGCGCCTGGCTCTTCCCATGCTAGCACCTCGAAATACGGAGACCGGGGTCCCCATGTCCCAAACCGAGGCTGACCTGGCTCTGCGGCCATCTCCGGCTCTCACTTCTACGGGGACGACCCGCCTGGGGCCACCTCCTCGCCGAGTGCGCCGCTTCTCTGGGAAGGCTGAGCCTCGGCCGCGCTCTTCGAGACCTAGCCGCCGCAGCTCAGTCGATCTGGGACTGCTGAGCTCCTGGTCTCAACCAGCCTCACTCCTTCCCGAACCCCCGGATCCTCCGGACTCCGCTGGCCCCACGAGGAGCTCACCTTCAAGCTCTAAAGAACCCCCCGAGGGCACATGGACCGGAGCAGCCCCCGTGAAGGTTGTGGACTCTGCATGTCCTGAGCTTACAGTATCTTCAGGAGGTCCAGGGTCCCGGGAACCACCGAGGGTTCCTGATGCTGCAGCCCGGGAGCGGCGGCGGGAGCAGGAAGAAAAAGAGGACACAGAAACCCAGGCTGTGGCAACGTCTCCGGACGGCCGATACCTCAAGTTTGACATTGAGATTGGAAGAGGTTCCTTCAAGACCGTGTATCGAGGGCTAGACACCGACACCACGGTAGAGGTGGCCTGGTGTGAGCTGCAGGTGTGGCTGGGCACCCCCTCGGTGGTGCCTCGGGATGGGGCCTTTGGGGGTCTTTTAGGTTGGGGAACCGGGAGGACAACATCAAAGGAAGGATCACTTTTTTTGTCAGCTGCCCAAGCGCTCTTGCTTTCCTTGCCGGCATGATTTTACTGACTCTGGGTGGTTTCAGGAGAAACTGAGCCAGGTGGTATATAGTGGCTGCCAATGAACATAGACAACTTCACTTTCAAACCTCTATACAAATCTGAGGGCTGGAAAACTGGGTGGGCAGCCGGTAGCCCTCCAGTCTCTCCTACCCCTTCCACTCTTGTACCTCCAAGTTCTGAGACTTTCCGCTGTGACTCTGGTCCTTCTCCTCCTCCTCCTCCTCCTCCTCCTCCTCCTCCTCCTCCCTCTTTACAGACTTAGAGACGGTATGTGGGAGTTCAGGAGCTGAGGGACAAGGCCCTCTCCACCTCCAGAAAGATTTAGGGTAGTTGTGGCAGAAGGAGGTTCTCCAGGCCCCTTTCTGGAGCTGTCAACTTTACAGACTTCTCCACAGCTTCAAGGAGCGGGACAGGAAGCTCTAGTTCTAGCTGGAGTCCAGTCCGGTTTCTCATCCCTATTCATACCTGGGGTCTCCCTTTCTATTGCCAAAGGAGCTGACCCTTGCAACTTTTAGACTTCAGGAGGATGTGGATTGGCAGTTTCTTCCTCCCGGGGCTCCCACTCTAAGTGTGAGTGGTCCCGGAAGATTTTAAGGGTACAAAACCAGGAGGAAGGATCCTTCCACTTGGTCGTGGCATAGGGTTCTCTACTAGTGACTGCTAGTGCTGCACCCCAGGCTCTAAGCCCCGCCTAGAAAATCAGCCAGACTCAGGGGAGGGGGAGGGAGAGGGAGAAAAGAGGGGTGGGGCAGCTCCAGCCATGGGGGGCGGCCTCCTGGCCTTGAATCTTCTTTCTTGGTATCTTCCTCAGACTCTGTCTAGATTCTGCAGTTCCTACTTTTTAGGGCCAACCTCTTAACGGCCCCAATTCCCTGCTCCTGGTCCGCCTGCTGCCTGCCGGCTGCCACCCCCCACACCCCCTCACCCCACCCCGCCCCTTCCACAGTCGGCTCTGGAGGCCACAAAGGCGCTATTGAGTGCATAACTCCCAGACCTGGTTGCATAAAGGCGCTTGTGTCCAGCAGGGGGTCCAGAGTGCTGCCCCAGGCCCAGGGTGGATGCGTTTTAGAGCAATAAGAAAGGACCAGCCAAAAGTTGGGGGTCTACAGCCCTTCTGGTTAGCGGTCTCACCAACCATACCCCAGCTGTATGCTCCCGCCCTCATTTCTTCCCCCAGCTCTATCCCAGATTTCCCATGCTCTTCTTGGGGGGGGGGGGGTGTCTGGAACTGATGCGACCCCCGTCACCCCATCCCACAGACCCGGAAACTCTCTCGGGCTGAGCGGCAGCGTTTCTCCGAGGAAGTTGAGATGCTCAAGGGGCTGCAGCACCCCAACATCGTCCGCTTCTATGACTCCTGGAAGTCGGTGCTGAGGGGCCAGGTTTGCATCGTGCTGGTCACAGAACTCATGACCTCGGGCACGCTCAAGACGTGAGCTCTGGCCTGGGTGGGAGGGGAGGGGAGGCTCTGGGAACTTCTCCCAAAATCACTTTAAACTTCCACACTTGAAACCAGGCTCTTTCCCTCTTACCAGTCTGTGTGAATGTCAATGTACTCCGAGCATACAAGTCAAATTTTTAGTTGTCCTCACCACACCCTCAGATTCAGCAGTGGTGTCTCCCACGGGGTTTCCCGCGGCCCATCTTTGCCCCTACCTTGCTGATCCGTCACTGTCACCCTCCCAACTCCCAGCAGCCCTCCTAAAGGGCCTTTCCCAATCTGCCCTCCCTTCAAGTTATACTGTCTTCCTGCAAACCAGGGGAGACCTGACCCTTTGACTCCGTCTTTTAAAACTCTTCAAGATTCCCCACTGCCCTGGGGGTAAAGTCCGTTCAGTCCCTCAGACACACTCTCCTCTTGAGCGGAAGTTACAGACAAACCCAATTCTCAGTGATTTCCTCCTATTCTGAACTGTCACTACTGTGGCTTTCCAGCCTTGAAAGTTTCCATCCCTCCCTTTTCACCCTTGAACTTATATTCCTCAAGACAAAAGTTATCCTTCCCCACGCTTGGGACCGTTAGTCATTCCTTCCAGCGCTCCCACAGCACGGCCCTACCTGCAAATTTCTCATCAGAATCATTTTGTAACCCATTTACTACACTCATTGACTCAGTTTCTTTCCGGCCCAGACGGGTCTAAATTAAAACAATGCTGGCAGAGGAGGCAGGCAGAGGTGGTGGTGAGGATGGGTTAGGAAGGAATTTTCCAGTCCCGATAGATATCGCCGCCTTGACCACAGTTACACACCCTCTCCCAGGTACCTGAGGCGGTTCCGCGAAATGAAGCCCCGAGTCCTTCAGCGCTGGAGTCGCCAGATCCTACGGGGACTTCATTTCCTTCATTCCCGAGTGCCCCCCATCCTGCACCGAGATCTCAAGTGTGACAACGTCTTCATTACTGGCCCTTCAGGCTCTGTCAAAATCGGAGATCTGGGACTGGCCACGCTCAAGCGCGCCTCCTTTGCTAAGAGCGTCATTGGTGCGTCTCTCCAGCAGGACCCTTGCCACTGCTACCTCCTTTGCATAAGAAAAGAGCATGGTATCCCTCACACTGCTTCAGCAGAGCTACCGCTCTAGGGAGACCCATTTTTCCTGCCCCCGACCCAGGCTTTGGGCAAGAGTTGGTCACACTCCAGAACCCCTGGGGTTGCTCTTGGGCTATTAAGACTCCCTCCGACCCCCGTGTGATATACCCAAGTGGAGGGAGGAGACCAGGAAGAAGAAGCCTGACTCTTTCTGTGGGTTCAATAGGGACCCCGGAATTCATGGCCCCTGAGATGTACGAGGAAAAGTACGACGAGGCTGTGGATGTGTATGCCTTTGGCATGTGCATGCTGGAGATGGCTACATCTGAGTATCCCTACTCCGAGTGTCAGAACGCAGCACAAATCTACCGCAAGGTCACTTCGGTGAGAAGGGTGGGGTTTGGGGATCCCCAGCGGCCCTCCCACTCTTCTACCCTTTAACTAGTCTGTATGTAGCTAGTACCCTTTATATGCTCATATATTAATATATAACATTAGCACATATTATATTAACATATCAATTAAGAGTATATACTACATATTGTACATATATTAAATTATACACACACACACACATCTTTAATAAAACCAGGCCACCAGGCCAGACAGAAAGATGCCCTGGCGAAACAGAAATGTATTGTATGCACCGCACATAAGCCCTTCACACAAGCTGGTAAGAATTTGTTTAATCCAAAGAGTTTACAGATAACTTCACATCCAATCTCAGTAGATCTTTCTAGTTGCCTGGCTAGGTGAGCCAGGCAAACGTTTTACCCTGTGCTTTACAAATCAGAGAACAAGCAGCTGGCAGTCTTGGCCAAGGTCACACCAACTCTATGTGGAGGGAATGGGATCGGAAATCGAGTTTTCAGTACCAGCATCCTCCCCCAACCTCCCCCAGGCCTTGGCGCCTGCCTGCACTGCAGACTTGCTGAGACGGGGTCGCAGGCAACCCGAGTCCTCATGAGATCCCTTCTCTCAGGGCACAAAGCCCAACAGCTTCTACAAGGTGAAGATGCCAGAGGTGAAGGAGATCATAGAAGGCTGCATCCGCACGGATAAGAACGAGAGGTGGGGTCCGGGGACAGAGACGGGATGGGGACGATGGGGCAGTGGCAGCAGTCCCCGCTCACTGTCCGGCGGTCCCCAGGTTCACCATCCAGGATCTCCTGGCCCACGCCTTCTTCCGCGAGGAACGAGGTGTGCACGTGGAGCTGGCAGAGGAAGATGATGGAGAGAAGCCGGGCCTCAAGCTTTGGCTGCGCATGGAGGATGCGCGGCGTGGGGGGCGCCCACGAGACAACCAGGCCATCGAGTTCCTGTTCCAGCTCGGCCGGGACGCTGCGGAGGAGGTGGCTCAGGAGATGGTGAGGAGAGTATAGATAGATCCTTCTTTGCTTGAGTGTGTAAAAGGTTCAGCCAACCTGCTATCGGTCATCAGGAGGGGCCGGGGTGCAGCTCTGGAGTAGTGAGGGGAGACCCCCTACCCAGAACTGTAGCTCCTACAAGGGTCTCTCTCACCTCCTCCGCCCTAATCCGTCTGCGCACACCAGGGTTTTTTGTTTTGTTTTGTTTTGTTTTTTTCAGAACAAATCCTGGACACCGTAACCTCACTTCTTTGTTATTTTTCCCTCTCCACCTTCTTTGTCTCTTCCCCTCTCTATGCTTAGTATCATCAGTTCCAGGAAGGTCCCTCCTCCGGTGTAAAAGCTAAATGCTTCTTTTCAAATCCGTTGGTGGGGGTGAGGGGTGGGGGTGGCTCTATACAACCTCAAATCTTGGACTTTGTTTCATACTTGAATATATTTCCCGTCCCTCTCCTCTGCTAGACTTGAAACTATCCGTGGCCAGATAATATTTTACTGATTTTTTTCCCCCTTCAGTCCTTTACTGTTTGGCAATAGTAGGTGCTCCTTAACATTACGTGTGACTTAAAGAAAGAAAGCATTTTCACGTGACCCTCTTGGGAGGGCAATGGAATGTATGCTCAGAGAGACTGACAGTTTTGTCTAGAGTCCTAAGAAAACAAATGACAAAGAGGGATGTAATCTCAAGCCATTTAGATTTGAAATCAGATGGCCCTTTTACTCACCCAGCAAAGCCCACAGCAAAACTGATTGAAAAGGAGAAGGGAGGTAATGGGCAGAGATTAGTGGAAGAGAGAGTACATGTGAAGATAGAAGACGCCAGGGCAGAACCTTGAGAGCTTGTTGAGAGCCTGAATGGAAGGAGGGGTGAGACTATGGGATTCTCAATTGAGGAGTGGCAGTTTCGAGGTCAAGAAGCTGAGAACGGTGCTGGCTTAGTGGGGTATGGGTGGTTGTTTTTTGTTTTTGTTTTTTCTTTTGGTTTTTCGAGACAGGGTTTCTCTATATAGCCCTGGCTGTCCTGGAACTCACTTTGTAGACCAGGCTGGCCTCTGCCTCCCCGAGTGCTGGGATTAAAGGTGTGCACCACCACGCCTGGCTTGTTTTTTGTTTTTTTTATTTAAGATTTATTTATTTATTTTATGTATCTGAGTATACTGTAGCTATCTTCAGACACACCAGAAGAGGGTATCCCATTACAGATGGTTGTGAGTCACCATGTGGTTGCTGGGAATTGAACTCAGGTCCTCTGGAAGAGCAGACAGTGCTCTTAACCGCTGAACCATCTTTCCAGCCTTGGGGAATCACATTTTTTTTTTTTTTAAATCCCAGCACCCAGGAGACAGAGGTAGATGAACCTCTTATGATTCCAGCCAGTGAGCTCCAGGCCAGCCAGTGAGACCACCTGGCACAAAAGCAATCTCCAAAGCACAGCCCAGCTTGACCCAAGAGTCAGTCTTTTTAGAGTGACATCTTGTTTATCTTGTGTGTGACTGTGCACATGTATGTTGGGGGGGGGGGGTCACAGGTGCCTCAGCATGCATGTAGAGGTCAGAGGACAACTTGTGGGAGTCACTTCTCTCCTTCCATCATGTGGGCCCTGGCAATCAAGCTCAGGCTGTCAGGCTTGGCCACAGCCACTTTTGGACACAGAGACATTTTACCTGCCCTTAAGATCAAATCTTCAGGGCTGGTGAGATGGCTCAGCGGGTAAGAGCACCTGACTGCTCTTCCGAAGGTGATGAGTTCAAATCCCAGCAACCATATGGTGGCTTACAACCACCCATAATGAGATCTGATGCCCTCCTCTGGTGCGTCTGAAGTCAGCTACAGCGTACTTATGAATAATAATAATAAATGAATCCTTGGACTGGAGAGAACAAGCAGGGGTGGCCGGAGCGAGCAGGGATGGCCAGAGCGAGCAAGGCCATACGGGGGCAGCCAGAGTGAGCGGGGCCGACCACAGTGAGCAGGGTTGACCTGAATGAGAGAAAAAAAAAAGATCAAATCTTCATCTATTATATGTATCTGTACGGGAGCAAGGGATTCCTCTGTGTGTGATGTACTTTGTGTGTGGGGGGAGGGTATGTATGGCACATGTATACATGTGTGCACATGCTTTTACATGGATACCAGAGGATGGAATTCAGGTCCTTATGATCGCAGTATCATGTCCAAAACAACAATGGCAAAATGTATCCCATAATGTTATTGAGGAGACTTAAGGATGATGAGTTTAGTTAACACACATGGTCGTTAATCAGTAAATAGTTCCTTCCTTATTCCTAGAGACTTCAAAAAGTTGTCCTTATAGCCTGCCCCCCATGTACAGATGTGTATGTGTGTATTTGTGAAGTCAGTTTAAAGGTGTCCTGATCCTGATGGATCTATGCGCCCCTCCCTTCTCTCTGCACGTACAAATGTGTAAGTGTATACATGTGGAAGCCAGAAGTTACTTTGGATGTTATGTCTCAGGAACCAGCAACCTTGTTTTTATTTTATTTTATTTTATTTTATTTTATTTTATTTTATTTTATTTTATTTTATGTGAGTACATTGCTGTCTTTAGACATACCAGAAGAGGGCACCAGATCCCATTACAGATGGTTGTGAGCCTCCATGTGGTTGCTGGGAATTGAACTCAAGACCTCTGGAAGAACAGTCAGTGCTCTTATCCACTGAGCCATCTCTCCAGCCCAGCAACCTTGTCTTTTGAGACAGCATTTCTCTATGTAGCCCTGGCTGTCCTAGAACTCACTCTGTAGACCAGGCTGGCCTAGAACTCAGAGACTGCCTACATCTACCTCCAGAGTTCTGGGGTTAATGGGCAGACAGGAACTTGGGGCTTGCTAATTGCTAGATCCACTGGCCAGCAAGCTCCAGGGCTCTGCTTTCTCTGCTTCCCCAACACTGGGGTTTCAGGCATTTCACCTGAAGCTTTGTGCGAGCACTGGGGATAAGGCTCATGCTTTATGCTTAATGCAGCAAACATTTTACTAACTTAGGGAGCTCCCCAGCCCCTGCTTGATCTTCAGGGGGAATCTGAAACTGTCTCCCTTCCTATCCTGACTCCAGGTAGCCTTGGGCTTAGTCTGTGAAGCTGACTACCAGCCAGTGGCCCGTGCAGTTCGAGAACGGGTCGCTGCCATCCAGCGGAAGCGAGAAAAGCTTCGAAAAGCTAGGGAATTGGAGGTTCTCCCATCAGACTCAGGACCTCCTCCAGCAACCGTGTCTATGGCTCCGGGCCCCCCCAGTGCCTTCCCCCCGGAGCCTGAGGAACCAGAGGCTGACCAGCATCAGTCCTTCCTCTTCCGCCATGCCAGCTACTCATCTACTACATGTAAGTCACCCCCACTTTGAGTTCTAGGTCCCAGAAGTCCAGCCCAACCCAGCTTTCCAACTCTAGCCATGAACCTTCCTTTAGGGACAAACACTCCCACAATTCCCTCCTGGCTCCAGGCCCCTCTTTGCTCAGACAGGTCCCCCTCCTCTGCCACTACAGTCCTTTATTATTATTATTCTTATTTTTTGATCCACTCCCTCCCCTACCAGCTGATTGCGAGACTGATGGCTACCTCAGCTCCTCCGGCTTCCTGGATGCCTCAGACCCTGCCCTTCAGCCCCCTGGGGGGGTGCCATCCAGCCCCGCTGAATCCCATCTCTGCTTGCCCTCGGTGAGAGGGGGTCACCCGGGAGCCTTCCAGCCAGTCAAAGTCCAAGCCCTATCCCTCTCTCCTGAATCCCAACCCCCTAACCTGTTCCCTGGTTCCTGACACACACTATTCTTCCCTGTATGTCTCCAATTGTTTCCCTAGTGTTCTCCCCACATCCTGACACCATTTCCCCAGGTCTCCACAATCATCAGCCGCTGTTATCCTCTGACCTGATGAATTCTATGTCTTTTAGGGTTTTGCCTTGTCCATTCCACGGTCCGGCCCTGGCAGTGACTTTTCTCCTGGGGATAGGTATGTTCTGGTTTAAGTTGGAGGTAGCAGGGTGAAACACAGAGTGTTCTGGGTTCCCACTGTTTACTTAAACCCTTCTGTCTCCCTTCCCTGGTCCAGCTATGCCTCAGATGCAGCATCAGGCCTCAGTGATATGGGAGAAGGGGGACAAATGAGGAAAAACGCAGTGAAGACTCTTCGACGGAGACCCCGATCCCGGCTCCGGGTCACTAGTGTAAGGAGGGCCCAGGAACTTTCCGGAAGATGTGGGGGTGGGCAGAAAACTGGAGTTGTCCTGTGTGACCGGAGATGCTTTGATGCATCTAGTCTAGTTTCAATGCCAGACTCTGGGTGGAGAATCTGTTCTCAACGTCCACTCTGGCCAGAGTGCATCGGCTATAGCAGGGTGGAAACACATGGCTGAGGCAGAGGCATTGATTGCTTCCCTTGTGCTGCCTTTGAATCTGAAGGTCTCAGACCAGAGTGACAGAGTTGTGGAGTGTCAGCTGCAGACCCACAACAGCAAGATGGTGACGTTCCGATTTGATCTGGATGGGGACAGCCCAGAAGAAATTGCAGCTGCCATGGTGAGCGGGAGAGAGATAAGGACAGTGTTTGGCTTCTTACCTCCCTGTATCCACTGGTGCTGACATTTATACCCTGACCCTGAAGCGAGGGTGTATAAACACTGGTTGGCAGCGCGACTCTGAAGATGCTTTGGCCTTTGTGCAGGGGGGTGGAGGGAATTTCTGTGTATCCAGTCAGGTTAAGCACTTTGCTATCGCTGTGGACTGGGGAGATAAGAGTGATGTGAGTTCCTCCTAGAGGTGTTACAGGCAACTGGAAGTAAAGGATGGACTGGATTAGCATGGGAAGGAGTGGGATTTTCCCAGGTCCTGGCAGATGAGTAGCAATGGTGGGAAGCAAAGCAGGGGTTGGGGGTGGGGTGGGGGAGGGCATGCCCTTCTGAAAGCATAGCAAGAGCAAGCCATTCATGCTGAGTACTGGGAGGATTTAGGGAGGAGACCACTGTCACTGGAGAAAAGGGATCCTGCAGGAGTGTCCTGGGAAGTGGAATTCGGCACATATCATAAGAGCTAAAGAAGGACAGCTGTGGGCAGTTCATGCCTGTAATCTGAGCTCTTAGCCGGAAGATCAATGATTGGGGACATCCTTGGCTGCACAGCAGTTCAGGGCTAACCCAGGCTACATGAGAATTTGTGAAGCAAACAAAGAAATTTAGGCAGAGATGGACATTTTGAAAATGGGTGGGTTTTTTGTTTGTTTATTCATTTGTTTTTTTAGATTTTTAAATTTTTTAAATTTTATTTAATGTATGAATGCTCTGCTGAGTGTACACTTGTATGCCAGAACAGGGCATCAGATCCCTCTAGAGAGATGGTTGTGGGCCACCATGTGGGTGGTGGGGATTGAACTCAGGACCTCTGGAAGTACAGCCCGTGTTCTTAATCACAGAGCCGTCTCTCCAGCCTGAGAATGGATTTTAAAGACTGTTCTGCTGTGAGATAGGGGAGGGTATTAGGAGAAAAGACTCTGATCGGAAGGTGGACAGAAGAAGCCAGATAGGCAGAAAGGAGAAATGAAATATGGGAGAAGAAAAAAGGCTGAAGCTACGGGTTGTTTCAGGGAAATTGCTGTGTAGTCCATCCAGGAAGCTCTTGACATCATACAGTGTGGGTAGTGGATGACCAATAAATATCTGCTGAGTTGATATGCTAGGGAGGCAGGGGGAAGGGGTATCAAGGGCACCCTGTATCAGAGGACTAAAGAGGAGTAGGCTACTCAGAGAGAAGTTGGAAATGAGAGCAAGGTTATATATATATATTTTAAAGAGTCATGGTGAGCTTGAGTAATAGCTGAGTTAAGGGTCTCCATGGCAACAGGAAATGGCCAGGCAGAGCTGGAGAGGGATGAGTTTGGGAGTCCTCAGTCTAGACCTGAGGGTGAAAATAGACCCGCAAGGCGAGAGACTGGGAAACTTTGAGGGTGTCTCATGAAAACTTCCCTGTTCAGAACAAGAAGGGGGGGACAAGGTCCGGAAAGACAGGAAGTTGGAGCCCAAGAAGCAGAGGGATGTTAGTGAGGGCAGAATGAGTTCCAAGCAGGTGGCACAGAGGGAACCTGGAGTGAGGCAAGTCCACACAGGCTTTTGTTAGAAGTCTTGATGGGAGACTGTTTCAACAGAACGGGGCGGCAGGGGCCAGATGATGTATAGAAACATCTGCCTTTAGGAATTCTTCCCTAAAGCCTCTTTGATGCTTTACCTAGTCTCCAGAACAAAGAAAAGTGTCACCTGTCGCCTAAGGCTAGTCATCTTTGGCCAAGTCTCCTGACCCTTCCAGAGTCTTTAATAAGCTATACAGATTTCTGAGTAGTTCCTAGAAATGTCCAGGCGCCTTTCTGCCTCTGCTTCTTCTCTCTACTTGGGGATCTGTAGGTCTGAAAAACTCCATGGTTCCCATGCCCACCCAGAAGCCACACAATCCAAGTGACCCAGCCCTGAACTCGGATCCAGTTCCCTTCCCCTTCCCACTAGTTGACTCCTCTGCATCAGGGTTTGAGACTTGGATCTGATCTTGCTGCTTTTCGTCGTCATTGGATATTTGCGACTCCAAAACTAGGAAGTGTGTGGCTTTTACCCTATAGTCCGTCCAACTCCACCAGGCCCTGTCTTCAGACTGTTCTGCCTTTCATAAGGCTGTTTTCTTGGCCTCAGCTGTTCTTCTGTCTCTTCTGATGGCTAGCTAGGGTAGACTGGGAAAAAGACTAGCTTAGCAGCGGTTCTCAACCTTCCTAATGCTGCGAGCCTTTAAGTTCCGTTCCTTCTGTTATGGTGCCCCCCAGCCATAAAAGTATTTTGTTGTTATTCATAATTGTAATTTTGCTACTGTTTTGAATCACAATATCAATATCTGCGATAGAGGATTTCTGACACATGACCCGGAAGGAATCAAGACCTGAAGGTTGAGAACTAGCTTGTCACTGGGCTTTTTCTGTAACACCTGAGTTCAAGTTTAATGTGCTGAAATTTGGTGAATGTGGCCAGGTTCCATTTCTCTTCTTCTATCCCCTTCTCGTCCCTTCCTTCTCCTCCTTCAGTTGTGCTGGAAATCAAATCCAGGATCGTGTGGCAAATACTCTCTCACTGAGCTATACCCCTAGCCTCTTGGGCAGGTTTCTTCGCCTCTCTCAACCTTAGCTGTTCATTGATTACTGTGTTTTTCAAAGGTGTGATCTAACATGGTGATGTGTATAAGTGGCCATATACTCTCAGTGAAGGGTTACTTTCCTTTTTTTTTTTTTTTTTTTTTTTCGAGACAGGGTTTCTCTGTGTAGCCTTGGCTGTCCTGGAACTCACTTTGTAGACCAGGCTGGCCTCGAACACAGAAATCTGCCTGCCTCTGCCTCCCAAGGCGTGCGCCACCACGCCCGGCTAAGGGTTACTTTTCTTATTCCACATTTGTAAAGTTTTGCATCAAATGTTCACGGTGTGATGCCATCCCAGGTTCTCTCATCCCCAGAGGTGCATGACCAGTTTCTTCATTGGAATAGCATTGGGGAAGGTGATTACAGACTTATTACATTCATTTATTTGTGTCTGGAAGGCATAAGAAAATCAGTAAGAGACGCTTTTCTCCTTTCACCTTATGGTCACGTGACTGAGCTCATACAGTTGAGCTTGGTCAACAGCTTAGACAAACAGCTCTACCTAGCTTGCTGCCCAATTACAGATTTTTTTTTTTTTTTTTTGGTTTTTCGAGACAGGGTTTCTCTGTATAGCCCTGGCTGTCCTGGAACTCACTTTGTAGACCAGGCTGGCCTTGAACTCAGAAATCCGCATGCCTCTGCCTCCTGAGTGCTGGGATTAAAGGCATTTAGCACCATGCCTGGCTAAATTGTGGTTAAAAAAAAGAATCCAGACACATAGTAAGTGGGGCATATACCAGCCCCGAGGAAGGTGAGATAGGAGGATTGCTGCGAGTTTGAAGCCACTCTGAGTAATGTAGTGAGACCCTGGCTCCCAACCTCAGGTACTCAATGTCTGTGAAGTGGAAACTGACATTTACCATGCATGCATGGATTTAACCTTGCCAGGTGTGAATAGGATCCCATGTGATGTACTTTATAATCTTTTTTCGAAACAGGGTTTCTCTGTATAGCCCTGACTGTACTGGAACTCACTTTGTAGACCAGGCTGGCCTCGAACTCAGAAATCCACCTGCCTCTGCCTCCCGAGTGTTGGGATTAAAGGCGTGTGCCACCACGCCTGGTGTACTTTATAATCTTTATGTGAGAGCAGAAATTGTGTTCAAAAGTGTGTAACTGTGGAACTTTGGGTTCTTTCAGTGGACCTGAGTTCAAATAGCGTGGCATTGGGCCAGCTGAACTTTTTCAAATTATATATATATATATATATGTTTTTGAGACAGGGTTTCTCTGTATAGCCCTGGCTGTCCTGGAACTCACTCAGTAGACCAGGCTGGCCTCGAACTCAGAAATCCGCCTGCCTCTGCCTCCCAAGTGCTGGGATTAAAGGCATGCGCCACCACGCCCGGCTTCAAATAATATTTTTAAGTGATGTATTTATTTATGTGCATTACTGTTTTGTCTGCATGTACATGTTTTGTCTGTGTGAGGATGTTATGTCCGTAAGAACTAGAATTATGGACAGCTGTGAGCTGTCATGTGGATGCTGGAAACTGAACTCAGGTCCTCTGGAAGAGCAGCCACTGCTCTTAACTGCTGAGCCATCTCTCCAGCCCTGGGGCATCTGAACTTCACCTGAGCATTAGTTATCTTCACTGCAAAGGGAGGATATTAATAGACCATAGCCGGTTGTTGGTGTTAACTGTGATGATATATGAAAGTATTGGTGTATACAGCACAGGCATCCTAAGAATGTTAACTCCTTTCATCTTCCACTACATTTCTCATGGAACACAAGACCCTGTGGCACAAGACACACACTTAGCAATTGGTGCAGTGGGGCATGTACTTAGCAATTGGTGCAGTGGTGTATGTACTTAGCAATTGGTGCAGTGGTGTATGTACTTAGCAATTGGTGCAGTGGTGTATGTACTTAGCAATTGGTGCAGTGGTATATGTAACTTAGTAATTGGTGCAGTGTTGTATGTACTTAGCAATTGGTGTAGTGGTATCACCAGTTGGGTTTAAACATCGGGAGCAGTGCAGTAAGGGTGAGATGACGCCCTCCTCCCATCCCATAACCCCTGCCAGGTATATAATGAGTTCATCCTGCCCTCGGAGCGAGATGGATTCCTGAGCCGGATCCGGGAGATTATCCAGCGAGTGGAGACCCTGCTGAAGAGAGATGCTGGTCCCCCAGAGGCTACTGAAGATGCACTGAGCCCCCAGGTCAGGCCTCTAGACATCTCTACCAGGACCAGACTCTGCCCTCAGAGTTCTGCTTGGATTAACTTTTCTTGAGTTTGAGGACCTTAGAAATGTCTCTTTGTTTGTGACTTTCATCCACAAACTTGTTCTAGAAAACTGTGAATGAAGGTTTTTCAGCTTGTTATTTTGAAATAAGTGCAGACTCACAGAGAGAAGTTACAAGACCTGTAGAGCATGTCCCTATATACCCTTAGACCAGATTTGTTGGTTGTTGTTGGTTGCTTTTATATATATATATATATATATATATATATATATATATATATATATATATATATATATATATATATATATTGATTTTTTAAGACAGGGTTTCTCTGTGTGCCCTGGCTGTCCTGGAACTCACTTTGTAGGCCAGGCTGGCCTCGAACTCAGAAATCCACCTGCCTCTGCCTCCCGAGTGCTGGGATTAAAGGTGTGCACCACCACACCCAGCGCTAATATTTTTTAAAACTCGCTTTCCTATCCTTCCTCTGTATTATATGTTATGTTCTTTTGAACCACTTGAGAACATGCTGGCAGATCTCTTGCCTCTTTATCTCTATTTTATTTAGCACATACACTTTTGAATCCTGAGGAGCTCCTGTCTCTTGATTCCTAGAGGCTCATGGGCTATAGCTTAAGAACACCAAGTCTGCAACTTCCCATCTGTGACTTGGCTTTCCCCACTGTGACTAAGCGCCCCTTTTCTCCCTCAGGAAGAGCCAGCAGCCCTGCCTGCCCTCCCAGGCCCACCCAATGGTAGGTTCTGTGTCTGTGCCTGCTCACCCCAACCTCTGGGTTGACCTTGTGGAGGGTGAAGGGTATAGGTGTTAGTGGACTCGAATCTCAACCCTTCCTCTTCAGCAGAGCCCCAGAGAAGCATCTCCCCAGAACAGAGGAGCTGGGCAGCTTTCTCCACTTCTTCTCCTGACACCCCCTTGTCCCCTGGGACCCCCTTTTCCCCTGGGACCCCTCCTGTCTTCCCATGCCCCATCTTTCCTATCACTTCCCCCTCATGCTATCCCTGCCCATTCTCCCAGGTCTCTTCAAATCCCTATCCACAGGCCCCCAGCTCCCTGCTTCCCTCCTCCTCCAGTGCTTCTCAGGTTCCACTCCCATCCTGCTCTCTTCCCATCACCTCTCCCCTCCCATTCTCTCCTAGTTATCCCCAAGACCCTCTTAGCTCCACTTCTCTTCCTGTCTGCCCCTCTTCCCCCTCTCTCCCCTCTACCACAGCAGCCCCTCTCCTCTCTCTGGCTAGTGCCTTCTCTCTGGCTGTGATGACTGTGGCCCAGTCCCTGCTGTCCCCATCCCCTGGGCTTCTTTCTCAGACTCCTCCAGCCCCTCCAGGTCCTCTGCCTAGCCTGCCCCTTCCCCTTGCTTCTTGTGACCAGGAGAGCCTTTCGGCCCAAACAGCTGAGACAGAGAATGAGGTGAGTGGGGTATGAAGAGGGCCAGGAAAACAAGGTGGCCTTCTGGGTCTTCCCCTTCCTCATGGTACCATACTTGGCAGGCTTCCCGAAATCCTTCTCAGCCACTACTGGGTGATGCTAGACTGGCACCTATATCTGAAGGTGAGGCCTCTAACCCCTGACCTCACCCTGCCTGGCAGCCCCCAGCGCCTTACATTCTGCTAGATTGATTTCTTTCCTTCCTTCCTTTCTTTCTTTCTTTCTTTCTTTCTTTCTTTCTTTCTTTCTTTCTTTCTTTCTTTCTTTCTTTCTTTCTTTCTTTCTTTCCAGGGTTTCTCTGTGTAGCCCGCCCTGGCTGTCCTGGAACTCACTTTGTAGACCAGGCTGGCCTCGAACTCAGAAATCCACCTGCTTCTGCCTCCCAAGTGCTGGGATTAAAGGCGTGGGCCACCAAGCCCGGCTCTTTTTTTTTTTTTTTTTTTTTTTTTAATGCTCTTCACCTCCCTCCTTATCTTCCTGCAGAGGGAAAGCCCCAGCTTGTTGGCCGTTTCCAAGTGACCTCATCTAAGGAACCAGCAGAGCCTCCCGGGCAACCAGCATCCCCAACTCTCTCCAGATCCCTAAAGCTTCCAAGCCCTCCGCTGACCTCAGAGAGCTCAGACACAGAGGACAGTGCTGCAGGAGGACCAGAGACCAGGGAGGCTCTGGCAGAGAGTGACCGCGCAGCCGAGGGCCTGGGGGTTGCAATCGATGATGAAAAGGACGAAGGGAAGGAACCCCAACTTGGAGGCAGTCCCCCAATCTTGAGCCATCCCAGCCCAGTGTGGATGAACTACTCCTACAGCAGCCTGTGTCTGAGCAGTGAGGAGTCAGAGAGCAGCGGGGAAGACGAGGAGTTCTGGGCTGAGCTGCAGAACCTTCGGCAGAAGTGAGTCTGGGGACAATGGTAGAGCTGGAGGTGAACCTGAGAGAGCGGAGTGTTTGACTAGCCTTTTTCCTGCCCGCCTGTGCATCCTCAGACACTTGTCGGAAGTGGAGGCACTACAGATGTTACAGAAGAGGGAAATCGAGGACTTGTACAGCCGGCTTGGGAAACAGCCCCCACCTGGTATTGTAGCTCCAGCTGCTATGCTGTCCTGCCGCCAGCGCCGCCTCTCCAAGGGCAGCTTTCCCACCTCCCGCCGCAACAGCCTGCAGCGCTCTGATCTCCCTGGCCCTGGTGAGACCCCTTTCTGTTGAGACTCCTTCCCCATCGGCACAGTCTTCTTCCAGGCCCTGGTGGTCTAACCTTGGTTCTGGGGGACTAGGCCCCCTCCTTGCTGCCCCTCCCTCCACTTAGCGTTCTCCCTCACCCTGCTCCCAGGCATCATGCGAAGGAACTCTCTGAGTGGCAGCAGCACCGGCTCCCAGGAGCAGCGGGCAAGCAAGGGGGTGACATTCGCCGGGGATATTGGCAGGATGGTGAGGGGCGGGCCCAAGGAAGGGAGAGCTGAGGGCATGGCGGCTGGCAGCAGCTCTGCTTTCCTCTTCTTTGGACATTGCTTCAGTATTTTTCTTTTCCCCTCCAGTGAATTCAGACCAGAAGTCCTATGTCTCCCCAACACCAGGGCCCCACCATGGCCCGTGGCCTCTCAGAATCTGATGTTTTTTGTGACCAACTCAACTCAGCAAAGAACACCCCAGCACTGAGGGGGTAGAAGGCCCGTGGGCATGGAGAGTGCGTTGTGTTGTTATCCTGAAGAGTCAAAACCTTGCGGGTTCTCTTTGCTGTGTGGAAATCTGATTTCTGTAGCCTACCCCACCTGCCCTCCCCAGGCTGACCACTAAGCAATCCGAGTCCAGATGCTTGAGGAAGGCCAGCTTCCAGCTGGGAGAGTGGAGGGGGCTGTGCTCATGCCACCAAAGTTAACGGCAACCAATAAAAATACTGAGGAGAAAGGCTGTGGGTCTGTATCTGTCATGCCTTAGGGATGGGGGTGGGGTGGGAAGGGGGACAAAGAACGTGAGGCGGGCAAGAAGGGTGAGGGACTCGAAGCCATTCTCCTCTCACAATGGAAGGCAGGATGGAAGCGGCCCAGATTTCTGGCTTTTTGTCACTCGGTCATGAGGAAACTACATGACCAATGATCCAATGGCCGAGCCATGATCCCCTCCAGACCCCACCCTAGGCCTGTATAGGCAGGTACCAGGAAATGTTAAAAGAATGAAACTACTCCTTGCTCATCCTTCACCTACCAAGTTAGAGACAGGAAAAGGCCCGTGACATTAAGAGTCTGTTCTTGAAGGCAGAGAGCAAAAGAGTGACCTTCTTCTTCCCCCTAAGACCTGGTTCAGTCTCAGACAGTCCAGTAATCTCTCCCTTAAATCAGGTGGAAAGATCTCACGGAAAAAGTAATTCTAGTTAAACATTTACAGCTCCCTGGGGCAATGCCACCACTGCAGTGAGTGCCAGGGAGCTTTCCAGCATGAAGTGCCATGTGTCTCTCAGCCCCCACACACTAGCTTGGCTTCGGGAGACATGACTCATTTTATTACTCTTAACTTGACCCCATCTTTCCCACTTTAGGGTTCCAATGCTGCAGTTAAGCCACACCCTCCCCCTTAAGAGTTGGGCCCCTGGGAGGTGAAAGGGTAAACCACAAAGTTTGGGGAAAGGCAAGGTTGCGTACCTCTCAAACAAGGAAATAAAAAGGGCTGAGTAACTGGACAAACTGTACATGAAGTGAGCAACCCCCCACCTCTTGGCAGCGGCCAAATGCAGTCTCTTGCTTCTTGGGATCAATCATAGTCCGACGTTAGTACGCCAGTGATGCTGTAAGACCACCAGGCATCATTCAACATATACAGGGGCTCCAGCAGTTTGAAGATGGTCCGTACAGTTAGGGTCCTGACGCTCGCTCTCTCTCAAGAGCGCGGGCACGGGCAGCTTTGGCTTCATCTTCCAGCTCATCAAGGAAACGCTCCTGGGCCACCGAGTAGAAGGTGTAACCATCTGACGGGGTGGGTTCAGGAAACCACAAAGCACATGGGCATTCCTTTCGTCTAACCACCCTTGCTGTTTCCCCCAAATTAATGATTTTGGAGTGCCACCCTTTTGATCTTTTTGAACCTTTAACCAATTGTTATTACTAAGCCAATAAGCGCAGCGAAGATATAGTAAGATTAGGTAGCACATTAAAAGCTACACGTCTTGTTCCCTTCTCCTTAACCCCATATGCGCAATAGCCAGGACGGATACAAATAGCTAAGACCAGGGCCCCGATGCCCAGGCCGGTCATGACGTTCCGGGTCCGCCGCTGTGGCAGTGTTTTCTGCCACTGGGCAAGTTGCACCTGCCGCATAAACTGCAACTGCGCAGGGGTCAATTTCTCCCGGGACGGGTCGATGCGCTGAGCGAATGGGGCATTTCCATTCTTAGCATTCAGAGGGTCACCAGCTCCAGGGGCCGCCATGTTGCTGCTCCGCCCTAAGCGGTCGAGCCCGGAACTCGCCGGGTATTGTAGTCTTTGGCTTCCGCAAGGGACTCTGGGATCTGTAGTCCACGTGGAGTTTCCTGGGTAGAGTCAGGGTCTCTCCGCCCTAGAGGAGGGACAGGAAAGGTGAGAAGCGCCCTGCTTTCTGATTGGCTGAGCTCTCCGTGGCAGTTGGGGCGCGAAAAGCTGTTGACAGTTCGAAGCCGCGGTGGACATTATGTTTTTTCTCAGATTCGAAGCGAAGACAAACATATAGAAAGGGAAGGAAGGTGTGGCAGAAGATTCTGGAAATAAGCTAAGGAAGCCAGTGTATGGAACCCGTGAACTGTCCAAGTGCTCCGAAAGACGTCTGAATATGGAAGGACCCTCGAGGCCCAGGAACTGTAGTGACTTTCAGTTCGGAGTGGTTGCCACAGAGACTATCGAAAACGCCCTGCTTCACTTGGCCCAGCAGAACGAGCAAGCTGTGAAGGAGGCTGCGGGACGGACGGGCAGCTTCAGGGAGACCCGGATCGTGGGTGTGGATTTAGAGTGGGGAGTCAGGTTTACGGGAGGCATGGGAGCACTGACCTTTGTTTTTGACTCAAATAGAGGTCGTGGGGTTTATAAGTGATGAACGAGGCCTACTAGCACTCTTATTTTTTTATTTCTTTCCCGCTCTTCCCTGCACCACCCCACACCTGCCTTTTTTTTTTTTTTTTTTTAGACAAAGTCTCACTGTCGAGTCCTGACCTGGAACACTCTCTGTAGCTTAGGCTGGCCTGGAATTGACAGATGCTCTGACTCCCAGATGCTGGGATTAAAAGCGCATGGCATTATGGGGAGTCCCCCCCCTTTTTTTTAAAGTAAAAGTATGTCTGTGCGAGGGTATCCAATTACCTAAACTGAGGTTATAGACAGCTATGAGCTGCCATGTGGGTGCTGGGAATTTTACCCTGGTCCTCTAGAAGAGTAGCCACTACTCCTAACTGCTTGAGCCATCTCTCCACCACCAGCCCCCTTTACTCTTCTTTCCATAAACGTGTTTAGGGTGCTTATCATTTACATTGCCTGGTATAGAAAGAGGGAACTGCAGTCTAACCATTGCTCTCAAACTATGTAGTCTTTAGGTGGGAATTGTTAACCTATGAGCAAGTAGATACAAATATGGTTAGAGTGATTGACACAGAGAATACAGGCTACTATGAGAATTTAAAGGAGTGGTAAGATGAAGTCCAGGGATTGAATGATACCATGAATAAAACTTTGGGAAGCAAGGGGGAGGCGGGGAGTGGAGGATATAGTAGTCCAGGTTGGCCAGAGCATATGGAGAAGCAATAGAAATTAAGACCAGGAAGTAGTTTGGAAACATTCCAAGCAGAAGTCTGAATGCCTGTCGGGGGTGGGGGTGGGGCGAACTTTATACTTGGTTTAGCAGGAAATAAGATACCAAAATTTGTTATTTTTATTCAACATTTTGTATGTGTATGAGAATTATGTCTGAATATATGCCTATGTAGCACAAGTGTGGTTGGTGCTAGAAGAAGTCATTAGAAGAGGGTGTGTGTCTGATCTCCTGAAACTGGAATTCTAGGCAGTTGTGAGCCACCTGATGTGGGTGCTGGGAATTGGACCCAGGTTTTCTGGAAGATCTGCCCATGCTCTTAACTGCTGAGCCATCTCTGCAGAGTGAAGACACTGAGATGTAAATGAGGGGCAGTGTGGCTGTCATTTTCCCCTGGTAAAAATGATTTTTGTGTGTGGTGTAAAGGCTGGAGTTGAGTAGAGGAGGTGAGCTAGGGGAGTCTGTGTGAAGTCAGAGTGATGACAGAGAGGAAGACAAGAGTGGATTTAAAACGCCTCAGAGGCAAATCTAGAAATCTGAGTTTTTCATTTAAGAGATGAAGTTGGGAAAGATGACTGTCAAAGGGCCTAGCCTCAGAGACTGGCAGCCTCGTGTTGCCATTCGGAGCAGCACATACACACAGTACAAAAATAAGGAAATGTGATGTTTGTTTGGGGGCAATTGTTTTGACTTGGATCTCCTGAGTTTAAGATCTTTGAAGAACATCCAGAGGAAGGTTAATAGCAGACTGTTTTAGAACTAGAAATAAAGGTTTTTAAATGATTCCCATGATACTCCTAGGAGGAGGGGGGAGAAGCAGGTCAATGACAATTCCTTGGGAAACATTTTGTGCTCAGGGAATTGGAACGAGGAAGAGTCAATACCATGAGCTGCATGTGGTGGCTCGTGCAGTAATCCCAGGACGGGAGAGATGGCTCGGCACTTAAATGTACTTGCTACTCTTACAGAGGATCCAGGTTTAGTTTCCTGCATCCACACAGGCAGGCTCACAACCACCTGTAACTCTACTTCCAAGGGACCCAATGTTGTGCTCTTTGCAAGAATGTAGTGTATTCTCTATTCTCTCTCTCTCTCTCTCTCTCTCTCTCTCTCTCTCTCTCTCACACACACACACACACACACACACACACACACACACACACGCACACACTAAGAGCCTGGAGAGAAAGCTCAGTAATTGAGAGCTTGTGCTGCTCCTCCAGGGAACCCAAGTTCAGTTCTCTGCACCCACAGGAGGCAGCTCACAACTGCCTCTAACTCCAGTTCCAGGGGCTCCAACATCTACCCAAAATTGCTGCGCATGTGCACCCACCCCCTACCCTCACACTCACAAAATTTAAAAAAAAAAAATTTTAATTTTTTTAAAAAGTAAAATAATAAACAAAAACCCACCAACAAATAGTAGTTGGAGAGACTTTTTTGTTGTTGTTGTTGTTTGAGACAGGGTTTCTCTGTGTAGCCCTGGCTGTCCTGGAACTCACTTTGTAGACCAGGCTGGCCTCGAACTCAGAAATCTGCCTGCCTCTGCCTCCTGAGTGCTGGGATTAAAGGCATGCGCCACCACGCCCAGCTTGGAGAGACATTTTTTTAAGTCAACAGGAGAGTTCTGGAAGGACAGTGGTCAGCAGTTTCAGATGCTTCCAGGGTATCCACAGAAGTGATACCTTAGAAGAGGCCCGAGCTATTTAACAGTCTGGAATAGTCTCTGGCTTTTGATGTAATTGTCTTAGCAAAATGGGAGCAGTGGAAGGCAAACTGGGGGAACGTGAGGGAGAGGGGTGAAGTGGAAGGAGCAGATGCGACAGCAAGTGTTAAATTCAGCAGGAATGAGGTGGAGAGGGGAGCTGTGTCTCAGAGGCTGAAAGATCTTGTAAGCAGTAGTCCGCTTTTGTGTGCAGCAGAGCATGTAGTAGCTGAGGAGAAGCCGAGAGCAGGGTCCCTTCTGCCTAAACCAAGTTCAGGTTCCTCAAGAAACTAAAAACTGGCCGGGCGTGGTGGCGCACGCCTTTAATCCCAGCACTCGGGAGGCAGAGGCAGGTGGATTTCTGAGTTCGAGGCCAGCCTGGTCTACAGAGTGAGTTCCAGGACAGCCAGGGCTATACAGTGAAACCATCTCGAAAAACCAAAAAAAAAAAAAAACAAACAAAAAAAAAACAAAATTGGGTAAGTCTTAACAAATCCAGAACAAAATCAAGGATCTGGGAACATGAATCCCCTGGATTAGGAAATAAAGCCTAAGGACCAGCAAATAAAAGGTCTGGCCCATAAACATAGAGTTGCGCTTAATTCTCTTCCTCAATGGAAATTATCAGCCAGAGCTGTGGTCTTTGTAAGAAGGCTTTATGTATAAAACTATTTGTGATTTGTGTTAAGTGTATTGCTAAAGTGTCTTGTGATAGCTTGGTTTTAATTTTTTTGTAGGCTTAATTTTTTTTTTTTTTGAGACTAAGTCTCATGTAGCCCAAGCTGACCTTCAGTTACCATGTGAGGATGTCCTTGAACCTGCTCCACCTGCTGAAATTATAGGCATTGCCAATTATAGGCATGTCCAATAATTTGTTTTTCTTCTAAGAAAGTCCATTTTTTTTTCTCGGAAGACATATGACAATATGATTATGTGTGTAGAGGCTGGGTAAAGGATCCCTACTCTGTAATTCTTTGCTGATCAATGATAAAGGCTTTTAGGTCTTCGGTTTTCTTTCCTGAGAACTGACATTTACTCTCGTTTCCACCCTCTAATGATATTGCAAGCTAAATAGAATTTTATCTGAGGCTGTTCTTTCAAAGGGAAACAGAAGCAGGATAAAATCTTGCCAAGGCATCTTACACTCCCCACCTCCTAAGGATTCTTTCCCTCTAAATTGGACTATGTTCTTTGAGTTAGGGGGTGTTCCTTCAAAACAAGTCAGTCCACAGTAATACTAGAGATTTACCCAACAAACTGGCGGTGGAGAGCTGGTGACCAGCTGCAAGGTGAATTGTGTTTGTAAAGCAATGGGAGCTCTGCAGAGGGTGGTTACTAAACAAACAGTGTCATAAAGACTATGGACGCTCCAGGAGGGACCTTTCTGTTCCTGCCAACATTCCACTGAAAACAGAATATAGGGGTTAGGGTTTTTATCTATCCAAGAATCCTCTTGGAGCTAGGGGATCCCAGCAGGCGGTGGAGACCAACTAGGCCAGCTGGTATATGTTTGTGTGTAACTGACCAAACCTTTTGTCAGCTGAGACTCAAAGGCAGGCTCGGGTCACCAAGGGGCTTGGTGGGCCCTTGACTTTGGCCCAGAGCCAGCCTCCTTTCCATGCCTCTGATCTGCCTATTGGCAACAGAGGCAGCTGAGCTCGGCTCTGCTTGTCCCAGGTTCATCTTTCTCCCCTCTTGACCCTCCTCTCTCAGCTCCACCACGGCTTTTACAGGATGCCAAGAGTTCACAGTGTGTCTTGGGTTGCATCTTGTGAATTAAGCTCTTCTTCCCTGTTTTGGCAGAGTTTGTTTTTCTCCTGTCTGAACAATGGTGTCTGGAGAAATCGGTGAGCTACCAGGCTGTAGAAATCCTAGAAAGGTAAGGCTCTTGCATGAGGCCTTTGTGCTGGTACCCCTCAGAATGGCTGGCGTGCCTAGATCATCACACAGCACTAGTTGCCCCTTTACCTAGAGGATGGCTGGGCTTGCACCCTCCTATTTACTTGCAAATGTAGTTCTCCTCACCAGTATTTGATACCCAGCAGGATAAGATGTGGCATGTCTACAACACAGAGTCCCTGTGTCACTGTGAGTTACCCTCTTCTTTTTATTTCCCCCTTACAGGTTCATGCTGAAGCAGGCAGAGGACATCTGTCGACAAGCCACACTCCAGCTGAGAGGTAAAGACGCTGAGCTGCAGAGCTGGAGGGCTCTGAAAGAGCAGCTTGTCAACAAGTTCATCCTCCGATTGGTGTCCTGTGTTCAGCTGGCCAGCAAACTGTCTTTCCACTACAAAGTAAGGAGCTGGGGCTTGTGGGCACCCAAGTGTCAGCAAGAAACAGCTGATTGAAGGTGCCTGTGAGAAACCCACTGCTAAGCTAGGTGATACTACTCATGTGGAAATTCCAGAGTGTAATTATGCGTCCTAAGCATGCCTCCTGAATACACACACAGTCACACAGAGGCAGTTATTAAATAGCCTGAAGTTCTGTTCCCAAAGTATAATTGCTGGACAGGTGCCATCATTCATACAGGTCACCTTTCCTCCCCTTGGACCTAAGAGCAGTTTACATAAGGTACCTGAACTACCGACGCGCCTATCAGCATTAAAGACCAGTGGTTACACCTAAAAAGGATAGAATGTTTCCACACTACTATCCAGTACCTGTGCAGGAAAATCACTCATTCAGCAAATATTTATTGAGTATCTTCTATGGCCCTGTGCTTCAGTAGATACCATGGCTTGGCTACCATAGTAAGAAACATTGTGCTCTCAAGGGATCCCTTACCTAGTGGGAAAAGGCGTAGGTGTAAACAGAATGTAAAGTAAATAAAATAAAAAATAGTGTAAATTGAGGTCTAAGAATGACTCTCATCAGCCTTGCTGAGTCAAGGAAGTTAAAGAAAATGGGACCTGGTAGGTGGGATCTGGTGGCTGCAAAGAAAAATCAAAACAAAATTAGGGAGGGCAGGGAGGAAGGACCAGACAGAAGGGAAGGGAATCCAGCCCCCAGCCCGTGCCAAGACTTGAAGGGAGAACAAGGCTTAATTGCAAGTAATCCTGCTTGCATAACTTAGTGGGCTTGGAGAGCTTTGTTGTGAGGGAGGGCATGCGTCCTGCGTCCTGACGGCAGCGTCCTGACGGCTCTCCTCTGTCTTTGCTTTCCTCTTTGCTCAGATTGTCAACAACGTTACAGTCCTGGATTTCCTCCAGGCTCTGGGTTATGCACACACCAAAAAAGAACTGCTGGAGTCAGAGCTTGATATTTTGAAGTCCCTGAACTTCCAAATAAACCTGCCCACTCCTCTGGCGTATGTGGAGACGCTCCTTGAAGTTCTAGGTACCTTATTACATGTGTCAGATGTGGGTTGCAGACTTCCATAGCAGGCAAAAACACAAATGTCCCCAGGGATCTGAGAACAGGAGACACAACCTACCAATGAGGAGCAGCGGGAAAGGAGCCTGTGTTTCTGGATGACTGACAATGTTCCTCCAGTACTAGTCAGGAGAGATAGCAAAGAGGCCTAGCACCTGCTTTCTATTTGGATTCATTAGACACTCTTTCCTTTTCTTCTGTGTAACAGCCAGCTGTTTTGGAACTCAATTTGTAGACCAGGCTGGCTTCCCAAGTGCTGGGATTAAACGTGTGCATCACCACACCCCAATTAGGCGTTTTCTTATTACAGGATCTAAGGGTTTATGGAGAAGCATAAAACAGAACAACGGTACTATAATTGTATGTATGTATTTCAGATGGAGATCTATCCTTTATAATTAACCTTCTGGCCAGACACATGCCTTTAATCCCAACAGTTGGGAGGCAGAGGCAGATGGATCTCTAAATTTGAGGCTAGCCTGGTCTACACAAAGTTCCAGGTCAGCAAGGGCTACAAAGTGAGACACTGCCTCAACAAAACAAAAACAAACAAAAAACCCCTGAACTTCTGCTAACAGATCTTTCACTGTGGAGCATAACAGTCAGGAAGAACATTAGCAACTAAACAGCTTTATGTCATAAGATCATGATCCCAGAACGAGGAGACTCATGTTCTTTCCATGTACATACTCCATGTAGGGTACAATGGCTGTTTGGTCCCTGCCACACAACTACATGCAACTTGTCTGACCCTCCTCGACCTGGTCTATCTACTGCATGAACCCATCTATGAGAGCCTATTGAGAGCTTCAATTGAGAATTCTACACCCAGTCAGCTGCAGGGGTAAGAAACTTTTCTTGGGTAGGCTCCTTCTGGGGATGCAAAGTAGGGGACAGATCATATGAATAGTTTGGGGTTTGGAGCTCGATGGTAGAATACTTGCCTAGAAAACCCAGGACCTAGCACTGGAAACCAGCACAGGCTAATTGGTTTTTATTAACTTCCATTTTGTGGTTCAGATGCAGGCCAGGAAAACTTTTACTATTAAATGTAAATTACTTCAAATAATTAACATTCTTTTCTAGTTCTTCCCTTGCACCTACTCACAAGTTGGGAGTGCTAGATGGCTTTTATAGTCACCTGAGTGGGAAGGCTGGTCACAAGGCTGCAAGTTGGTCAAAAGTATTTGATTACTGTAAAGTCAGACTGGCCAAAGCCTCACAATTGCATGTTAGGGAGGCAGATGGAACAACAAAAGGCCCTTCAGCCACACACGGTACATGTGTTAATCCTAGGTGAGCTGGGGGACCTGGGGACAGCAGATCAGTTATTTCCTGACCATTTAATTTTTTCTGTGTTTAAAAGTATATGATTAGAGCCGGGCGTGGTGGCGCACGCCTTTAATCCCAGCACTCGGGAGGCAGAGGCAGGCGGATTTCTGAGTTCGAGGCCAGCCTGGTCTACAGAGTGAGTTCCAGGACAGCCAGGGCTACGAAGAGAAACCCTGTCTTGAACACCCCCCCCCCCAATAAAAAAGGCATGATTGGGGCTGGAGAGATGGCTCAGGGATTAAGAGCACCAACTACTCTTCCAGAGGTCCTGAGCTAGATTCCCAGCAACCACATGGTGACTTACAACCATCTGAAATGGGATCTGATGCCCTTTTCTGGTGTGTCTGAAGACAGTGATGGTGTATTCATACATAAATAAAAACCTTTTTAAAAAAAAAAAAAAGGCCGGGCGTGGTGGCGCACGCCTTTAATCCTAGCACTCAGGAGGCAGAGGCAGGTGGATTTCTGAGTTCGAGGCCAGCCTGGTCTACAAAGTGAGTTCCAGGACAGCCAGGGCACACAAAGAAACCCTGTCTCAAAAAAAAAAAAACAAAAAAACAAAAAACAAAAAAACAAAAAACAAAACAAAACAAAAAAGATTTATTATATGTAAGTACAGTATAGTTGTCTTCAGACACACCAGAAGAGGGTGTCAGATCTCGTTACAGATGGTTGTGAGCCACCATGTGGTTGCTGGGATTTGAACTCAGAACCTTTGGAAGAACAGTCAGTGCTCTTAACCGCTGAGCCATCTCACCAGCCCCAATAAAAATCTTTAAAGAAAAAAAAAAGTAGATTTCTGGACGGGAGAAATTGCTCAGAGGTTAAGAGCACTGTCTACCTTCCAGAGGTCTTGAGTTCATTTCCCAGCAACCACATGGTGGCTCACAACCATCTGTAATAGGATCTGATGCCCTCTTTTGGTGTGTCTGAAGACAGGTTCAGTATACTCATATATATAAAATAAATCTTAAAAAAAAAAGTACATGATTAACATGAACAACTCATAGTTGAAATTCTACAACCCTAGAGTTTAGGATCACATTTCATACTCATTCCAAAATTAATATGGTTTTAATTATTCAGGGAAAAATTTATCTCTGTGAAGGAAGACTTTATGCTGTTGGCAGTTGGAATCATTGCGGCGAGTGCTTTCATCCAAAACCATGAATGTTGGAGCCAGGTATGTACCATCCACTGAGCAGGACCAGCATGGTCAGAATTCAGTAGAAAGCATTTCCCCATCAGCTAAAGGAACACAGAGACAGCGCATTAGAGAGGTGCCAGGACCCAAGGACTGGATGGTCAATCAAGGAGGGAGGGTTGGAAAACCCGAGGAGGATGCAAATGTTTCCGTTTTATGAAATTGGAAGTAGAGGCCCATGTTCTGTTTCCATTTATAGTTATGACCCTGTTGTATCCTTTATGGAGGAAGCAAGTTACTAGCAGAGAAAGTACATGGTAGCACTATCAGGGAAATAACACTTGGCCATCAACATAAGAATCTGGATTTAATTTTCCCTCTACATTCTGAAAAATGAAAAGCTTGTGAGGTTTGAGAGATCTCAAGCAAATGTGTGTGTATATGTATATATGTGCGCACGAGTGTTTGTTCACTAAATGTTGAGATTGTTTAGTGATGGAGCTGTGTCTTTCTGAAGGTTCTAGGGCACTTGCAGAGCATCACTGGCATTGCCTCGGAAAGCATTGCTGAGCTCTCTTACGCAATCCTGACTCACAGCGTGGGAGCAAACACTCCTGGGCCACAGCAGCCTGTTCCCCACAAGGCGGCCAGAACGCTGAGGACTGCTGCTTCCTCTAACACGTGAGGGTGACTGACCCACACTGCCTTGTCACTGGGCCCCTTTCCTTGTTTACTTTCATACTCAGGGTACAAAAATTCCAAATTTCCTTTGAACAGTGTTTTGTATTCCAATTTCAAGCATGTTATTTTTTTCTACATCAGAGATAGTTATGGGAGACAAACATATCTGTTGTGTCATGGTAGGCTAAAAAACATCAAAGAAATGGACGGGGAGTTTATGATGAAACTGGTTCATTTTTGTTTGATAATACTTTTCATTTTTCCTAAGTTAGTCTAACTAAGAGGTAATATCAGATAGAGATAAGTATTTTTGTAGACTTTAAAGCATTTTCGATGACCTTGACTGAATCTCTTTGAAGTAATCTTTCTTCCCTTGCTCCCGCTCCAGCTGTTTTTTTGTTTGTTTTGTTTTTTGAGACAGGGTCTCACTATTCAGCCCTAGCTGCCTTGCAATTCACTATACACACCAGACCAGGCTGAAATTCATAGGTTCTCTTGCCTCTGCCTCCTGAGTGCTGGGGCTAAATACCACCATTCTGTTTTTGTTTTTCTCTTTAAACTAAGACATGTTTCAACAGAATTTCTACTGAACTAAAACTCAATTCTTTCAGAATACAAAATACTCAATTTTATTTTATTTATTTATTTTTTTTTTTTTTTGGTTTTTTGAGACAGGGTTTCTCTGTATAGCCCTGGCAGTCCTGGAACTCACTTTGTAGACCAGGCTAGCCTCGAACTCAGAAATCCGCCTGCCTCTGCCTCCCGAGTGCTGGGATTAAAGGTGTGCGCCACCACGCCCGGCCAAAATACTCAATTTTAAGAAAAAACATACAGGCATACCACTTGGTAATTAACAGACCATAGCAAATCCTTTATTACAAATAATTAAATCTCTCCACGTCTCAAACAGTATCAAACAGCATTTTGTAGTCCCACTAGATAGCACAGTAGGCATTCAATGCTAGAAGTGAGGATGGAGTTAAACTTGCAACTCCTGACCCGGTGTCCTTTTCCCCACATCACCCAACTGTGTGCCACAAGCATCTCATCTCAAAACTTTGCTGTTTCAAATTTTAAGTGCAGGAAGTTGAGAGAGATAAAATCCAGTGAAAACACATTAATGTCAATTCAACTTAAAAAAGAAAACAAAGCAAATTTAAATTAGTTGTTTTCAGAAAAGAGGGAAAGGACGCATGGGGCTGAGTCAAAACTGTGGTAAGGTTCTTTGTTATACATGGTGTGTTGTACTCTGGAAACTATCTGTCATATTTGAAAATAAAGTAGCTTTTGTGGATTTTGGTATTGTAAACATGTGGTTTAATATTACCCAAATTTAATTTAAAGCATCTTTCCAAACCAAACAAAGTGTAAAACCTTGAAGGCAAACATCCCCTAAGGAGCAAGTCACTTGTTATAGAACTGTGAGGACACCCAGGCAAGACCCCACTTGAGATTCGTCAGCATGAACTTGAGTGCTTTTGTCCACTGCTCCTCGGAGTTAAACTGGGTTTTGATGGAATAGGAGCCGCCACTGCCTCCAGTGTCTTCAATCTTGCCTTTCTCCACGTCCATCCTGCAGGTGGACATAGCACAGCTCATTAGTAACAGAGCCAAGCTAAGTCAGTTCAGGCAAATGGGCAGGGACTTGATCATGAGACCATTCACGTCACTTTATCTAATAAAGAACGCCTGGCAAAGAATTACCGCTAGTGTATTTTGGATTTGCTTGAAAGCCTAAAATCAAAGGCTGTCACAAGAGCCTCATTGTCATGGCAGAGTACAGGACAGGAGAGGACACACCCACACAGGAGGGAGTAAAGGCTACTCCCATTGTGTACTCTTCACTGTCTGCCTAGGCACCCCTAACTCACCGAGCAGAGAGAAAGGCAGAAGAAAAGAGAAAAACTTTGTATTTGGGTGTGAGAAAATTTAACTTTCCCCGTCTTTCCTCACTATAAAACAGATGATGCTTAAAAACCTACATTCTCCCTGCCTCAGCCCAAGTGCTAGGGTTATAGGCAGGCCGCATCTCACAGGGCTTTTCCTTGGGGTCTTGAACTAGTCAGTCTCTATGCTAGGCTGCTACACTGTCTGAGAGAAGCACTGTCTATTTCTAAAAGCTGCAGAGAAAGCCTTTCTGAAATGAGACTGCAATCTTGAGCGCTCTGCCAAGGAAATTGCCATCAGTACCTAAGACAATATTCTTTTACTCAGGACCAGGAGGTCGCACTGCTCTGCTTGCAATGCCACCTCAGTCCCTGCCCATCAATGTCACGTGATTGCAGTCTGTACTTTTTGGCCATTTTTACTGTCTGTTTTCATTTACTGGCCCTTTCATTCAGTTAGTCCTTGCTACTGAATGTTTACTGAGCCTTCGGGTTACAGGGCAAACACTTACCTGTACGGAAGACAAAATCGAGTCTCTCCTTTTTCCACCTCTTCTTTGAACTGCTGCACACAGTCCAGAAAAGCTACCATTGCATGGTCAAACTTGTTGTCCCAGAAAAACCGCAAACCTCCAGAACAGTATAACGGCAACTCCTGCCCAAGAAGAATGAACTGGCTGTGGGCATGTCCCCAGTCATCCCCTGCCTCCAGGTACCCAAGCTTTGTCTGCACCCACCACAACACATATTATAACTGGCCAATGAACTTGATAGCCCTCAACAACTCCCAAAGCAACAGGCAAACCCCAGCTCTTGGCAGCTTCTGTACCAATGGAAATGTACTGAACTTCCGTATATTCCCCACCCTTGAGTTCATGCTCTCCTCTCGTCTGCCAGACTCTCAACGGGATATATAAAAAAAAAAAAACACGTTTTCTCTGTAAACCCCAAAGAGCTAAGTCTGAACAAGATGTTGGCTCCTTATGAGATAGTCTGAGAAAGACACTGAAAAGTGTCAGCTGATATAAAAATTATGCCTTTTTAAAGACACAAGGCCTTTTGTATTTTAGGCAAGTACTCTATCTCTAAGCCTCATCCCTAAGTGCCAGTGAACCCATTTTGTTAGGATAAGCCAGTGCCTCCCAGAGTACCTTAGATTTGTCTGTCAGAGACTCCAGATAGGAATGATTTCCATAGGGAACAAGTCGGTACCTGAAGTGGGGATGCAGAGAGATGATATAAGAGTCTTCCTACAGCTATTATTGTAAACTTGCAACCCAATAACTTTTTTTTTTTTAAGAGACAGGGTTTCTCTGGGTAGCCCTGGCTGTCCTGGAACTTGTTCTGTAGACCAGGCTGGCCTCGAACTCTGAGATCCTCCTGCCTCTGCCTCCCAAGTGCTGGGATAAAGATGTGAGCAACCACCACTCGACTGCAACCCAGTAATTTTCTTTTTTTTTAAATTTTATTTTATTTATTATATGTAACTACACTGTAGCTGTCCTCAGACACTCCAGAAGAGGGAGCCAGATCTTGTTACGGATGGTTGTGAGCCACCATGTGGATGCTGGGATTTGAACTTATCACCTTCGGAAGAGCAGTCGGGTGCTCTTACCCGCTGAGCCATCTCACCAGCCCCTCTTTTTTTTTTTTTTTTAAAGATTTATTTATTATTATACATAAGTACACTGTAGCTGTCTTCAGACACTCCAGAAGGGGGTGTCAGATCCCATTACAGGTGGTTGTGAGCCACCACGTGGTTGCTGGGATTTGAACTCAGGACCTTTGGAAGAGCAGTCAGTGCTCTTACCCGCTGAGCCATCTCTCCAGCCCAGTAATTTTCAATCTACATCTGCATCTTACCCAGAAACTTTACTATTCCCCCCCACTCCCCGTCCCAGCTCCTACAGAGTCCATGTTTAATGTCTTCAATGATCCCATCTGTTCTATACCAGCAGGGAGGGCTCATTAGTTCATATCTGTCGTAGCTTAGTTTTGCTTTATTTTTTGAATGACAGTGTCTCCCTATGCTGGCCAGCTGACTTTGAACTTTTGATCCTCCTGCCTTAGCTTCAACACTAGGATTACAGGAATTTGACACCATGCTATTTATTTTTGGCTTAGACTGTGCATATAACGTTCAGCCTGTAGGTTGCCTTTGTCCCAGGATAGCTGTGAATGAGGATCCACACATTTGTAGACCACAATATATCATACCCTGGTAGAGTTTTTTTGTTTTTTTGTTTTTTAAAGATTTATTTTATTTATTATATGTAAGTACAGCTGTCTTCAGACAGCTCCAGAAGAGGGCACCAGATCTTGTTACGGATGGTTGTGAGCCACCATGTGGATGCTGGGATTTGAACTTATCACCTTCGGAAGAGCAGTCGGGTCCTCTTACCCGCTGAGCCATCTCACCAGCCCCCTGGTAGAGTTTTAAAACCAAAAACTGAAACCTTTTTAGGGGAAAATTAGGTTCTGGAGACTGTTGGAGATCTCTGCTAGAGACATGCCCGTTGATAACCACTGCATGGTAACACAGGCAAGAACCCTATGAGACGGGAAACCACACATAGGCCCTTCACCCACAGTAGTCTGTCTGTTGGCAGCAAGCCTTCTTGCCACAGTGGAGCAGTACCAGGCAAATAGACAGATTATGTTAAAGACACACCTCACCCAGGGTGCTACGGAAGAGCTGCGTTTTCTCACCTCTGAAACTTCAGACCCATCTTGTTGGCCAAAGCATGGAGCAGCAGCACCGTCTGGCCCCAGGCAGCGTTGATTTCATTCCACTCCACAGGAACACTGGGCAAGCGACCCAGTCTGAAATTATTGATTGTGCCAAACTGTCCACTGTGCCTACCGAGAAAGACAGAAAAGGTCAGGGGAAAAAGATTAAAAACTTGGTTTCCCGCTTTCACCCAAGCCTCAGTCCCTCTCCTTTTCTTTTGTTTTTTTTTTTTTAAAGATTTATTTATTTATTTATTTATTATATGTGAACACACTGTAGCTGTTTTCAGACACACCAGAAGAAGGCGTCAGATCTCATTACAGTTGGTTGTGAGCCACCATGTGGTTGCTGGGATTTGAACTCAGGACCTTTGGAAGAGCAGCCAGTGCACTTAACCTCTGAGCCATCTCTCCAGCCCCCCTCTCCTTTTCTTCAGACGAATATACCTAAGCTTCCCTTGGCATTTTAAATGAATGCCCCAAACCACCCAAGGCATTGTCTTTTCCATCTGCTTCAATGCCAAAGTGGAAGCCTGAGAGTCACTGAATTCTCTCATGCTCCTCCCCTGACATGCAGACAAATATCAAAGTCACCAAGCCCCACTGAGTCTGCCTCCTGCNCTCTCCTTTTCTTCAGACGAATATACCTAAGCTTCCCTTGGCATTTTAAATGAATGCCCCAAACCACCCAAGGCATTGTCTTTTCCATCTGCTTCAATGCCAAAGTGGAAGCCTGAGAGTCACTGAATTCTCTCATGCTCCTCCCCTGACATGCAGACAAATATCAAAGTCACCAAGCCCCACTGAGTCTGCCTCCTGCCTCCTCTCTTTTAGACTCACGTGTGTGAGTGTTTGTCTTCATGTATGAACATGCACCACATGCATGCCTAGTGCCCACAGAGGCCAGATGAGGGAGTTAGACACCCTTGCAGTAACAAAGTTGTGAGCTACGTTGTGGGTATTGGGAATCAAAGTTAGATCCTCTGGAAGAGCAGCCAGTGATGCTAACAGCTGAGCCATCTCTCTAGCCTGGTGCTGATTTATTAACCCCAGGCACATTCGTGTATTTATTATTGAATTAGTAACTATTGAGTGTTGCTGTGTGGAAGGCACTGTCCTAACCACCAGGAGGGTCAAGCAAACAGTCCAAGTCAGTCTGCCAGTTATTTATGATCTAGGAGGAATGCATACCTAGGCAGGTGTGTGACAGTGTGACAATGAGAGGCCCAGGGTGAGGACAGGAGAGAGTTCTTTCCAGTTTGGGGAGATACATGGAAAATTCCCCCCAGAAGGCTGATGTGGCTGAGAGGTGAAGTAGATGTCTACAGAGAAGGAGTTGTTTCTGGCAGAGAACATCGTGTGCACAGAAACAGGAGCAAGGGAGTGGTGAAGTAAGAACTGAAAGGACCTTATTGTGACAGAAACTGAGTCTAAGGGGGCAAGTGGCCGAATATGAAACTGGAGAGTTACCATTATTAAGGCATTTGGAATTGATCCCAACGCAGAGGGAATGATTGAAGCATTTCAGGGAAGTGACATAAATACATTTGCATTTCTGAATGGTGGCCTTACTTACACGGTGAGAAAGGATCTGGGAAGGAGGTAAGGTGCTGGGAATCTAAACTGCAAAATAGCAGACTGGAGATGGAGGGAAGTAGACAGGGTTTTGTTTTGTTGATTTTTTTTTTGTGGGTTTTTTGGTTTTTTTTTAAAAGATTTTATTATTATATCTAAGTTCACTGTAGCTGTCTTCAGACACACAGAAGAGGGTGTCAGATCTCATTATGGATGGTTGTGAGCCACCATGTGGTTGCTGGGATTTAAACTCAGGACCTTCAGAAGAGCAGTCAGTGCTCTTAACCAATGAGCCATCTCACCAGCCCCTTTTGTGGATTGTTTGTTTGTTTTTTGATTCAGGGTTCCTAAGTAGACCTGGAACTCACTGTGTAGACCAGGCTGGCCTGGAGCTCACAGAGATCTGCCTCCCAAGTGCTGGGATTAAAGGCGTGCACCCCTCACCTGGCACAAGTAGACAGATTTAAGACAAGTAGAAGGTGCTCGAGAGATGCCTCAGCAGTGCTTAGGGGTGCTCGTTGCTCTTGCAAAGGATTTGCTCAATTTTAGGACATGGTTCTTCACATAACCACAGTTCCAGGGAATCCAGTAGGCATGCATGTGGTGCATGTTCATACATGAAGACAAACACTCACACACGTGAGTCTAAAAGAGAGGAGGCAGGAGGCAGACTCAGTGGGGCTTGGTGACTTTGATATTTGTCTGCATGTCAGGGGAGGAGCATGAGAGAATTCAGTGACTCTCAGGCTTCCACTTTGGCATTGAAGCAGATGGAAAAGACAATGCCTTGGGTGGTTTGGGGCATTCATTTAAAATGCCAAGGGAAGCTTAGGTATATTCGTCTGAAGAAAAGGAGAGNGCAGGAGGCAGACTCAGTGGGGCTTGGTGACTTTGATATTTGTCTGCATGTCAGGGGAGGAGCATGAGAGAATTCAGTGACTCTCAGGCTTCCACTTTGGCATTGAAGCAGATGGAAAAGACAATGCCTTGGGTGGTTTGGGGCATTCATTTAAAATGCCAAGGGAAGCTTAGGTATATTCGTCTGAAGAAAAGGAGAGAGAGGGGGGCTGGAGAGATGGCTCAGAGGTTAAGTGCACTGGCTGCTCTTCCAAAGGTCCTGAGTTCAAATCCCAGCAACCACATGGTGGCTCACAACCATCTGTAATAAGATCTGATGCCTTCTTCTGGTGTGTCTGAAAACAGCTACAGTGTGTTCACATATAATAAATAAATAAATAAATAAATAAATCTTTAAAAAAAAAAAAGAAAGAAAAGAAAAGGAGAGGGACTGAGGCTAGGCTTGGGTGAAAGTGGAAAATCTCAAGTTTTTACTCTTTTTTCCCCTGACCTTTTCTTGCCTTTCTCTGTAAACACAGTGGATAATTTGGCCCAGCTAATAAAATAATTTAAAGATTTATTTATTTATTTTGTGTATATGAGTACACTGTCACTGTCTTCAGACACACCAGAAGAGGGCATCAGATCCAATTACAGATGGTTGTGAGCCACCATGCAGTTGTCGGAAACTGAACTCAGGACCTCTGGAAGACCAATTGGTGCTCCCAAGCTGAGCCATCTCTCCAGCCCCCATAAAATAATTTAAAAGCAGCACCAGGGGCCAGGGTTTTGTGGGCAGCCACAAACACTAAACTCTAGACTCCCACTTGTGTGCGCATGCACACTCTGATGCAGACATGCATACACACAGCTTACACTATACCCATCCTATCAATAGGAATGACAGGAACCTGCCATAAACCTAGCATAGGTAAAGGGGACCTACAGTGCCTCTTCTATGCGAAGGTGTGTTGCTAACACAGCTCAGATCCAGCCTGCCCACATGCACACACAAGCCTGCCCTCCTTACCAGATGTGGAAGGTGGCATTAAAGACATTGGTCTTCTTGAGCTTGTCCAGCTGCATCTGGGCATAGCGCACCTGGTTCTCCACACTCTTGAGCTCATCATCCAACTCCAGCTGCTGTCTTTTAAACTCACTATACTCCCGCTGGTACCTGTGAGCAGCCAAGGGGACCAGAAAGGGCTGACTGGAGGCTATAGCACCTCTCCTCATTCTTCCTAAGGATTGACTCTAGCGATATAGCCACATTTAATTACACAACTCTCTACATTTACCATCGATTCCTCTCAGGAATGTTCTGAGTACAAAGTATAAAAATGTCTCATATTCCAGATGCCCATATTTTAAACTATAGAAGGGACTCTTGTGAAAAAAAAAAATCTGTATTTTTTTTTTCTTCAGATGTGAAACAAGAGTGAGTCTCTCAGCCAGGCATAGTGGTGCACGCCTTTAATCCCAGCACTCGGGAGGCAGAGGCAGGCGGATTTCTGAGTTCAAGGCCAGCCTGGTCTACAGAGTGAGTTCCAGGACAGCCAGGGCTACACAGAGAAACCAACAGTGGGTCTCTCATTGCATTTAATTTCTGTATAGGCGGAGTTGGGTCTCTCCTGCCCTGTAAGTCTCAGGGATAGATCTGAAGTCATCAGGCTTGACATAAAGTCCTTTACCCACTGAGCCACCTATCTGACCCAGGCAAGTGTGCTTCCAGAGCCCTAGTGCCATCACTCCCAACTAACATCCTTGTTTCACCTCTCATGGCAAGCCTTCCTCCATAGCCCTCCCGACACGCTTCTGAAACAGGCTCAGAAACAACATGCAGCTTTGGAGCAGACATTATACTGCCTGACAGCTGACCCAGTCAGACCTAAGCTGGCCCCAACTGCCTCCCCTGTGCTAAAGGCAGAAGGCAGAAGAGCAGGGCAAGCACCCACTGAGCTTCCTCCTGGTCCAGTCTCTCTGCCTCAGCCTGGACCTTCTCCAGGTTCTCTGCCACCATCTTGCGGTTTTTTTCCACATCTTCCAGCTCCTGGATCAGCCTCTCCTCTTCTAAGGCCAGCTCCTTCAGCTCCCTCTGTAGCTGCTCACTGTCATCCTCATTCATTTGCTCCAGGATCTCCAAACAGCGTCTGCCAAGGCACAAACACAGTCTACTGACTAGAGGGCGCCTGTTGTTCCACGAGCCTGAGGAGAGCAGAGCTCTTAAGTCCTAAGGGCCAAGCAGTCCCCCAGGCCCAGAACCTGGAGCTACTCACTTGTAGTTCTGACATTCATTCTCAGTGACATTGAGCTGAGTGTCCAGCTGGTCTAAAAGAGTGTCTGTGCATTCCTCACACAGTGGGTGATCCACATCTGTCTGGCCCGACATGATGTCAAAAAGGTCTCCAGTGACCTGGAAGCATGTGACAGTCAGGATAGGGCCTCTCCTTGGCTACCTGCCGAGCCACCCCTGTAACAACTACACAATTCTTGACAGTGAAATTAGACCAACTTGCCTTGAGTCTCCGGCTGAGGTTCTCCATGGTGCCACCATCAGATGCCTCCCCGATCAGAGTGAAGCTATTGGCACTTTCTGTAGACATCATCCTGCAGACAGCCCCCCACCCATGGGCCACATGAGGGAGCAGAGAGACCTCCACCACCTACTGTGCTGCCAGTGGCAGAGACTCTCAAGCACCAGCGGAGGGCCTCAAGGTGCGCTGCACCCATTCCAGCCCGCGTGGGCCTCCCAAGGATCCCTCTCTCCCAAAGGAATGCCATGCTGGTCTTCACAGGGGTACTACTCAGCACCAGGTTAGCCTGGATGGACTAAGGAGGGAGAGGGGCATCAAAGATGGATATGTAGGTCTACAGCAAAAAGGAAGGAGAATCAAGAAAGATCTTTTTTTAATATTACACTCCTTTGGCAGCACCTTTTACCTGCTTCATCAATGAGGACTAAGGACCTAAATATCTAACAAGTGTTACTGAAAACTTCTCAAGAACCCATCTCAATGACTCCCTCAGCAGCCCTCACTTCTTCAACATTATAAGCACTAACCCTTCTCAGTGTGTAAAGGACTACAGAGAAAAAAAAAAAAAACACGAATGCTGAAAAGAATGGGTCAGGTATATAAGGAAACACGGCTTTCTTAAAAAGAGCCAAAAGGCTAGATGAAAATTCATCACCTAGTCCCATGTCATAATTAAAATTCCTTTGGCAAGAAACAGGGAACTGAGGCATAGTAAGCACCTGGCTGGGGGGATGAATCTTCGAGAGACGCCATCCTGGCGAGTTTCAATAAATGGCTCCTGAGAAAGAAATAAGAGAGCTTTAGAATTCTGGCGACTCAGAGTGGAGCCTATTTTCCCCAAATCCTGAGAACTATTTGGCTTTAGCCTAGATTGATAACCACAAATCTTGATAAACAAGAGACAGGGTTTCTCTGTGTAGCCCTGGCTGTCCTGGAAGTCACTCTGTAGATCAGGCTGGCCTTGAACTCAGAAATCCACCTGCCTCAGCCTTCCAAGTGCTGGGATTAAAGGCATGTGCCACCACTGCCAGGCTAAATAAGAGCAACTTAAGAAGTGGGTAGTTATCTGGGCTGGGAGATGGCTAAGTAGATAATATTCTTTCTATTCAAGGAACAGGACCTGAGTTCAGATGCCCATGGTCCAACAAACAAACAAATGGGTCGCAGTGGAACACGCCTTCGATCCCAGCACTCTGGGAGGTAGAGACAGGTAGATCTCGGAAGATTTTTTTACACACCCGTCTGATCTACATAGAACAAGAACCGGCGTTATACACAGACCCTGTCTCAACAACAAAACAAAAACAAAACAAAACAAAACAATAACAATGAATTTCCCACAAAACAAAATCAAAGCAAACTAAACAAAGAACAAGGAGTGACCAGGGTGTGCTCTTTTCATGGCCTGAACAGGAGAACCTAATGAGCCTCCCTGTCTGGGCAGCCGGCCTAATCTGCAGGCCGCAGGATCAGGTCCAAGTTAGAGACTGTCTCAAAAAGTAAGGTGGAAACCTAGACACAGTCTTTGTACATATGACCTAAGAGAAGACTCGCAGCACAGACAACTCCCTAGTACCATCTGGTGACTGCTCTCTTTGATGGGGAACAGCATTTGCTAAGGATATCAGACTTTATTTGTAGTTCAGTTTGCATTTTCTAAATGCTTACCAGTTAGGGAAGCAAACACCCTAAAACACGGTTCAAGGGAAAAGGCAGAACAGACCACAGGGAAACTTGCCATAGCACAAAGTAGACCACTTACGTATTTTTAGGGGAAAAAAAAATTCTTTAATGTTCTTTAAAGAAATCGGTGGGCCTGTTAGTACTAGAACTGCATGCCTATTATCAACAGATCTAGAACATTTCTTTAACGTTCACTATTTTGAACACACTGGCTTCAGCTGCCGCCTCTTTTGTTCTTTGCAGGTTTTCTCTGGCCTTGCACCCTAGACTGCCTGAAGAGCACGAGGCTGGAATTAACAGCCCCAACCCATTTAAGGTTCGCTTTTCCCAGTGACAGCAGCCACTCGGATAAATATTCCCGTATTACTCAGGCAAGACAGATCTCAGGGGTGAAACCAGTGCCTGCCCCAGGATGATGCTCCACTGGTGTGTGACCATGTCTCCCTCTAGGCTTCCTTCCCTTTCCATCCATTTTCTCTATTTTGTACTAGGGTCCCTTGGGAGCCTCTCCCAAGTCAGTAACATCTACTTAACAATGACCTGCTCCCTACAAAAGAAAAATCAAGCTACAACCTCTTTCTTTGGTAATGAAAACATCTTTATCATCAGAATCACCATCATCGCTGGGCAATCTGAAAGACTGAACCCAGACCTTGCCTTTGTAAGGCAAGGGCTCTACCTCTCAACTACACCCCCAGCTTCATCACTGACAGCACTACAATTTAAAAATGAGATATTCTAACACTGTAAATTTTCCATGTCTACAATAAATATTCAACCCACTGTCCAAACAAGATGTCTGTGAATGGAGAGACAGTAACTCTAGAGAATAAAAGGTATTACCGAGAATCCCCCGGAGTAACCTGAACACATAGTTCATCCCATCTCTGACCTTAGTCATCTATTTTTTAGGTTTCATTTATTTATTTATGTGTGGGTGCACGCACATGCCAAAGTGCAAAGGACAGCTTGTAGGAGTCTGTTGTCTTTCCATTGTGTGGCTTCCAGGGTTTGAACTCAGATCGTCAGGCTCTGAGCCCAGGCTGGCTGGAAGCTTAGAACAATCTTTCTACTTCAGCCTTCCAAGTACCTAGAATTCTAGGCATGAGCCACTATGCTGGTCTATAATCACATCTTTTTTTTTTTTCTTTTTTCTTTTTTTGGTTTTTTTGAGACAGGGTTTCTCTGTATAGCCCTGGCTGTCCTGGAACTCACTTTGTGGTACAGGCTGGCCTTGAACTCAGAAATCCGCCTGCCTCTGCCTCTGCCTCCCGAGTGCTGGGATTAAAGGTGTGCACCACCATGCCCAGCTATAATCATATCTTGAAACACACTTCTAACATATTTATCTATTTATGGGTGAGGGTGGTCAGAACACGTGGCAGCCACCTTCACCCACTGAGCTGTCTCGATGGCCTTATCACCCCACTTCTTGATTGATGCTTTCCTCAGTAATCCTGTGCCTTGGGTTACACTTTGGTACCTCCCGTTGATCTGCAGTGGACTCTGTGAACAACTTTCTTTTTTCTTACTTTTCTGGGGTGCTAGGGATTGAATCTAGGAGCTTGCATCCGTGGGGCAAGCACCATCCCTGAGCTAATACCCCAGCCCTCAACTTAGTTTCTCCTGTTTGCTGTTAGCCTTTAGAGGTCGGGTCTCATGTACAGCAGGTTAACATCAAACATGCTATATATGTACAGATGACCTTGAACTTCTGATCCTCCTGCCTCCACACCCAGTTTATGTGATGTTAGGGATCAAAAAGCAAACACTCCACTAACTGAACTGCCACACTAGCCCTGTTTTTGTTTTTGTTTTCATATATGTATCTCAGGCTGGTCTGGAACTCACCATGTAGCCCAGGCTAGCCTCTGCCTTCTGTGGCTAGGATTACAGGTGGGCAACATCGGGTCTGGCTAGAATATCTCTTATAAACCACTCTCTAGTATGAACCCCAGAGCCTGGAGGCCCCCAACACGGCAGAGATCCAGTCTATGGGCTGGTGTTTTCATAACAAGCCTCCTGTTTAGGTATTAGGAGGAGGATGGGGAGAGGGCGCTTCTTTTACCTCTCCTGAGTTAGCCTCTTCCTCCTGGGTCTCTCCTGGTTTCGCCTGGGCTGTGGTAAGTAATGGAGCTAAGGGCAAGGAAAATCTTGAGTCAGAAACAGTCTTATCAAAGCAGGAAGGCTTAGCAAAGCACGGGGGAAAGTCAAAACTCACCTCATTAACAGCCCCAACCCTACCAAAATTCTCCTCCCTCACTCTGTTCTCACTGTGTAGCCCTGGCTAGCTTGGAGTTCATTAGATAGGCCAGATGGGCCTCGAACTCCCAGAGATACACTTGTCTGTCTCCTGAACACTGGGATTAACTTGTGCCACCATTCCTGCCCATCCCCCCTTTTAAATTCTTTACACAAATAAAAATCTGTTTTCTTCCCCCTCTTTCTGTTACTAGAATGTTAAAATCCTAAAAGTACCATGACTTTAAGAGTCATATACAAAGAGTTTTCATGCCCTAGACATTTACTTCAAGGTATTTCAGAGAAGGGAGCAAGGAATGGGTCTCCAGACCAGGTGTGATTGAACATGTGTTGGCAATTGATGAATCTAGATGGTGGGCACTCAGGGATTCATTACATACTTAAAACCTTTTAAAAGTTTTTATAACTTAAAAAAATATATATGTGTATATGTGGTATTTTTGGGTGTGGGTTGTCCACATGTGGACAAGAAGAAGGCGTTTGGTTACCTGGAGCTGGAGTTACAGGCAGTGTGCCTGCCCACTGGGAGTTAAACTCAGGTCCTCTGGAAGAGCACTAAATGTTCCTAACCGTGAACCCTCTCTGCAGCCCTATATCTTAAGTTTTTCCATCACAAAAGTTAGCATCCCTTTTCCCTAGAATAACTGGGAAAAAAATAAAAGAATTTTCTGGGAAGCTGTATGTAATCTGACTGTACTCATGTATCAAGGATGTAGGGCTGGGGATGTGGCTGAGTGACAGAACACTTGTCTAGCCCGAGGGAGGCCCTTATCTCAAACCCTGGCATGGGAAGAGGGCAGAGGAGAGCCAGGTACAGTGATACATGGCTATAATCCCAGTGCTTCAGAGTCTGAGGAAATTCTTTTTTGTTTTGTTTTCTTGTTGTTGTTTCAAGACAGGGTTTCTCTGTGTAGCCCTGGCTGTCCTGGAACTCAATTGGTAGACTCGCTGGTCTCAAATTCAGAAATCTGCCTGCCTCTGCCCCCCAAGTTCTGGGATTAAAGGCATGTGCTATCACTGCCAGGCTGAGTCTGAGAAAATTCAAGCATGTGGTTTTTTGGGTTTTTTTTTTTTTAAGATTTATTTATTTATTATATGTAAGTACACTGTAGCTGTCTTCAGACACACCAGAAGAGGGCGTCAAATCTCATTACGGATGGTTGTGAGCCACCATGTGGTTGCTGGGATTTCAACTCAGGACCTTTGGAAGAGCAGTCAGTGCTCTTAACTGCTGAGCCATCTCGCCAGCCCTCAAGCATGTGTTTAAAGCAAGCCTCTGTTATATAAGACTCTACCTCAAAAACAAAACATCATCAACAAAGACACAGCTAATATACATTCAATGACAATCTACTCAGCTTTGCTTTTTAAAGCATGAACTCTTATTATTTAAGACTGAAGGACATACATTAAGTGAAATTATCCAGGCCCAGTAAAACTAGCACTGAACGGTCTCACGCAGATGTGGGGCATCTCATTTAAACTGAGGACAAAATGATGGTTATACTCAACAGACTGCTTAGACAGGAGAAAAGTTCTGTTGGTCTACTGTACGGTGTGGACTATGGGTACCAATGGTGGACTGCACAGTCCCCAAAAGCCAGCAGGGACGATTAGAAATGTTTCAACCACAAGGAAACAAACAAACAAAAAAAATGTTGGAAGAGACAAATGTGCCAACCCTGATTTGAACATTACTACATGTGTATTCAAACATCCAGTTGCACCCCCTAAATGTATCAGATTTTTAAAATGTATGAACATAAGTTAAGAAATGTGTAAAACTGGGCATGTAGCACACAGACCTCCTTTATTCCAACACTTGGGAGATGAAGGCTTTCAACACACAACATTAACCTTTAAAAATGAAAAATAAGCCAGGTGTGGTGGCGCATACCTTTAAGCCCAGAACTCTGAAGGCAGAGGCAGGACAATCTATGAGTCTGAGGCCAGCCATGGGCTAGAGTGAGACTCTGTCTATACAAACAGCAAGAACAATAAAAATAAATGTTTTTAAAAAGGAGAAGGAGCCGGGCATGGTGGCGCACGCCTTTAATCCCAGCACTTGGGAGGCAGAGGCAGGCGGATTTCTGAGTTCGAGGCCAGCCTGGTCTACAAAGTGAGTTCCAGGACAGCCAGGGCTATACAGAGAAACCCTGTCTCGAAAACAAACAAACAAACAAAAAAAAACCAAAAAAAAAAAAAAAGGAGAAGAAAAATAAAGAGCTGGTCAGATCAATCAACAGTTTAGAGTACCCGTTGCTCCTGCAAAGGACCTAGGTGCGAGTCCTAGCCCTCACACAGTGGCTCACAACCACCTGTTAACTCCAGTTCAGGGATCAGACGGCCTCTCTGGCCTCTTCTAGCATCAGGCATTCACATGGTGGACAGACATACATGTAAGCAAAACACCCATACACATAACTAATACTAATAATGAATAAAAATGAACCAAGGTCTAGGGAGCTATATACAACAAAGCCAAGGTTTATATGCTAATGCCAGGCCCATGAACGTGTTTAAACTCGTTAGTCACCTCTCTCACTTCTTCAGGCTTCAAGACTCTCGTACACTTCACTGGACCTCAGGTAAGTATACTCACTGAGGGACGTCTCTAAACCTCAACTCTTCACCTGTAAGATGATGCAACATGGCACCCCTCTTGTTCTTTTTATTTTTGGAAACAGGGTCTCATTCAGTAGCGCAGGCTGGCCTGGAACTTGAGGCTGCCCCGGCTTCAGCCTCCTGAGTGCTGCCGTTATAGATGTGAGCCACCAAGTCTGGTTTCCACGGGGACTGTTACAGGATAACTGGTACACTCAGAAATCCTCAAGAAATTCTGTTATATGTGGATACTCCTTCGCTCTGAAGACAATGTCAGAACTCTATTCCTGATGAGGAAACCGAAAGCCAGAGACCGCCACCACAATGTCCCTAAAGTTGCCCACTTCCCACCTTTCTTGACCACCCTCTTCAATTCGGATTCTGCTGACCTGTGAGTTCCTGGATGGTGACCCGGTCCAGGATCTTGAAGCTCGTGTCCAGTTTCAGAGGCTGGCTACAGCGCTGGCACACGAAGCTCACCTGCATGGTGCTGCTGGACGCCTTAGACCCCTCCATGCCTGCGACAGCGGAGAAAAGACGACGTTAAGAAGAATCGGCGCCTTTGAACCGCGGGCCCGAGGCCACCCGCTGCCTTGGTGGTGGAGGTGAAGAGGAAAATCCCGGTCCGCGCCGTTCCCTCTGGGAGTGGGATGACACCAAGAGGACCCGCTTCCGGGGCAGAGCCCAGCTAAGACAGTCAGGACTCCCGGGCGGGGAAACGGGGCACCAAAGTGGCTGCCAGGGACTCTAGGCTTTTTTCTAAGGTTTCACTTCAGGCCCCGACGCTCCTCACCTCAGGACCCCGGAGCCCGCCACCCAGGCTCGTTCTACCGCGGGGGCACGGTGGCCTCGGGTCCGCCCCGGAGCGAGCCCTCCAGAGTTCCCATGGCCCGGTCTTCAGCTACTTCCCGGTCGGCTAGCTGAAGACTTCCGCCCAGGACCAGAAGTGACGTTTTGACGGGAGCTGACGCAAGGACCCCTGGTCCAGATCCCTGTTTACCCCTCTCGGAGCGCCATCCAGAGGCCGAGCGGGAAAGCGCAGTAGCGCTGGCAGGTGGGCCGAAGCTGCCCAAGCTCTGTTCTGATTTAGAGGGTTCACTTTGTTACTTCCAAGTGGAGCCACTTCTATAGGGAACAGGGTGTTGTTTGTTTGTTTGTTTGTTTGAGACAAGGTTTCTCTGTGTAGCCCTGGCTGACCTGGAACTCGCCCTGTAGACCAGGCTGGCATCCAATTCACAGAGATCCACTGGCCTCAGCCTCCCAAGGGCTGTGATTAAAGGCGTGCACCACCGCCTTCTGGCAGGTGTCAGCTTTTTTTTTTTTTTTTTTTTTGTTTTTTCGAGACAGGGTTTTTCTTTATAGCCCTGGCTGTCCTGGAACTCACTTTGTAGACCAGGCTGGCCTCGAACTCAGAAATCCGCCTGCCTCTGCCTCCCGAGTGCTGGGATTAAAGGCGTGCGCCATCACTGCCCGGCTAGGTGTCAGCTTTTAAAGTGTATTTTTTTTTTTTTTTTTTTGCGAGATTCAAATTGGCTAAACCCTTCTTAGGGAGTGCATTTGGCGGGATGATAAATTTTATTGTTATATATGTATATATATATGTATATATATATATATATGTTTATATATGTGTGTGTGTGTGTATGTATGTATATAATAAAATGTAAATAAATTAAAGGTGACAGTTATATGTATATATATATATATATATATATATATAAAACAAAATGTAAATAAATAAAAAGGTGACCGTGGGGACTGGAGAGATGGTTCAGCAGTTAAAAGCACTGACTTCACTTCCAGAGGACCTGGATTCAATCAAATCCATCCACTCACATGGCAGCTGTAACTCTGTAACTCCAAGAACTGACATTCACACAGTCATGCATGTAGGCAAAACACCAATGCATTTGTGTGTGTGTGTGTGTGTGTGTGTGTGTGTGTGTGTGTAAGAGAGAGAGAGCTGGCTCCTGTGAGTATGTGTGTATTTGGAATCATATCCAAGGCCTCTCATATACTAAGCAAGTACTCCACCAATGAACTGTATGTCCAGCCCTACTTTGTAAGTTTAACACATGTGGGCTGTAAAGATGGCTCAACCTGTAAAAGTGTGTGCACCAAATGTGAGACCCTAAGGTCAATTCCTAAGGATCGAAGTAGAAGGAGACTATCGATTCTACGAAGTTGACTTCCAAAGGCATTCCAGGGTATGGACTGCCCTCCACCACCACTAAGTATAATAAAAATTATTGAACATTTTCCATGTTGCTCCAGTTTTGGTAATAAATATTCTCATTGCTGCAACATATCACAGCAGAAATGCACAGATTACAGTGAATTTCTTTATTAATGGAAACTTTCATTGCTTCCAATTTGGGTGGATACAATATCACAATGAAGAATTGACTTCCTCCTAGAACAGAGCCTTATCATTAAAAGTACTGAAGACTTTGGAACCTTCTCTTTATTAGCTTTGGCAGTTGTTTTCAAAACAATCACTCATACTATATTCTGCCTCTAGTAATCTATTAAAGGGCCGGTTTCATGATGCCTTGCCCAGTATTGGATAAGCTAGATTTGAGGAATAATAGCAGAGAATGGCAGTTTTCCATTTTTTTAATTGGTATCACTGATTGCTGATAAGGTTGAAGAGTTTGTCATGTGGTCACCCCTTGAAGTTCTTACAAATTATGTCCTCTTATGGCCAGGGGGTGGGGTGGGGGGTGGGGGGGTGGAGGGGTCGGGGGGTGACGCCTTTAATCTCAGCACAATGGCAAGCTGATCTTCACAGTGGCCAGCCTGGTCCTCACAGTGAGCTCCAGGTCAGTCGGGGTTGCATGGTCTTTGGCACACAGATAAACACACATGTAGACACACAGACACATGCAGACATATATGTATTCACAAATACATAAATACACAGAGAGAGAGACACACACAGAGACACCCATATACACACATACATACAGTACTGGCTAGGTTTGTGTCAACTTGACACAGCTGGAGTTATCACAGAGAAAGGAGCTTCAGTTGGGGAAATGCCTCCATGAGATCTAGCTGTGAGGCATTTTCTCAATTAGTGATCAAGGAGAAAGGCCCCTTGTGGGTGGAACCATCTCTGGGCTGGTAGTCTTGGATTCTATAAGAGAGCAGGCTAAGCAAGCCAAGGGAAGCAAGCCAGTAAAGGACATCCCTCCATGGCCTCTGCTCAGCTCCTGCTTTCTGACCTGCTTGAGTTCCAGTCCTGACTTCCTTGGTGATGAACAGCAGTATGGAAATGTAAGCTGAATAAACCCTTTCCTCCCCAACTGCTTCTTGGTCATGATGTTTGTGCAGGAATAGAAACCCTGACTAAGACAAATACAGATAACACACACACACACACACACACACACACACACACACACACACACGAGTAAATAAATTCTCATGAATGGTCTAGCTAGCTAATCTTCCTTCCTTCCTTCCTTCCTTCCTTCCTTCCTTCCTTCATCCCTCCCATACTTTTTTTAAAAGAGGGATCTCATGAATCCCAAGGATGACTTCAAACTCACTAGGCGGCAGAAAATGACTTGAACTTTTTACCCTCCTGCCTCTCTCTGTCCTCTGAGTGCTGGATTAACAATTACATGACCCAGGCTCTCATAACTCATCCACCTGAGATACAGCCACAGCCCCTAAGTTGTTTTCTAAACATGCAGAAAATTCTCAGGTTTCATTTGTTTTGTGAGACTAGATCTTGTGTACCTCAGACTATTCTCAAAATTGCTCTCTGGGGCTAGAGAGAATAATAAAATGCTTACTCTTGTAGAGAGGGGGCCCATGTTTCATTCCTACCCCCATCTATAACTCCAGTTCCAGGGGATTCAGTGGCATTTTCTGGACACTGGGCACACAGGTGGTACACATACATCCATGCAGGCAAAGTAGGCACACAAAAAATAAAGAAACATAACAATAGAATTTTGTTTTGCTTTGGTTTTTGTTTTTTTGAGACAGGATTTCACTGTGGAGCTCTGAATGTCCTGAAACTCACTCTGTAGATCAGGCTGGCCTTGAACTCACAGAGATCTGCCTGCCTCTGCCTTCCGACTGCTGTGCCATGCACACCCCTCACCCCAGTGGAAAAAATGTTTTGTTTTTTATTTTTATTTCTGTATTTTATATATGAATGCTTTATCTGTATATACACCTACATGCCAGAAGAGAGCATCAGATCCTGTATTAGTCAGGGTTCTCTAGAGTCACAGAACTTACGGAGTAAAGGAATTTATTGATGACTTACAGTCTGCAGGCCAATTCCCAACAATGGTTCAGTAGTAGCTATGAATGGAAGTCCAAGGATCTAGCAGTTACTCAGTCCCACACAGAGAGCAGGCGAAGGAGTGAGAGCAGCTAGTCTCCCTTCTTCCAGTGTCCTTATATGATCTCCAGCAGAAGGTGTAGTCAAGATTAAAGGTGTGTGCCATCACACCTTTAATTCCAGATGATCTTGAACTCTGATTTCTCTGTCTTAATCTTCTGAAACCCATAGCCACTAACTATGCTATCAAGATCTTCATACCAAGATCCAGATCAGAAACTTCTATCTCCAAGCCTCCAGGTTAGGGCCACTGGTGCACCTTCCAATTCTGGATTGTAGTTCATTCCAAATATAGTCAGTTGACAACCAGGGATAGCCACTACAGATCCTATAACAGAAGTTTGTGAGCCACCATGTGGTTGCTGGGAATTGAACTCAGGACCTCTGGGAAAGCACCATTCACCACAGAGCCATCTCTCCAGCCCTCATTTTCTTCAGCTTTATTTATATTTATGTTTGTGGATGTTTTGCTTGCATGTATACACACCACAGGTGTGTGTGGTGTCCACAGAAGTCAGAAGAGTGTGTCAGATCCTATGGAACTGCAGTCACAGAAGATTGCTCGCCAGAATGCAGGAGCTGGGAATCAAACCTGCAATCAAAACAAAAACAAATCAAAATCAAAACAAAAACAAAACAAAAAATCAAAAAACCTGCAATCAAAACAAAAACAAAATCAAAATCAAAACAGAAACAAAACAAAACAAAACAAAAGTTATTCTGCTCCTTTTCAAGGCACCTCCTAGGATAGCAATTCTCAACTTGTAGATCGTAACCCCTTTGTAGGGGTCAAATCTTTCACAGGACTCACACACACATCAGGTGTTTATGTTACATTTCATAATAGTAGCAAAATTACAGTTCTAAAGCAGTAAGAAGATAATTTTATGCTTTGGGGTCACCACAACAGGAGAAATTGTATTAAAGGGCCACAGTAGTAGGAAAGTTGAGAACCACTGTCCTAGGTGATCAGCTAGATAAGCCACCAGGTGTCAGAAACTCATTGAAGTAGGTGATGATGAACTAAAGTTTCAAACTCTCTATGAGAAGTTCATTCTACAGGAGTAGCCACAGATGCCTTGTGTGAAGAGTTGAAGGTTATGTGGTCTTGATCAGAAGTGGGAATGACAAAGTTTTCCCATGAAACAAGTTTTTTGACCCATGTGCAGTTCAGTACGGGAAATTCTGGTTGTAGACCAAGGAGAACTGGGGACAGGCAACCCAGTTTGTTCATGGATGCTTTGTGGATGTTAATCTGAGTGTTCTCAACTTGGTCATTTGTAAGGAGCCAGGGGAGGATATTCCTAGACTGTGTCTTGGAATATCTACTGTGTCTTGAAGGTTGGGGTCCCCAAAACCTAACAGCATCCGGAAGATTTTCAGTCTCACTGAAGAAGATGATGTCCAGCAATATGTTCTCTTGGATCTTTCAGCATTTAAGACCCTCACTCCTCAAGGAGACAGAGTCATATCCAAAGAATTCTCACTTAGAGCTAGTGTGTCTGGTTACATCTTCTATTTCTTTCTCCTTGGCTGCCATCAAAAAGGCATAGAAAATTAACCAGCTTCTAGACAGGTAAGGGCTCAAGCAGTTATTTGGCCACACCATAGGGCTATTGGCATAATGTTATTGTGCACTATGGGAAGATTATCCTTGAATGATTCAAATGCTCATTTCTGTGCCCCCATCTGGTTGCAATGTGCACATGACATTGTAATGCTTGAGAATGTCCTGTTGTGTAAACATTGCTCCCCAGTTATCTCTGATCAGTGAATAAAAAGCTGATTACCAATGACTGGGCAGTGGATAACAGGGCTGGCCTTTCAATCCCAGGCAGGGGAGAGGTAGAGGGAGAAAGAGAGTTTTCACCAGGAGGTGAGGGACCAGGAGCTACCATGAGAACACACATGGAACAGAGAGAGGCAGATCAATTAAAAAATGCAAGTATCTCAGGAATTTTGGTTGGGGAGTAGCTAGATTAAATTGGAGGATTAGAATAGGTTAATAACTTGTGAGTTAGGGGCTGGCGAGATGGCTCAGTGGTTAAGAGCACCGACTGCTCTTCCGAAGGTCCGGAGTTCAAATCCCAGCAACCACATGGTGGCTCACAACCATCCGTAACGAAATCTGATGCCCTCTTCTGGAGTATCTGAAGACAGCTACAATGTACTTACCTATAATAAAAATAAATAAATAAATAAATAACTTGTGAGTTAAAGCTTGTTTTAAAAAAGTATAATAGTCTCTGTCTCAATTATTTGGGAGCTATCAGGGTTATAGAAAAAATTTTACTTTTTTTTAAATTTTTTTGAGACATGGTTTCTCTGTGTAGCCCTGGCTGTCCTGGAACTCACTTTGTAGAGCAGGCTGGCCTCGAACTCAGAAATCCACCTGCCTCTGCCTCCCAAGTGCTGGGATTAAAGGTGTGCATCACCATCGCCCAGCAAAATTTTACTTTTAAATTTGCACTACCATAGGGCTTCAAAATCTCTTGTTCCTATACAACTCTGGGACCTGAAACAAGTCATTCAATTGTTCTGTGCCTTGTTTTAAAATCTCACTTGTTGCATAAAACGTCATATAATAGTCTATATCACACAGGACAACATGGTGATGAAATAGGTTGATATGGATGAGCCATTGACAGCAAGGCCTGGCACATAGAAAGTGCCCAGTGTTCTGGTGCTGGGGAAGGAATTGATTGCCTTTACAAACAATGTGAATCAATATACCCTAATTCATTGATTCAACTAATATTTCTTGATGACGTATTATGTTCCCATCACTGTTCTAGATCTGGGAGGACATAGATCTAGTAAGCTGCTCTAATAGTTTATTTTCTAGAGGAGGAAATCTGACAATAGTCATGTAAAAAGATCATTTCATAATGGTGGGTGTAATGGGTTGAATTTTGTTCCCCGCAGAACATACTGAATATAATTTGGAAATCATGTCGCAGCTGATTGAGTTTTAGTGAATGCATCAGGTTGGTACCTGACATGTTTGAATAAGAATGACACCACCTCCCTGCCCCCGGTAAATTCATATATTTGATGTTTGGTCATCAGCAAGTGGCACTGCTAGAGATGGCTTAGGAGGTGTGGCCTTGTTGGAGTGGGTGTGGCCTTGTTGGAGAAAATGTCTTACTAAGAGTAGGCTTTGGGGTTTCAAAACCCCAGGAGCTGGAGAGATGGCTCAGCGGTTAAGAGCACTGGCTGCTTTTCCAGAGGTCCTGAGTTCAATTCCCAGCAATCACATGGTGGCTCACAACCATCTGTAATAGGGTCTGATGCCCTCTTTTGGTGTGTCTGAAGACAGCCACAGTGTACTTGTATACATTAAATAAATAAATAAATAAATAAAGACCCAACCCAGTCCCAGTGTCTCTGCCTGTGGATCCAGATGTAAAACCCTCAGTCTACCTGCATGTCACCATGATGACAGTGAAATAATCCTCTGAAATTATAAGCCTGCCCTAATCTGTGGTCATGATGTCTCTTTTGAGTAATAGAACACTGACTAACATAATCCCTAATGCAATATGACTGACTGGTGTCCTTATTAAAAGGGGGCAAACTGATGACAGAGACAGATACACTTAGAGGAAAGATGATGTGGAGAAACACAAGGTCATCTCCAAGCCCAGGAGCCCCAGAAGTTCTCCAAAGCTAAGCAACTCTCTCAAATAGATGCTTCCCTTCAGCTTTCAGAGGAGGCATGGATTCCAGTGAGATCCTCATTTTGGACAGATGGCCCCTGCAAGTGTGAGACAATACATTTCTCTCTTTCTAGGCAATCCAGCTGGTGGCACTTTGTGCAACAGTTCTAGCAAATGGAAAGATCGGGTACTGTGCATATCAAAGATGAGGCAAGGGGAGTAAGTGAATCCAAGGGCAATTGAAACTGCCCACTGGGAAGGTCAGGAGGGCTCTGTTGTCTGGGAGACCATCCAAATAACACGAAGAAAAGAGATAGGACTGGCTGGCCTTTAAAAAAAAAAAAAAAAGCAGAGCATAGTGGCACATGCTTAGAATCCCAGCACTTGGGAGGCAAAGGCAGAAAAAGTGCTATAAGTTTTAGGCCAGCTTGGGCTACATGGAAAGTTCCAGTTTTCCCTGGGCTGTCTAATGGGACTTGTCTCAGAAATAAAAAGCAAAATACTATTTACTCAAAAACAGACTACAAAGAGGGACTTGGAAGGCAGAGGCAGGAGGATTGTGAGGTATAGGCTAGCCTAAGCTATATCAAGACCTTATCCACTTCTCACCAAATATGTTTATCTATCCTATGTTGAAGGGCATTTGGTAGCTTCCAGTTAGGGCTACTGTGAATAGCACTGCTGTGAACACTCTTGTTTGTGTCTTTGGGTGAGCATATTTCGGGAGGTATGTTCCTAGAGAAGAGATTTCTGGGGCACAGATAGGTCTATTTAGTTTGAATAGATACAGCCAAATCCAAGGATAGTCTGGAACTTGATAAGTACCTTAGAGTGACTTTGAACTTACCCTCCATGTCCTGTCTCAGCCTCTCCCAGGTTTTGTTACATAAATTACAGCTGTGGTTATTATATTAAAAGATGACTTTATATGTAATCGTTGTCTTAGTTATGGTTACTATTGATATGATGAAATGCCATGATCAAAAGCAACTTGGGGAGGAAAGGGTTTCTTTTGCTCACAGTTCATCATCAAAAGCAGGGAGGGCAGGAACTTGATCAAGCAGGGTAGGAAGCTGGAGGTGTGGAGCTGATTCAGAGGCCATGGAGGACTGCTGCTTATTAGCTTGCTCCTCATGGATTGCTCAGCCTGCTTTCTTATAGAACTCAGGACCATCAGCCCAGGGGTGACCCCAACAACAGAGCCTCCCAGGCGCTGGAACTAAAGGTGTGCACCTCTACACTTAGTCTACCTTTGTGTTGACTTACTTTTAAGAGATTTTTTTTTTAATTTTTAGGTGTGTGGGTGTTTTGCCTGCATGTATGTGTACTATGTATGACTGTATACCATGCACATACCTGGTAGCAAGTGGAGGCCAGAAGAGGATGTTGGATTCCATGGAACTAGAGTTATAGACAGTTGTGAGCCACCGTATGGGTGCTGGTACTCTGGGAGAGAAGCCAGTGTTCTTAATGACTGAACAATCTCTTCAGACCCCTACTTCCTGTTTTGTGAGAGAAGGGCTCACTATATCTATCACTGATGCTTGCCTCAAATTCACTGTCTTTCTACCTCAGCCTCCAAAGTACCTTTAATCCCCATACTCAGGATGCAGAGGTAGTTAGATCTCTATGAATTCAAGGCCAGCCTGATCTACATAGCAAACTCCAGGACAGCCAGGAAAGATCTTGCTTCAAAAAAAAAAGGGGGGGGGGGCTGGTGAGATGGCTCAGCGGTTAAGAGCGCCGACTGCTCTTCCGAAGGTCCAGAGTTCAAATCTCAGCAACCACATGGTGGCTCACAACCATCTGTAATGAGATCTGATGCCCTCTTCTGGTGTGTCTGAAGACAGCTACAGTGTACTTACATATAATAAATAAATAAATCTTTAAAAAAAAAGATGAAACAAAGTTACATATGAAGATGTAGATTTTTACTAAAAGCTAATATCAGGATTTGGGCAAAGTGGCTCAGTTGTCAAATATTTGCTGAGTGTGTATGAGCCCTGAGTTTAATCCTCAGAATTCACATAGTAGAAGGAGAGAACCAGGTCCTGCAAGTTGTCCTTCAACCTCTGCGTGCACACTGTGGCATACAACTGGGTCAGCAATGAATAAATACATACTTCAAATGATTTTAAAAACATAAGTTCACCTTTAATCCCAGCACTCAGGAGGCAGAGGCAGGTGGATTTTTGAGTTCGAGGCCAGCCTGGTCTACAGAGTAAGTTCCAGGACAGCCAGGGCTACACAGAGAAACCCTGTCTTGAAAAACCAAAAAATAAAAAATAAATAAATTAAATTAAATTAAAAATAGGGCTGTCTGTAACTCTAGAATCTAACACCCTTACATAGACATACACATAGGCAAAACATCCATGTACATAAATAAAATCAATTATTTTATTTTTATTTTTAAGTTTCCTTTAAAAATTAAAAGTAGCCGGGCAGTGGTGGCGCACACGTATAATCCCAGCACTTGGGAGGCAGAGGCAGGCAAATTTCTGAGTTCGAAGCCAGCCTGGACTACAGAGTGAGTTCCAGGACAGCCAGGACAGCACAGAGAAACCCTGTCTCAAAAAAAAAAAAAAACAAAAAAAAATTAAAAGTATAGTACAATTTTGCAGTACGTGTACTCTACTAGTTTGCTCTGAAACACAAACATTAACTCCATTAAATGTGGTCATTCACTTCTTCAAAAATTATAATCATCAAATGAGTGGTTTCTCTCCCTTGCCGAGATATACTCTAGGGCCAGAGCTCTGGTTCTGATCTTGGCATACTTCAGAGTTATTAGGAGAAATTCCATTTAATTCATTTAAAACAGTTATATTTCATACAGTAGTTGTTAGAAAGAAAGAGGCAAAGAGAACCACACCAGGTATTGTTAAATCCCAATTATCTGCAGCTATGTGTGGCAGTGCATATGTGTAATGCCAACCCTGAGGAGGTGGAGGAAAGGGGATGGGGAGTTCAAGATTAGCTTAGTCTACATAGTGAGTTGGAGGTCACTCTGTGACTACACACAAGCCCTGACTAGTGGTGGTGTGTGGGGGGGAACAGAGGAAAAAAATGAAAAGAAAGAGGAGAAGATGCTGAAGAATTTCCTCAAGAACTGGAAGAGGATGGACTCCAAGGCACAAAAGGAAGAATGGGTTTCCTCAGGAAGAGAGATGTTTCCTCCCGTGAGAGACAATTGGTTTCCTCAGGAAGAGAGATGTTTCCTCTCGTGAGAGAAGATGGGTTTTCTTCAGGAAGAGAGATGTTTCCTCCCGTGAGAGACGATGAGGCAAGACAGGAAGTATTGGTAGGTTGGCAATTAGGTGGTAAAGTGACACCTTAGTTCCTTTCTACTGCCGAAATCAAAGCCATGAATGAAAGCAATTAGGGGAGAAAAGTGTCTATTTCATCTCTCAGTCCAACAGGAAGGAAAGTTAGAGCAGGAACTCAAGGCAGGAACCTGAAGGCGGAAACTAAAGCAAAAAACAGGAGAATGGTGCATCTGGGTTGCTCCTCCTGGCATGCTCAGTTTGCTTTCTTATAAACCCTAGGACCACCTTTGCTGTATCTTTTCATATCAATCATCAATCAAGAAAGTGCCCCTTGGGGTTGCCTAGGGTCAATCTAGGGGAAACACTTTCTCAATTGAAGTTCCCTGTACCTAGATGACCCTGGTTATGTCAGGTTAACAAAATAATAATAATAATGATAATAATAATGGTGGTGGTGATGATGATAATCTAACCGGGCCAAGTGATAAGGAACACCCCATTTGCTTCTGTCTTTTCAATGACACATGATCCAAGACCATAAACTGGAGTTGAAAGGGAAGGAATTGTGAAGGTCTTAGGAAAAGAGAAAGCATGACAGTTGGACTGGAGAGACCACTCAGCGGTTAAGAGCTCTTAATGCTCTTCCAGAGGTCCTGAGTTCAATTCCCAGCAACCACATGGTGGCTTACAATCATCTGTAATGGGATCTGATGCCCTCTTCTGGTGTGTCTGAAGAGAGCAATGGTGTACTCATATACATAAAATAAATACATAAATCCTTTTTTTTTTTAAAGCATGGCAGTTGTTCAGCATATGAGAAAAACTTGTCAAGAACACAGAGAAAGAGCTCATGAGTTATCATACATTTGATTGAGATTCATGGACTTGAATTTAAAGTAAGGCCAGCCATTCTGGAGCACACAAAAACAAGTGGCATTTACAATTGTTTTCTCAGTAAGTTGATGGATCACTGCCTACAACTTTCAGGAAAAGTATGTCTGCCTTCTTACCATGTATCTGAAGACAAAGCAAGTTTTTGAGCATGAAGCCATTATTTCAATAAGCACAAACACTAGTTGTTTTTTGTTTGTTTGTTTGTTTGTTTTTCGAGACAGGGTTTCTCTGTGTTCCCCTGGCTGTCCTGGAACTCACTTTGTAGACCAGGCTGGCCTCGAACTCAGAAATCCGCCTGCCTCTGCCTCCCAAGTGCTGGGATTAAAGGCGTGCGCCACCACGCCTGGCTACAAACACTGGTATTGAAGTTAGAATTCTGAAAGACACACAGAAGAGTGGCCCACTTACAGGAGAAGGAAGTTAACTTGGGAGCGAATTCTGATGTTAAGCATCCCATAAGATGGAAAGTTACTACAGATTCCTGTTAACAGGATGTAGTGTGAAAGGTGAACTGGTGGAAGTGAGTGGACAAGGGGTGTGTGTGTGTGTGTGTGTGTGTGTGTGTGTGTGTGTGGCATTATCACTTGAGTAAGTGGGAAGGACTATCTTAGACTCCTGCTACTGCCTGCCTGCCTATTGTCTGCCTGTCGTTTCTTTGCATTATGGTCACTTTATTTTCTGGCATTTTTTTTCCCCCAATACGAAGCACCAGTGACAACCAGAAACTTTAAACAGATTGTTCATTGTCTTTTTTTTTTGGTTTTTGGTTTTCGAGACAGGGTTTCTCTGTGTTCCCCTGGCTATCCTGGAACTCACTTTGTAGACCAGGCTGGCCTCGAACTCAGAAATCCGCCTGCCTCTGCCTCCCGAGTGCTGGGATTAAAGGCGTGCGCCAACACCGCCCGGCTGTTCATTGTCTATATCCCAGAGCTGTTGCATTCCATAGAGGAGTCACTGGCTGTACGTGGCTATTTAGTACTACAATGTATCACACTTTCTGTTCGTGGTTGTTGTTTTTTTCCTTTTTTAAAGATGTATTTATTTATTGTGTATACATAGTGTTCTGCCTGTGTGTATGCCTGCACACCAGATTTCATTAATAGGTGGTTATGGGCCACCATGTGGTTGCTGGGAATTGAACTTAGGACCTCTGAAAGAGCAGCCAGTACTCTTAACCTCTGAGCCATCTCTCCAGCCCCTGTTGTTTGGTTGTTTTGTTACTTTTTAGATATGGCCTTACTCTGAAGCTCAGGCATTTAAAGTCATTATTATTTACTGTGTCTGCTTGCTTACTTTCTAATGTGTGTGCAGAGGTAAGAGGACCACTTGCAGGGGTTCTTTCTCACACTGTATGTGTCTAAGGATTGAATTTACATCGCTAGGCTTACAGGCGAGTGCCTTAATTCCCACTATGCCATTCATCTTTCAGATCCTTGTAGTTCAAGTTTCCTGAATATTTTCTTTCTTTTTTTTTTTTTTTTTTTTTTTTTTTTTTTTTTTTTTTTTTTTTTTTTTTTTTTTTTTTTTTTTTTTTTTTTTTTTTTTTTTTTTTTTTTTTTTTTTTTTTTTTTTTTTTTTTTTTTTTTTTTTTTTTTTTTTTTTTTTTT